>OX336392.1:260405998-261005998 GCA_946902985.2 Meconema thalassinum
ATTGTACATAAAATATCGACGATCTAAGAAATACTAGTCGTTGGATAAGACCGAAGTCTCAGTCCCTATGAACATTCTTTGTGTAGAGTGGAAAACATTACGACATTGACAAACCTTTCTTATTGTTTGTAAAGCTAAGAGCTTTGTTCATTTAATATGTTAGAGGAAATACCTTTTGATAGAAGATTATTCAAATCTTTGGCTAGGAATTCAAAGCTAGTTTATCCCGGTCAGGATTGAATTCGATCTGACACTATAAATAACATGTGTGTTATTTTATCCTATTTGTGTAACATCACGTCTTTTGTGGACGTGATATTACAACGATAAACAATTTAAAGCTTGACAAGTGAGATGAAACAGGAGTATTATTTTTATTACATGTATTTGCGACAGACGAGTTAACAGTTAATTATCCTGTTGTGGAGTAAACTTTAGGAGGTTAATCACGACTGTCTAATATCGTTCATTACAATTGGAAGTTTCGTTTGAAGAACTTACGCATGTATAATTGTAGTCCAGTAGTCATGTGCAATGATACTGAGGGTCATGCCATTATTTGAGAGAAGTTCCTACATAAGATATGTTAATAACAATTAATCCTTTTTGGTTATTGTTTAACATAGTAGATGATAATTGTTTATGCCATATATACTGTTATATGAGGATTTGTAGAGCTATGAAGAGTGCTCATGCGAGGGAATTCCGCATTTTAAGGACATCCAAATATTGTTGGTCTTTGATAAAAAAAGGCATGTATCATGATAAGAGCCGTTGTATACAAGTAGTCCAGTTTTTGTGAATTAACGATTTAGCAGTGTTAGCAGGAGGGTTTCAGCGGAAATGCAACTTGAGAAAGATTGTCTACTCATGTCTATAATACGATTATTAAATTTTATTAAACCCGAAGTTATGTAATTACGTACAGTTTACCTTAATTAGTCGACTGGATTATACCGACAGTCTAATGAAACCTATATATGACGATGTGTATGCAGTATATCAAAACTACAGAACGTTAGAGAAGGATGGTTATGTGAAAAACCAGTGTATATATTTAGTTAAGAATTATATTGTAACCGAGAAGTTAGAATCTCGAAAGTGTCGCTTTAGCAACACTAGATAATGGATATTATTATAAACATATTACATATAAATAATTTTTGTGGAAATTAGTTAAATAATTTAGTAGGATTTATTAATCAATTGTTTTGGAATAGTGTGTGTTTATGAGCGGATGTTTTGGGAATGAATGATTGTTCATTGTTAAGAAAAAATGTGGAACCGAATTGGTCTAGAACAATTGCGGGGTGCGATTGAAAGAGTGTATACAAATTTTTAGAATGATTGTTTAAGAAACAGAGTAGTTATGTGAACTTTTGTAAGATCTAAATGCTAATTTTACGTGTTTTTAATAAACGCACACACAAGCATTCTCTGTGGACTAGCGAGAATGATTCACCATTATGTTGGAGAGCGATGACATAATATAAACAGGTGTACTCCCATCGCCTTCTATATAAATTGTAAAACAGTTTCGAGTACGGCGTGGTGCCGGTATTTCATTGATGTAATAAAGTTACTGCACGTGCGTTCTGCAAACGCAGGCTTGTGAATGAAATCAGGTGTCTGGAATGCCATTAAGAGACTTCATTAAACGTTTTTATTGTTACGCAGTGTAGGCCTAGAACAAGCCAAGATTTTATGCCCATAATTTTTAATACAGCATTGTAGTAAGATGTAGAGTTGAAAAGAGGTGTGAATGTTTGCGTGATTTTAATTTTAATTTCTATTGTTAAATTCGTTTATTTTGCTTATAGTAGATTAGTTTACCCTATTGTTAATAAATTTTGTTCGGATTGTTTCCATTGTTGTGGGAGTGTGATTCATTTTAAATATAAGGTGAAGAATATTGTGGATGTAGTGTAGGCGAAGTTGAATTCCCAGTCCCCGAGAGGTAAGTAAAGGTGAGTGCCCCGTGTAGTTGGTTGTTGATCCACAATATTCTGGTAACTGCTTTTTGTAAATCCCTAAAGGCCATGTTGGAAGCGATTTCTAATGTAGTATATGCCGGTGCAGTTAGAAATAGGCAATCCAGCGGGGGCAATGGATATTCCAACAGGATCCTTTCCGGATTATCGGGTACAGTACGTCCTGTTGCTTTGTATGGCGCTGAATGTCGACCAACTGACAGAGCTACAAAGCGCCAACTACACACCATGGAAATGCGTATGCTCCGTTGGTCAATGGGCATCATACTCCTGGACCATGTAAGAAACGACATCATTCGCCAGCAAATGGGCATTTCACCCATCCCCGAGAAGGCTTGGCTAAAACGTCTCCAATGGTACGGTCACGTCCTACGTGCTGCACCTGGAACAGTAGCCAAATCTACCCAGTGCTTGAAAATCAAAGGGCAACGACCATGTGGGAGACCAAAACAGCGCTGGCATGATACGATAAATGCCAATATGAAGGTGCTCAGCCGAACACCTTCTGACGCTCGTGATCGCAACAAATGGCGAGCCAAGATTAAGACAGCAGACCCTGCACCTGTGGGAAAACGCTAAGTAGAAGAAGAAGAAGAAGAAGAAGAGAATACGGTACATTCTTTATTACTAGTCAGTTTATAAGAACATCATTTGAATGTGAGATTAAATAACTTATTAACACCCCACCTCGCTTGCTAATGACCATTTCCAGAATGATCCTTGTCGATATTCATCTTGAAGGCTTAATCATGTCAGTCACTATGGCCTAGCCCCCTTTCCTCCCTCAAATATGAGATTATCATCACATCTGGAAAAGAAGAACTTAACTCCATCCATGGAGTCTACGAAATGCCAATGTAAAAACCCGTTGTCCAGGCATAAGACGGAGTCGGCTGACTGGTCCAATGAGGCGAGGTCACGGAACTACCAGTGCGGAACCTTGGCTCGCTTTGTTCCCACATTTGGTAAAATAATATTCATACTGAGCTGCAGTTAGCATGGTAAACTGTAAGGCTGGATTAGTGTTGCGATCATTAGATCACCATATTGTTCTGGCAGTACCGATATAGGACAACCTTATCGCATGTGATGGTAAAACTGTATCACCGTGGGTTGCGGAGACCTCTGCTTTTACAGGAGTTGGAAAGACTTTATATAAGATTCAGAAGGAAGTAAAAATGACACAATATGGGGAGGGCTACTTCATTTCGATATCGTGGGTAAAAAAAAGTCCAAATCAAGACCTACCATTGCAGACTTTAATTTACGCTGGAGGCAGAAGGTTTTCATGAATCGGCTACCACATACTTGATGAAAGTACGATAGTTCCATTGTGAAGGACGGAACGTGTATTAGTATCTAGATGAGTCGTGGGTCATTGCCAGACATACAGTTCCATAGGTGTTGAAAGTAGCAAGGAGGCCTGAAGAAGAGGCTCAACGACAGGTTTGCCAAACATTCAGCAAGGATAATAGTTATTTTCCTGTTCTATTCTAGCGTGTTCATATTAGTTGCCGGTACTGAAAACAAGGGCGTAGAGTTTGTGGTTTCGTAAAACTATTACTATTCTTCTTCTTCTGTTCGATCTGGTCCACTATGATAGATAGATAGATAGATTTTTATTAATTCCATTTGATCAAATACATGCATTCAATACATTTTTGATATAGGACACGTCAGAATTTACATGCATAAAATAAATGAACTAACAGGTATATATTACTAAGATTATAACTATTTATAACTTATTATAATAGCAAATCTTAATAGATACAATCTTATTGCACAACTATTTACACCTCACTCTATTATCATAATATGAAAACGTAATTCTATAAATACAACAACATACAGCTAGATATTAAAATTAAATTAAAAAAGTAAAATATAGTTATAGATTCCATCACTCATATACGCTAAAATATTCAACTACTGAGTAAAAACAATGGCACTGCAGATAAGCTTTCAACATTTTATCAAAGGTTTTTATTTTTGGGGCCAGTTTTATATACTGGGGTAGTTTATTGTATAATTTAACTCCAGTGTGAAAAGTTCCTTTTTGATATATGCTTGTGTGTGTGTGTGAAATATGAATGTTTTGATTTTGTCTTGTGTTATGCCTATGAACATCATTGTTTGTTTTAAGAAAAACATCTTTATTCATTAAATTCTTTTTAAAAAACATAATACTTTCAAAGATATATATGCAGGGCAGTGGGAGAATGTTTAAATCTTTAAACAGAGGTATGCATGATTCTCTAGAGTTTACATTTGCCATAATTCTAATCGCCCTCTTTTGTATCCTAAACGTGCTTAGTACATCTGGCGACATACCCCAAAATATGATCCCATATCTTAAGTATGAATGGAAATAAGCAAAATAAGTATTTCTTAATGTGTGCATGCTAGTGCAGGTTTTCAAAATACGTAACGCAAAGCACATCGAGTTCAGTTTAGTATTCAGATATTGTATATGTTTATTCCATTTCAAGTCTTGTTGTATCCATAGTCCTAAAAACTTTGTTTCTGATTTATTTTCTATTTGATGACCATTTAATGTTATATTGGGCATCGCAGGATTCCCATTCTGTATAGTGTGGAAATTTAGACATACTGTCTTTTTATACCACACAAACAACATGGCGGCGGCTGTTAGTACCGAGTCTGAGTTATCTCCGATAAATCTCAAAATCAGTGACGAAAAGTGTGTTAAATGTAATAGAGTAGTGAAAAACGGGTTTTTATGTACAATTTGTGATGAATGGTACCATTTTCGCTGTGGAAATATCAATATCAAGTCCAATTTTAACGAACATGAAAGTGAGTGGATCTGCGTTGCATGTAAACAACGCGGCAATAGCATGGAGACTAAACAACAACAACAAAACAATTATGAATCCGTAGTTAAAATTTTAGGTGTACTTCAAGAAGACTTAATGGCCTTGAGAGCTGAAAATGAATCTTTAAAAGAAAGAATTGCAGCGTTAGAAGAAGACAAGAAAGAAATACAGAATTGGACAAAGGTTACAGGTCGCAATTTTAGGCCTAATGCAAATCAAATGGGACGAAACGAGTATGTTGTGAAACACACAAGTGCAACAGTGAAGTGCTCTAATAAATTTCAAGTGCTTGAACATGTTTCAAATGACACGTTTTCACCGGAATCATCCAATAGTAAATACAAACACAGTGCCAGGAGCCCACAGAAGAAAACTAATAATTCAACTTCCTCACGGCAAGCAGTCAACCTGTATGCAGACAGCCAGGGTAGGGGCTTGGCAGAAGAAATCAAGACTAATCTCAATAATCCTTGTATACAAGTGTGTGGATCAGTAAAACCTGGTGCAAAAACTGTGGATGTTCTTGCCAATTGCAATCCTCTAATGGAAAAGGACAATTATGTAGTAATTGTGACAGGGACAAACGATGTTGCTGCTAATGAAGGTAACAAATTAGTCAGGAGTTTAAAAGGTAAGCTCTCATTAATGAATAATTCACGAGTAATTGTTGTTAATGTACCTTATAGACATGATCTTATGAAGGAATCTTGTGTTAATATGGCTGTAAGTGAAACTAATGCTCAAATTCATAGCTTATGTAAACATTTAAAAAATTGTGAAGTTATTGATATTTCGAAATTTAGCAGAGAAATGTTTACTAAGCATGGCTTGCACCTTAACCACAAAGGGAAAGAAGCACTAGGAAGGGAAATTGCTTGCATTATCAGGAGGGAGATTAGCGATGTCTCAAAATTGAGAAAAGCTATACCTCTTACCTGGCCTTTGCAGGGAAACGTCGTTTGGTAGAGGTAGTAGTCAGCAGCTTGCGTACAGTGTCCATCCTCTCGCCACCCGTAGTGGCCTACCGGGAGCGTGTCGGAGCATGCCACCGAAAGCTTCACCGCAGAAGAAGAAGATCTCTACGGCCAAGCCTGGCACGACTCCGCGACTAGCAACCAATGTAGCCCAACACTTCAAAGAGAAGAAAACCAACACACCAGTTAAGAAAGGGACTACCAGCACCAAGACGCATCACTCAACACATTCTAGGACACCTTCGCCTGCGAAGCAACCGCCGCCTCCAGAGTGTCCTTCAGGCTCGACAAGCACAGACACAGTTTCGATATCCACGGAAACACAGATGGCGGCCACTAATGAACAGATCCTCGAAGCTCTACAGCAAATCAATACCCGGCTGGATTTTTTAGAGGTCCAGCAGCAGGCGGAGCCACCAGACGAGGCCGAGGAAGAGGAAGACGAACCAGACAACAATCAAGAGAGACCGCACGCATACCCATGGCGAACTCTGGTACCGGCCGACTACCCCAAGGGCCTCCCAGTTCCAACAGACCAGCGAGTATGGGATTTGGCAGCAGCCCTCAAGCAACAACTCCTGTTTGTGCCCACTGGCAGGGACCATCACGATGCTCAGACGACACTTTATCTCCTGTCCAATTGGCGTCTCCTGGATCGGGGACAGAGGAAGTATGCTTTCAATCGAGCGAATCTCCTTTACGCCGCTCTTACCAAGGGCTGGGCTTACGCCATCCAGCTAGACGGCGCCGGGGGAGACGAGATACTAGAGCTCCCTCCGAACTTCACCTTTCAACAGCCAGTTCGTCAGCCCGCGGTCACCCGCGGAGGGTTCCAACGAGGGACCGGCCGAGGACGCGGACCACGCGGGGGCGGACGAGGGGCGACAGCAGCCAAATGAGCCTGCGAGAGCGACCCTCCCGGCGGGTCGTAATCTCCAGGAATCCTATCAGTCGGACTAGTTCTGTGAATCGTGTTCTTCCTAGGACGGGATCGTGGCGTTCGTTACTGGACTATGAACTTGCCCTGGCTATCCACCAGAACTCTCACCAGGCAGCGGAGCGCTGGGTCCAACTCTCCTGGGACCATGAAGACAGGTCAACAGAACTCAGTGATTAGTGATTCATATGTTAAGTGTTATACGTGTTGTCTCCTTTGCAGGTACTGGACTATATAGTGAAGTGATCAAGGGTCATTGAATTTCATTCTGGTTTGTTTGTCCGGTATACACATGTATTTTTCTTGTAAAATTGTTTGTATGAGGCTGCATTAATTATTAATAAAGTACGGGGCCCTCAGCCCGACCGCTCCTCGCCAGGCGGCTGCGCCCGTGCATCTCCGCTTCGCTCCTTTGTACATGCCTGCCCGGCAAATGTATATAAGGAGCGGGGCCGGGCTGTTCGGGAGCAGTCGTTTGGTAGAGGTAGTAGTCAGCTCCGGCGCCTCACCTCCAGTCCGCCTTACGGGACTTTTGGAGGGAATACGCACCAGATCAGGAGGACCCTGATCCCACCGAGGTACAACTACCAGAGTCATTCGTGCCGCCGCACGACGTGTGGTTGCAGTGGTTAAGATGGCGGTCAGCGCCCTGGACGGACGTGCTTGACGACGACCTAGAACCACTTGCAGATCCGAACGTACGGCCCCAGGCCGCACCTGGAGGAACAGCAGGCACTCCTGCACCAGAACATCAACCCGCTGATCAGCTTCACATTCACGACCCAGATCAAATCGAAGACGACGAAGACTTATGGGAATGGTGGGTTGATCCAGAGTATCCCCGGCGCCCGCCGATACGACTACGCCGAACGCCCGAGGAACAGCAGGACGCAGCTTTCCCGGACATCCAAGGACCTTCCAGTAAGCCGCCAGCACCCGACCACTACAGATCCGTGGCGGTGGACCTCGCTAATCCGGTCCCATATATGGACACGCCGCTCGGACGCTACGCCACGGAGTTATTTGATAAAGGAGCCAACTTACCCAGGCCTACTAACGCGCCACCCAGTTTCTGTGCAACGAAAGTGTCGGATCTTATGGACAGTGCCATTCAGGATCTCCTAGACAATAAACTCATCTTCCCCTTTAAGGGGCATTACGCATTCCCGGTGTTCCTAGTGCCCAAGGCGGATAAGAGTGCGCGGATAATCTATGACCTTAGTGCTTGGACTCCCTACATAGTGACGCCAAAGTTTTCGTTACAGAGTGCGGCCAAAGCATTGGCCACGATACCTCCCAACGCATTGGCCATTAAAATTGACCTCACGTCTGGATTCTATCAGATTCCTTTGAGTGCGCGTTCGCAGATGAACTACGGTATTTATTACCGGAAAAAACATTACATATGGACCAGGCTCCCTATGGGCCATGCACTTGCCCCGTCCATCATGCAACGATGGGCGGAGGCAGTGCGGGAAGTGATCGAGGCCGAGTTCCCCGTCAGGATGGTACCGTATCTTGACGATTGGTTAGTATGGGGAACCGATGACATTCCTGTGCAAGAAATTTTGTTATACATGCGTGTGGTTCTCGGCATCACCATCAACGAACATAAAAGTGTACTGGAACCCATGCAGGTTCTCACCTACTTGGGAGTGGTTATCAATATCCCGAACAGTTGTCTGCAACTGCATGTTAACTCTCAAAGACGTGTGTTACAAATTGTCAGAGACATGCATTTATACACGCCTAAGCAACGTGAACAGGCTGCAGGATATTTAAGCTGGACGTGCTGGGTGATGAATTGGCCCATGCTCATCCCCCGGCACGTCCTAGCTGGCGAACGGTATTGGCCACGGAAAATCCTCACACAACAACGAGTTAGTGACACCAGGGACATATCAGTGCGAGTGAACCACTTAGACATCTACGTTGACGCCACTCCTCACAGTGTAGCAGCAGTGTGCCCAAGGAAAAACCAAGGCTGGGCTCAGGCCTTCCGGGCCCCGGCAACTATAAATCAAGCCGAAACGGCAGCGGCTCTGCTCGGAGCCCTTTGGATTTTAGAAGACGTCAAAGACGAACAGTTTGATCAGATAAATGTATATAGTGATAGTAGTGTTGCTCGTTTTACCTTCGTCTCCGGACGGGGGCCCCTCCTGTACAGTGTGCATTATTTACTTAATATGTATTTGGATATGATTAATAAAATTGCATTGCGAGGCGTTGCCATCGCGTGGCGAAGCATCTCCTCCGCAGATAATCCGGCTGACACGCCCTCCCGGGCCGTACTTAACGATCTACATGCGCGCCTCCTTTGAATATAAGGAGCGCGAGCCCGGGAGATCGTGTCAGTTGGTTTCTAGCGGGGTCTCTCTTGATTGTTGTCTGGTTCGTCTTCCTCTTCCTCGGCCTCGTCTGGTGGCTCCGCCTGCTGCTGGACCTCTAAAAAATCCAGCCGGGTATTGATTTGCTGTAGAGCTTCGAGGATCTGTTCATTAGTGGCCGCCATCTGTGTTTCCGTGGATATCGAAACTGTGTCTGTGCTTGTCGAGCCTGAAGGACACTCTGGAGGCGGCGGTTGCTTCGCAGGCGAAGGTGTCCTAGAATGCGGGACGAGGGTTAAAACGAGCAACACTACTATCACTATATACATTTATCTGATCAAACTGTTCGTCTTTGACGTCTTCTAAAATCCAAAGGGCTCCGAGCAGAGCCGCTGCCGTTTCGGCTTGATTTATAGTTGCCGGGGCCCGGAAGGCCTGAGCCCAGCCTTGGTTTTTCCTTGGGCACACTGCTGCTACACTGTGAGGAGTGGCGTCAACGTAGATGTCTAAGTGGTTCACTCGCACTGATATGTCCCTGGTGTCACTAACTCGTTGTTGTGTGAGGATTTTCCGTGGCCAATACCGTTCGCCAGCTAGGACGTGCCGGGGGATGAGCATGGGCCAATTCATCACCCAGCACGTCCAGCTTAAATATCCTGCAGCCTGTTCACGTTGCTTAGGCGTGTATAAATGCATGTCTCTGACAATTTGTAACACACGTCTTTGAGAGTTAACATGCAGTTGCAGACAACTGTTCGGGATATTGATAACCACTCCCAAGTAGGTGAGAACCTGCATGGGTTCCAGTACACTTTTATGTTCGTTGATGGTGATGCCGAGAACCACACGCATGTATAACAAAATTTCTTGCACAGGAATGTCATCGGTTCCCCATACTAACCAATCGTCAAGATACGGTACCATCCTGACGGGGAACTCGGCCTCGATCACTTCCCGCACTGCCTCCGCCCATCGTTGCATGATGGACGGGGCAAGTGCATGGCCCATAGGGAGCCTGGTCCATATGTAATGTTTTTTCCGGTAATAAATACCGTAGTTCATCTGCGAACGCGCACTCAAAGGAATCTGATAGAATCCAGACGTGAGGTCAATTTTAATGGCCAATGCGTTGGGAGGTATCGTGGCCAATGCTTTGGCCGCACTCTGTAACGAAAACTTTGGCGTCACTATGTAGGGAGTCCAAGCACTAAGGTCATAGATTATTCGCGCACTCTTATCCGCCTTGGGCACTAGGAACACCGGGAATGCGTAATGCCCCTTAAAGGGGAAGATGAGTTTATTGTCTAGGAGATCCTGAATGGCACTGTCCATAAGATCCGACACTTTCGTTGCACAGAAACTGGGTGGCGCGTTAGTAGGCCTGGGTAAGTTGGCTCCTTTATCAAATAACTCCGTGGCGTAGCGTCCGAGCGGCGTGTCCATATATGGGACCGGATTAGCGAGGTCCACCGCCACGGATCTGTAGTGGTCGGGTGCTGGCGGCTTACTGGAAGGTCCTTGGATGTCCGGGAAAGCTGCGTCCTGCTGTTCCTCGGGCGTTCGGCGTAGTCGTATCGGCGGGCGCCGGGGATACTCTGGATCAACCCACCATTCCCATAAGTCATCGTCGTCTTCGATCTGATCTGGGTCGTGAATGTGAAGCTGATCAGCGGGTTGATGTTCTGGTGCAGGAGTGCCTGCTGTTCCTCCAGGTGCGGCCTGGGGCCGTACGTTCGGATCTGCAAGTGGTTCTAGGTCGTCGTCGAGCACGTCCGTCCAGGGCGCTGACCGCCATCTTAACCACTGCAACCACACGTCGTGCGGCGGCACGAATGACTCTGGTAGTTGTACCTCGGTGGGATCAGGGTCCTCCTGATCTGGTGCGTATTCCCTCCAAAAGTCCCGTAAGGCGGACTGGAGGTGAGGCGCCGGAGGGTACCGAACGTACTTGATGCCGGGCGTGTATGACCGCTCCACAGCGTGGTTGGCCGCGCCCTCCGAGCGCACGGCCACCCTTCGGCGCCTATGTGTAGTCTCGTGATTAAGCAGTTATAATGTGTCGCCCTACACATAGGCGCCGAAGGGTGGCCGTGCGCTCGGAGGGCGCGGCCAACCACGCTGTGGAGCGGTCATACACGCCCGGCATCAAGTACGTTCGGTACCCTCCGGCGCCTCACCTCCAGTCCGCCTTACGGGACTTTTGGAGGGAATACGCACCAGATCAGGAGGACCCTGATCCCACCGAGGTACAACTACCAGAGTCATTCGTGCCGCCGCACGACGTGTGGTTGCAGTGGTTAAGATGGCGGTCAGCGCCCTGGACGGACGTGCTCGACGACGACCTAGAACCACTTGCAGATCCGAACGTACGGCCCCAGGCCGCACCTGGAGGAACAGCAGGCACTCCTGCACCAGAACATCAACCCGCTGATCAGCTTCACATTCACGACCCAGATCAAATCGAAGACGACGAAGACTTATGGGAATGGTGGGTTGATCCAGAGTATCCCCGGCGCCCGCCGATACGACTACGCCGAACGCCCGAGGAACAGCAGGACGCAGCTTTCCCGGACATCCAAGGACCTTCCAGTAAGCCGCCAGCACCCGACCACTACAGATCCGTGGCGGTGGACCTCGCTAATCCGGTCCCATATATGGACACGCCGCTCGGACGCTACGCCACGGAGTTATTTGATAAAGGAGCCAACTTACCCAGGCCTACTAACGCGCCACCCAGTTTCTGTGCAACGAAAGTGTCGGATCTTATGGACAGTGCCATTCAGGATCTCCTAGACAATAAACTCATCTTCCCCTTTAAGGGGCATTACGCATTCCCGGTGTTCCTAGTGCCCAAGGCGGTTAAGAGTGCGCGGATAATCTATGACCTTAGTGCTTGGACTCCCTACATAGTGACGCCAAAGTTTTCGTTACAGAGTGCGGCCAAAGCATGGCCACGATACCTCCCAACGCATTGGCCATTAAAATTGACCTCACGTCTGGATTCTATCAGATTCCTTTGAGTGCGCGTTCGCAGATGAACTACGGTATTTATTACCGGAAAAAACATTACATATGGACCAGGCTCCCTATGGGCCATGCACTTGCCCCGTCCATCATGCAACGATGGGCGGAGGCAGTGCGGGAAGTGATCGAGGCCGAGTTCCCCGTCAGGATGGTACCGTATCTTGACGATTGGTTAGTATGGGGAACCGATGACATTCCTGTGCAAGAAATTTTGTTATACATGCGTGTGGTTCTCGGCATCACCATCAACGAACATAAAAGTGTACTGGAACCCATGCAGGTTCTCACCTACTTGGGAGTGGTTATCAATATCCCGAACAGTTGTCTGCAACTGCATGTTAACTCTCAAAGACGTGTGTTACAAATTGTCAGAGACATGCATTTATACACGCCTAAGCAACGTGAACAGGCTGCAGGATATTTAAGCTGGACGTGCTGGGTGATGAATTGGCCCATGCTCATCCCCCGGCACGTCCTAGCTGGCGAACGGTATTGGCCACGGAAAATCCTCACACAACAACGAGTTAGTGACACCAGGGACATATCAGTGCGAGTGAACCACTTAGACATCTACGTTGACGCCACTCCTCACAGTGTAGCAGCAGTGTGCCCAAGGAAAAACCAAGGCTGGGCTCAGGCCTTCCGGGCCCCGGCAACTATAAATCAAGCCGAAACGGCAGCGGCTCTGCTCGGAGCCCTTTGGATTTTAGAAGACGTCAAAGACGAACAGTTTGATCAGATAAATGTATATAGTGATAGAAGTGTTGCTCGTTTTGCCCTCGTCTCCGGACGGGGGCCCCTCCTGTACAGTGTGCATTATTTACTTAATATGTATTTGGATATGATTAATAAAATTGCATTGCGAGGCGTTGCCATCGCGTGGCGAAGCATCTCCTCCGCAGATAATCCGGCTGACACGCCCTCCCGGGCCGTACTTAACGATCTACATGCGCGCCTCCTTTGAATATAAGGAGCGCGAGCCCGGGAGATCGTGTCAGTTGGTTTCTAGCGGGGGACATGTGGTTACCACAGCAGCGAAGATCTCTACGGCCAAGCCTGGCACGACTCCGCGACTAGCAACCAACGTAGCCCAACACTTCAAAGAGAAGAAAACCAACACACCAGTTAAGAAAGGGACTACCAGCACCAAGACGCATCACTCAACACATTCTAGGACACCTTCGCCTGCGAAGCAACCGCCGCCTCCAGAGTGTCCTTCAGGCTCGACAAGCACAGACACAGTTTCGATATCCACGGAAACACAGATGGCGGCCACTAATGAACAGATGCTGCTGACTACTACCTCTACCAAACGACTGCTCCCGAACAGCCCGGCCCCGCTCCTTATATACCTTTGCCGGGCAGGCATGTACAAAGGAGCGAAGCGGAGATGCACGGGCGCAGCCGCCTGGCGAGGAGCGGTCGGGCTGAGGGCCCCGTACTTTATTAATAATTAATGCAGCCTCATACAAACAATTTTACAAGAAAAATACATGTGTATACCGGACAAACAAACCAGAATGAAATTCAATGACCCTTGATCACTTCACTATATAGTCCAGTACCTGCAAAGGAGACAACACGTATAACACTTAACATATGAATCACTAATCACTGAGTTCTGTTGACCTGTCTTCATGGTCCCAGGAGAGTTGGACCCAGCGCTCCGCTGCCTGGTGAGAGTTCTGGTGGATAGCCAGGGCAAGTTCATAGTCCAGTAACGAACGCCACGATCCCGTCCTAGGAAGAACACGATTCACAGAACTAGTCCGACTGATAGGATTCCTGGAGATTACGACCCGCCGGGAGGGTCGCTCTCGCAGGCTCATTTGGCTGCTGTCGCCCCTCGTCCGCCCCCGCGTGGTCCGCGTCCTCGGCCGGTCCCTCGTTGGAACCCTCCGCGGGTGACCGCGGGCTGACGAACTGGCTGTTGAAAGGTGAAGTTCGGAGGGAGCTCTAGTATCTCGTCTCCCCCGGCGCCGTCTAGCTGGATGGCGTAAGCCCAGCCCTTGGTAAGAGCGGCGTAAAGGAGATTCGCTCGATTGAAAGCATACTTCCTCTGTCCCCGATCCAGGAGACGCCAATTGGACAGGAGATAAAGTGTCGTCTGAGCATCGTGATGGTCCCTGCCAGTGGGCACAAACAGGAGTTGTTGCTTGAGGGCTGCTGCCAAATTCCATACTCGCTGGTCTGTTGGAACTGGGAGGCCCTTGGGGTAGTCGGCCGGTACCAGAGTTCGCCATGGGTATGCGTGCGGTCTCTCTTGATTATTGTCTGGTTCGTCTTCCTCTTCCTCGGCCTCGTCTGGTGGCTCCGCCTGCTGCTGGACCTCTAAAAAATCCAGCCGGGTATTGATTTGCTAAAGAGCTTCGAGGATCTGTTCATTAGTGGCCGCCATCTGTGTTTCCGTGGATATCGAAACTGTGTCTGTGCTTGTCGAGCCTGAAGGACACTCTGGAGGCGCCGGTTGCTTCGCAGGCGAAGGTGTCCTAGAATGTGTTGAGTGATGCGTCTTGGTGCTGGTAGTCCCTTTCTTAACTGGTGTGTTGGTTTTCTTCTCTTTGAAGTGTTGGGCTACGTTGGTTGCTAGTCGCGGAGTCGTGCCAGGCTTGGCCGTAGAGATCTTCTTCTTCTGCGGTGAAGCTTTCGGTGGCATGCTCCGACACGCTCCCGGTAGGCCACTACGGGTGGCGAGAGGATGGACACTATACGCAAGCTGCTGACTACTACCTCTACCAAACGACATGTGGTTACCACAGCAGCATTCTAGTCTCGTGTTTAAGCAGTTATAATGTGTCGCCCTACACATAGGCGCCGAAGGGTGGCCGTGCGCTCGGAGGGCGCGGCCAACCACGCTGTGGAGCGGTCATACACGCCCGGCATCAAGTACGTTCGGTACCCTCCGGCGCCTCACCTCCAGTCCGCCTTACGGGACTTTTGGAGGGAATACGCACCAGATCAGGAGGACCCTGATCCCACCGAGGTACAACTACCAGAGTCATTCGTGCCGCCGCACGACGTGTGGTTGCAGTGGTTAAGATGGCGGTCAGCGCCCTGGACGGACGTGCTCGACGACGACCTAGAACCACTTGCAGATCCGAACGTACGGCCCCAGGCCGCACCTGGAGGAACAGCAGGTACTCCTGCACCAGAACATCAACCCGCTGATCAGCTTCACATTCACGACCCAGATCAAATCGAAGACGACGAAGACTTATGGGAATGGTGGGTTGATCCAGAGTATCCCCGGCGCCCGCCGATACGACTACGCCGAACGCCCGAGGAACAGCAGGACGCAGCTTTCCCGGACATCCAAGGACCTTCCAGTAAGCCGCCAGCACCCGACCACTACAGATCCGTGGCGGTGGACCTCGCTAATCCGGTCCCATATATGGACACGCCGCTCGGACGCTACGCCACGGAGTTATTTGATAAAGGAGCCAACTTACCCAGGCCTACTAACGCGCCACCCAGTTTCTGTGCAACGAAAGTGTCGGATCTTATGGACAGTGCCATTCAGGATCTCCTAGACAATAAACTCATCTTCCCCTTTAAGGGGCATTACGCATTCCCGGTGTTCCTAGTGCCCAAGGCGGATAAGAGTGCGCGGATAATCTATGACCTTAGTGCTTGGACTCCCTACATAGTGACGCCAAAGTTTTCGTTACAGAGTGCGGCCAAAGCATTGGCCACGATACCTCCCAACGCATTGGCCATTAAAATTGACCTCACGTCTGGATTCTATCAGATTCCTTTGAGTGCGCGTTCGCAGATGAACTACGGTATTTATTACCGGAAAAAACATTACATATGGACCAGGCTCCCTATGGGCCATGCACTTGCCCCGTCCATCATGCAACGATGGGCGGAGGCAGTGCGGGAAGTGATCGAGGCCGAGTTCCCCGTCAGGATGGTACCGTATCTTGACGATTGGTTAGTATGGGGAACCGATGACATTCCTGTGCAAGAAATTTTGTTATACATGCGTGTGGTTCTCGGCATCACCATCAACGAACATAAAAGTGTACTGGAACCCATGCAGGTTCTCACCTACTTGGGAGTGGTTATCAATATCCCGAACAGTTGTCTGCAACTGCATGTTAACTCTCAAAGACGTGTGTTACAAATTGTCAGAGACATGCATTTATACACGCCTAAGCAACGTGAACAGGCTGCAGGATATTTAAGCTGGACGTGCTGGGTGATGAATTGGCCCATGCTCATCCCCCGGCACGTCCTAGCTGGCGAACGGTATTGGCCACGGAAAATCCTCACACACCAACGAGTTAGTGACACCAGGGACATATCAGTGCGAGTGAACCACTTAGACATCTACGTTGACGCCACTCCTCACAGTGTAGCAGCAGTATGCCCAAGGAAAAACCAAGGCTGGGCTCAGGCCTTCCGGGCCCCGGCAACTATAAATCAAGCCGAAACGGCAGCGGCTCTGCTCGGAGCCCTTTGGATTTTAGAAGACGTCAAAGACGAACAATTTGATCAGATAAATGTATATAGTGATAGTAGTGTTGCTCGTTTTACCCTCGTCTCCGGACGGGGGCCCCTCCTGTACAGTGTGCATTATTTACTTAATATGTATTTGGATATGATTAATAAAATTGCATTGCGAGGCGTTGCCATCGCGTGGCGAAGCATCTCCTCCGCAGATAATCCGGCTGACACGCCCTCCCGGGCCGTACTTAACGATCTACATGCGCGCCTCCTTTGAATATAAGGAGCGCGAGCCCGGGAGATCGTGTCAGTTGGTTTCTAGCGGGGGACATGTGGTTACCACTCGGATCCTTAAACCAGAAACCTTGTAAAAAGATCCGAGTTGAAAATAATGTTACAGACAAATTAGTAATTTTGAATGAACTTACTAAAGATGTAAATATCACTGAAAACAAATCTGATGAGCTATCTTCACAAGTTTTGAAAGAGCTTAATATATTTCATATCAATTTACAATCTATAAGAAATAAGTTAGGTGAACTAGAAATCTTACTCAATTCCCTTTCAATAGATATATTGTGTGTAAATGAACATTGGCTTGTGAAGGAAGAGGTTGGTCTTTATATTCCATCTGGGTATGAGGTAATGACTAGCTTTTGTAGAAAAAATAAATCAAACGGAGGTGTTGCTATATTCAAGAAAGTAACTACAAACATGGACAGTATAATAATGGATTTAAATGATTTCTGTATAGAACAGCTCTTTGAAGTAGCTGGGGTAAAGTTTACAAGAGCTAAATTTATTATTATTTCCTTATATCGTACACCTGATTCGGATGTCCAGGCCTTCATAAACATATGGGAAAGGTTTGCCTGTTACTTAGCAAAATTCCAAAAGTATAAAATATATTGTTTAGGGGATATTAACATAAATGTATTAATTGAATCACTGGCAAAGAAACAATTCTGTAACATTTTAAAATCTTTTGATTTTTATCTGATCAATAACCAACCAACTAGAAAGAAGTCTTGTTTAGATAACATTATTACTAATGTGCCAACAAATGGTTATAATTTTGGTGTTACAAAACCTCTCTTGTCTGACCATAGTGGCCTCTGGCTAACATTTCAAATTGATACAGGACACTTCCCAGAAAATAGTCAAGTCAAGTATATTAGGATGTTGAGCGACAATAACTTTCTCAGATTAAGGCACGAGTTGACCAGCAGGGATTTGGAAAACATAATTGTGAGCTATAACAATGTTTCTGAAGTAGCTGATAAGTTTATGAATATAATACACACTTCCTTAAATAAATGCTGCCCAATTAAGAAAAAAATAATTAACACTCCAGATCAAAAACAAAGTAAAAATAATACCAAATGGTATACGCCTTACCTTGATGTTATTAGGAAGCTAAAGATCATGTATTACACTAAAGCAAAGAAAGGAGACCCACAGGATATAGAAAACTATAATCACATAAAAAAATTATATCGGGGGGAAATTAAAGCAGCAAAAAAGAGAGCGAATGATGAGTTCATTAATAATGCAAAGAATAAATGTAAAGCTGCTTGGTTAATCATAAACAAGGAACTGGGTAAAAATAAAAGTAAGGACTCTACACCAATAACACCAAATGTGTTAAATGAATATTTTATAAATTCTGTTGAAAATATGGTCAAAAGTTTGGAATATGAAAATCATCATACAAAGTTTATGGAGAAGTTGGAAAACCATAAGGTAGATGAAAATCCCACACCATCCTTCAGATGGAGACAAATAACATATGAGAAGGTTCTAAAAATAGTTTCAGAACTAAACAATTCAAAATGTGAGGATTATTATGGAATGTCGAATTTTATTCTAAAACAAATAATAGACATCATAGTATTACCTTTAACTTATCTAATAAACTGGATATTTACTACTGGAGTTTTTCCAGAGTGTCTGAAAATCACCATCACAATTCCAGTCCATAAAAAAGGAGATATGATGGACCCCAGTAACTATAGGCCAATCTCAATTGTCCCAATTATTTCCAAAATAATAGAACAGTGTATGAAAGAACAATTATCAGCATTCTTTGAGGAGCACAAGTTGTTTAATAGTACCCAATTTGGTTTCAGAACTGGTAAGTCAACGGTTCAAGCTGTTGAAGCTGTTGTTGATGAAGTGATTGCTGGATTTGAATCTCAACTTATTACATCTGTCACACTCTTAGACCTAAGTAAAGCTTTCGATTCTGTGGATCATAATATATTAATTCAAAAACTTCACTATTATGGAGTCAAAGATTGTGAATTATCATTAATTACCTCCTATCTCCACAAGAGAAGGCAAATAGTTGTAATAGACAATCAAAAATCTGCTCCGCTCATTGTAAATACAGGTGTAGCCCAAGGTTCAGTCATTGGAGCCTTTTTCTTCCTGGTCTATATAAACGACATTGTTAGTAATATAAATGCCAAGTCAATACTGTATGCTGATGACATCACTGTAATAACAAGTGATAGAGACCTAACTTGCCTTGAAGAGAAAAGAAACAAATTATTAGGTGAATCAACTTCTTGGCTAAAAGTAAACAAACTATTTCTAAACAGTAACAAAACAGAAGAAATCTATTTTCACTTAGTCAAATTGGCTTCAAGTAGTCATGAATGCAGCTCTGTTAAGTTGTTGGGAATCCATTTAGACTCTAAATTAAACTGGGACATTCACACACAAAAATTATGTACAAAATTAGCACGAGTCTTATTTTTATTGCGAAGACTCAAACAATCGGTTAGTGCTAATCAGATGATTCTCGCATACTATGCATTTTTCCATTCACATTTAACTTATGGTATAATATTGTGGGGAAACTCAACAGGGGCACAAGATGTTTTCAGATGGCAGAAGAAGGCAATAAGATGTCTACAAGGCAAGCCTAGTACAGAATCCTGCAGAAATCACTTCCAAGAACTTGGAATTATGACTCTTACATCAATATACATATTCCATAGCTTAGTGTATATTAAAGAAAATCTAAGTGTATATAAAAATCGAAGGGATGTGCATTCACACACCACAAGATTAAGAAACCAGCTAGATACACCTCATGTCAGGTTAAAGAAAACACAAGACCACTACAAATACTATGGAATTAAAATCTTCAACAAACTACCCACACAACTACAGCAGGAGTCTATAAACATTTTCAAAGCATCCATTAAGCGATGGCTCATTAACAGCAGTATTTACACTTTGGTCGAATTTGAAGAGAAAATTACACTCTGCCCAGATGGACTATAGAAGATCAACTTCTTCTTACTGTATTCGTGTTATTTTATTCTTATTTTATTTTATAGAATTCAGTAAGCTGGTAATAATACTTGTAATATATTATACATAACTTTGTGATTTTATTGTAAATTGAAAATGTATTTTTAACAATGTGACGTAGTCTAATACAACGATAAGTTGTTAAATGACAATAAATATTGATTGAATATAGTTTATTATGAGGCGATTATCTTGTGACCATTTGGTTAACTCTCCTGTAACGGAGTCAGCAGACTGCTGTATGACCTGTTTAGTTTCACCTTTTATTACGAGTGTTGTATCGTCCGCAAACAAAATTTCCTTATGTGAATGAACGTTCTGTGTTATATCATTGATATATAGAAGAAAGAGTAGTGGGCCCAAAACCGATCCCTGGGGTACTCCAAATTCAATAATTCCCTCATTGGACAATGTTTCATTAAGTAATTTGGTTCCATCATCCTTGTGTCTCAAGCTTACTATTTGTTTACGCCTTGTTAAGTAAGACTCTATCCATTTATTAGCTAGACCTCTAACACCATATTGATTTAGTTTGGTAAGGAGGATTTTATGGTCAACAACATCAAATGCTTTCGATAAATCCAAGAATAGGCCAGTTACATGTTCCTTATTGTCAATTAATTTCAGTATACTATTACTACATTCGTAAATTACTGTCTGTGTAGATTTTTCCGTTCTAAATCCATGTTGTGAGTTTGATAATATTTTATTTTTTTCTATGAAACTTATCAGTCTCTTATACATAATTTTTTCCACAATTTTTGCAATACCAGTTGGTAAGGTAATAGGACGATAGTTATCTAATTCATCTCTTGAACCGTTTTTGTGCACTGGAATTACTTTTGATAACTTCAAAATATCCGGGTAAGTTCCTGAGAGAATTGAACTGTTTATTAAGTGCGTAAGTGGATTTATTATATTTTCTGCACACTTCTTTAAAATTGCATCAGGGATGCCATCAATGCCAGCACAGAATTTATTTTTTAGCTCTTTTATAACTATGCTTACCTCTTCACTTGTGACATGATTTATAAATAAAGAATCACTGCATATATTTATTTTATTATTAGAATTTAGTGTATTTACCTGTGATTTATTTATTAATTTTTGTGGAATTTCCAGAAAATAGTCATTAAAAGTGTTTGCTATTTCCTCTGGATTATTAATCACTTTATTATTTCTGGTCAGTGTAATGTTCCTTTGTATTTTAGCAGATTTTCCAGTTTCTTTCTTTATCACGGACCACATAGCCCTGTTTTTATTAGATGATTGGGAAATAAAATTATCATTCTGCATTTTCTTTGCTAGTCTTATTACCTTATTTAATATGCTAGTGTATTTTTTGTAGTATAAATTGAATTCAGGTGTTGTGTGGTATTGTTTATATAATTTGTGTAGAAATTTCTTTCTTTGACATGAATTTATAATCCCTGTTGTTATCCAATTGCTAGTTTTGTTATTTTGAACAGTTCTTCGTTTAAAGGGGAATGCTATTTCAAAATAGTGTTTTAGGGTACTGTTAAATGCATTACATTTATCATTTACATTTTCTAGTTCACAAATTTCTGACCATGTTTCCTTATTTAATAAGTCATTGAAATATGTAACATTTGATTCAGCGAATGACCTGCACTTTGATTTTACTCCATTATCATTATTATTGATTACTTCGGATACTTCAAAACACAGTATTTGTCCCTGGTGGTCACTAAAACCCGGACAATAGACTTCTATTGAATGGTGATATTTATCTGTATTTATAAAAATTTGATCAGGAGTGGTTTTACTAAATTTTGTTATTCTTGTTGGTGTATTTACTGTAGGTTTCAGTCCATAGGAAATTAGTAACTGTGTTAATAATTCACAATTTCTATCAAGTTTTAAGAAATCCACATTTACATCCCCACAAATTATTATATCGAAATTCACTTTGCTCATGTTATTGAGTAACAATTCTAATTTATCTATAAATAGAGGAAACTTTCCTGACGGAGAACGGTATACGCATACAATTATTAACTTAAACTGCTGAATTTTTACGGCAGAGAATTCAAAATCCTGTTCCATAATTAGATAATCATAAGCTGTTATCTGTTCATGATCTAAATTATTTCTTAAGAAGATGCAAGTACCACCATGGCTAATATTAGATCTAGAGTATTTACTAGCTTGTATAAACCCTGGGAATTGAATTAATTCCAGTTGTTCCTCTTTCAGCCAATGTTCTGAAATACATAGTGCTGAGATGTCTTTAAGTTCATTTTTAAGCATTAGATTTATGTAATCAATTTTATTATAAAGAGACTGGACATTCTGGTGGTAAATTTTAAATTTGTTACTTTTGCAAGCTTGTGTTGGTGATTTATTTACATTATTATGATCATAATTGTTATTATTATTGTTGCTAGACAAATCCGAAATACCATTGTTGCACTCCGTTAAATTTGACTTCAAAAGATGTGAATGCCAAACCTCACGTTTGGCTTCATCTACCAGTTTCCCTGCTTCCACTCTAATGATATTACTGTTGAATTATTCTTACCATTTGAATTTACAATTTTGCAGATTTCATCACTAAGATACTCTTTTCCTAATCTATTTAAGTGCAGGCCATGCCGAGTGTGGAACTTCCTGTCTAATTTACTTACATCTACAATTTGGACATTTGGAAAACTCTTACAAATTTTATGAACTTTTCCATTTGTAGCCTCTATTTCTACATTTACACATGATTTGGGAATTAAATCGTATCTCTGCGGAATGTTTACAATAATGACATTTGTTTTTTGCATGGATGGCAATGTACCCTTTAAATCTTTGATTACCTTTTTACTCTCATTTCTATAGACGTCGTTTGCTCCAGCGATGATCACTGCGTAGTCCTTTGCAGTAAGGGACGCACACTCTCCTATCATCCCGTTCGTGACTTCTGCAATTTGAGCTCCTGGCTTCACTGTCGAAGTGACCTCCATTTCTCGGCTTCTCTCCAATACGCTTGCTGCTACATCTCGCCCGTGGCTATCCGCATATATCCGCATCTTCCTGGATTTTCTCTTTATCACTTTCTTCTTTTCTTCTTGAGGAAAGTCATCATTTTCTTCGACAAGTACTCCAAATGAATTTGAGACGGGAATTTCAGTTACATGTACTCCATTTATAGGCCTAGGCTTATTCAATCTTACCTTACCAGCAATCACTGTCGACCAAGTTTCCTTGCTTTCCTCTCTGTTTCCTTTTAATTTATTCAACTCTTCCATTAACTTAGCAAATATCTTCCTTTAGCAGCTTTATAATTTCGTCTTTTGAGGACAGTTCGTTTCTCAGGTTATGACATTCGCATGACGGTAGCGGTAGGCCTACATTACGACAATCGGTTTCACTTTTCTCCTCATTCAATTTTACCTGAGATCTTGTGATGATTTTATTTGCATTTTTTACTTTTATTTTGCACGACGAGCATAAATCCGTTACGGTTACACAACCTGACGAGACACTAACACTGTTTACTGTCGTCATACTAGAGATCTAAGTTAGCCTAGATGTTTACACCAAATTACACTAAATTTAATTTAATTATTACTACCTAATAGAATTAATCTAATTACCTACCAATAAAGAAGAATGTGAAATACGTATATCTTCCAATCGGGTAAAGTCTCGTAAAACCACCACTGCTCTACTTGGTTCAAACAGTGATTGAAGAAGTCACCGAATCTTTGGATACACGTTCCCACAACTTAGTTTAAGTTTATTAAATTATCAACAAGAATTTCTAAATACTATCAATATTCCGTATTACACTTGATCTAAGGAAAGTAACTTTATAGATTTTAAGCCTCTGTTATAATATTTTACCACTTTTATCAAATATTTACACTAGCTGCTATTTCACTACACTTTCACTGTGACGCCATCTTGGCATCTTGGACCACGGAGTAACAACTGCGGTATCTTGTATAATTTTTTCCCTCCATTGGCTTTGATATCTACAATACAGCATCATTCGGTGGCTCATCTCCTTCCTTCTTTCCTCTGAGAAGACCACTTTTGTTCTTATCTCCTTCTCGGAATCCTCTGAAGTCTGAAACTAATTGTCGAACATCTTTCTGACTGATGGCCATTCTCTCCATATCAGTATGTATCTCCAGAAACCTCCTAGGAACAATCTTTTCCCCTTCAAAATATGCAAGGAATTTTCAAGTCAGTCTTCCTTGATTCATGTGCAGGAGATGTCCATAGAATTGTAATTGTCTCTTCTTCCATCAACCCTATGATTCCATCAGACTCTTTGTATAGCTCTCTGTTAGGTCTCAATCTTTCTTGTCCATCCACATATCTAGGTGACAGAATCTTCCTGAGGATCTTTCTTTCTTTTACAGTTGTTACAGCAATTCTCTGCTTGTTAAATCCAAGGTCTGGCTTGATCACAGTGTTATAGTGCATTAATTTTGTTCTCCTACTTAGTGACTCTTGTTGTACACATCATTCATTAATTTGTATGCTAATTCCATCTTCCTGAATCTTGCCTTGATTGCCTCCTTTTCTAAGCCATTGAACTGGATCTTCTCACCAAGATACTTGAAGCTCTTCACTTTTGCACTCTTTCCTCCTGTTGTGTTCATCATTTTGGGAGCTGATTTGATATTTGTCATAAAATTTGTTTTGTTGTTGTTTCAAAAGAGATCTGAAGGCCTCTCTCCATAGTTATTTCATGAAGGATGTTGATTTTTGTACTTGCTGATCGGACACTTTTCCCGTAGTCTGCAAAGGCAAGGGAATTGAGGTTCACCCCTTTATTCAGTGTCCCAACCTTGAATCGTTCCATCTTTGGTTCTTAGTTGTACTTCCCATTCTCTAACAACCTTTTCCAGTACACAGTTAAAGAGCATTGGTGATAAGTTGATAACCCATCCCCTTGTCTAACTCCAGTCTTAATTTCAAAGCAATCTTTAGGTTTCTCCTCTGAACTTCACCTTCGACACAGTGTTGCTAATGGTCTGCTTAATCAGGTTTCGTTACTTGTCACCTACACCAAAGCTCCTCATTAAGGTCTCCCTGTCAATAACATCATAGGCCTTCTGAAAATCTACAAATACTACATACTCCTTGTTCTGAATCATTTTGTTCCTAATGATGTTTCTCCAGTTTCTCTGTTCAACACATAATCTTGTTTTTCTAAAACCAGCCTGATATTCTCCAAGTCTTGGGTAATTCTGCAGCACTTTGGATAGGATTTTGTAAGCTACCGACAACAGAGAAATGCCTCTGTAATTGTTTATATAAGTCTTGTCAACCTTTTTGTGTAACAGATGTATAAAGGTCAACTGCCATCCATTTATGTGGGATCTCCTCTTCAAACCATATTCCTATTTTTAATAATAATAATAAAATTTAGAACTAACAAGACAAAGAAAATTAACCCATAATATCATCAGACAAATGAAATGTAATCATCTTAAGAATACACTGGAAAAGATAGAAGACGATTTCAAGAAAAAGCCATCTCGAGATTATTACAAAACATTTGGTAAATATCTAAAAAAATTTGAAGCTCCAGCATTAATGTTGAAAAATCAAACAGGAAAGTTAGCACATTCTAACCAAGAAAACAGAGAGATCCTTGCAGAAGCATTTAAAAAACTGTTAAATTGTGATGATCCACTGGAAACCCTGCAAGTAAACACTGATACACCTATTTTAACTTCACCTGATTTAATAAATCCTCCAAACATCAATGAAGTAGAACTCGCAATTAAAGAACAAAAAAATTACAAAACTTGTGGCAAATACTGAAATCTGGAAAAATGCTGGTAAACCTGCGATTATAAATCTTTATCAACATCTAGTTAAAATGTGGATTACTGAAGAAATTCCTGCACACTGGACCATAGGAATAATCCATCCACTATTTAAGAAAGGAGACAAAACGAACCCAGATAACTACAGAGGAATTACCCTTCTGGACTGCACATATAAAATTCTCGCATAATTTACAACAGGATTAAAAACATTCTAGAACCACAACTTGGAGAATATCAAGGAGGATTTCGCCCTTACAGAAGTTGTCCAGACCAAATCCTTAGCCTGAAACTAATAATGGAATATTACAATAACAGAAATAAGCAAATCTTTATCTCTTTTATAGATTTCAAGAAAGCCTATGATAGTATTCATAGACTGACACTGCTAATAATCCTCAGATCATACGGTCTCCATCCTAAATTGATAAAAATCATTGAATTAACATTAACAAACACAAATTCTAAAGTTAAATTTAGGGGAGAAATATCAACAGCTTTCACAGTAAAAACTGGTCTCAGACAAGGTGATGGATTATCCCCTCTGCCTTTCAATGTGGCTCTTGATTACATCATGAAGGTTTGTCAAAAGGAAAACCCTCCTAAAATCAAAATTGGAACAAAACCATCAATAAAAATAAACTGCTTAGGATTTGCAGATGACTTGGCTCTTTTAGCACTAAACAAGGAAGAGGTTTCTATTCAAATCACTAGTCTCCAAGAAATTGCTCAAGGGATAGGATTACAGATATCTGTTGAGAAAACTGAGATCGTGCCTATGAAACCCTTAGATATAAATAAAGTCTATATAGATGATCATAAAGTTAACCTAGTTCCTCATTTTAAGTATCTTGGAGAAATTATCACACATAACTTAAACGAAAAAGCAACTTGGATAAATAGAACAAATAAAATGAAAAAGACACAATCTCTAACCTGGTCAGCATATAATAAAAAATGCCATCAATAGCTACTAAGATCCAACATTATAAAACTGTAACTCTCCCTGAAGCCACTTATGCTTGTGAAACACTGTTTCAAATTAAAAATGAACAAAGAACTGATCAGCTCCTCAAAACGGAAAGAAGAATCATTAGAACGTGCATAAATAAAAAGAATCAGGTTGAGGGAGTCTGGAGGATTCTCCCAAATGAAACTGTCTATCGTGAGATTGATCCAATCACCAGCACAATGAAGAAGAAAAGTATTTCATATGCCGAGGAGAAAAATAAAATTAACACCATTCTTAGAACCCACAAATTTTCTGCAGAAATGACACATAGAAAGCCTATGGAGATTTCAGATGAGTTGAGAAAATCCCGATCTGAAAGAATGAAAAAGTACTGGAAAGAGCGCAAGAACCAAGTGGTGTATTCTTGGAATACACGGTAAGATAGAGTATTCTTTTTAATGCTCTTTGCTTGTTCATTTCATCCTTTTTCTCAAACACCAACAGTGATCTCCTAGTTTCTCTTTGGTGGTCATGTCTCTTATGTCATTGTGAGTCTGTTCTAGATATATATCTTCCATGACCCACCTAGCGTAATCTAGCAGCGAATCTCTGAAGCTCCTCAATTCTTCCTGGTGCAAGAGGACTTCCTTTTCCATCTGGCCACCAGATCTCGTTGCCATCGCCAGCTATTATCTCTGTGATCAAGAGAACTTCGTCTACTCTTTCACCCACCAGGCTGTGCTAGTATCGCCTGCTATCAACTCTTTGAAGACCATTTCCTCAAGAGAATTTAAGTTTACAATATTGGTCATGCTTATATGTTTTCCTTTTGTCTCCTACCCCCACTCTTTTCCCTTCCTTGGACCCTCCGCGCTTCGCTGAGTGGGTCTCACTTGTAAGTCGGCAGTTGACTCGGTCAGTCAAGGCTCAAATAGAGCCAGCCTCCTCAAACCAAGAGGCACTCTCTACGTTCTACGCCATGTTGGCACATTAAGTATTCGTCAAAGGGAACTTCACCTTCGACATGCAACCAAGATAAGTACAGACTTAAGGTTTTAACCTCATCTTCATCAGTTTTATTATCTACATGCTTTTATTGATCATTTTATAGACAGCGTGAGATTACTTATTTGGGGCGGTAATCATTCTTCGCGGGATTTGCCATGTTGAGCTTTTGTCTGTCTAAGCCAACCTTAATAGAAAGTAGCTTTTCTTAAGCTATTTAAATGAGAAATCTTCTCACCACGTGGGATATTATCTAATACCCGCTGTCTATAAATTACCAAGCTAGTTCCTCCGCTGGATTAACTTTGGCCCCATTCTTCTATTAAGATCGTTCTGGAATCTTCCAGATCCTGTACTTTATCTACAAGTCCTGCCGTCATGTATTTTTCACTCACTTGTGAGAATACTATTAAAAATTGAAGAATCTCACTACTGAATTAAAGCTCAATAGCGAATTTTCTTCCACCGTTGGAATGTTCTATGGCGCATTTAATTGTAATCCACAACTTTCTCAAGCAATAGACTTTCGCCTATCTAGTGCAACCAGTCCTTTTTCATCATTGCAATAACTTTCTTTGCCATAAACTTTCGTGTTACTACAGTGAATTTTTCATCTATTCAAAAGACTATAGTGATAACTAGTGCTTGTTCAACTTTTCTACCGCGTCACGATCGTCCGTTTACATTAAATAAGGCCATGAACATTGATCCTAAATCCCAATTGATCTTTCCTAAACCTTCTACTAACAAACCATATTAATAAAATTGTAACTCTAGATCATTTTCTATGAGGTGTCACTCTAACGAAGTGCCCTTCCATTTTGCTTGTTTATCATTAATTAATTTCTGCATAACTACGTGTTTTATACACGGTTCAAGCTTACATTGTTTCTACCCTATAATCAGGGAAAACAATTCTCTCAACTCATGAGTGAGTTATTTCTAGGTCTCACGAAAGGGAAACTGCCCCATTTGGCTCGTGATTCCTACTTAAACATAGGAGGTCGAGAACCTTCCTTTTGACTTTCTCATCAGGTTTCACAGTAAGTGACCTGCCCTTATTTGTATAATAACCAACAGTAATTCTGTATAAATATAAGAAGTTATAGGAACTTCTCCTTCATTCTACCCGCTTTCTTTTTTGTTATTTTCGAACTTTTTCTAAAATAGTTACCTGGAAATTTCTTAAAGTACACTCCTTGTACTCAATTTAATGTTTAAACTTTAATCACTTCACTTGTCTTTTTTTAAATCTTACAAAGATTTTAGTATATATGTAAGGTTTGAAACCTAAAGAATTGTTAATTGTATGGAGCAAACTTTAAATGTTAGGAGGTCTGCGACCCCAAATTGTTACTAAAAATTGAAACTATATACTTGTCAAATTTACTAGACTCTTTTGCCTTGTTAAATAAATTAAATATTTGTTTTTGGATTTATCATTTCTCTAATACAACGGTTAGGCAAGATCCTGTCTTCCTTGGCTCTCCCTACTCAATGCCATTAAATCTATTGATAGGGTTTTCACCACTCGTTGCATTTGAGCAAGAACTCTTAGTGGTAATCTCGTTAATGTTTCTCTTAGCTTTAATAGCTAATTCTAACTGGCCAGTAAGGCAAGTATAGCTCGCTACGCCAGCTACCTGCTTGTGGAGATCCTCTCCGAAAACTTATGGTTGGTTTTCCAAAAGATAAAGTGTTTCTCTTTGTCTAAACTTTTAGCCGGATCCTTGCTGAGTAAAAGCTTAGCCATTTCCAAATGCAACCATTGGTTCACTTACCAAAATTACACCCCAAGGTATAATTTTTTATCACTATCCTTCTTGGAAGCACTTGGTCGCTTTTTCAGGAACTCTATAACTTCGAAAACTGGAAATACCAAACCTGATTCAAATTATTGGCATTCTTCGAATTACTTTGCAAAAACGAATTTCTTTGAACAGACATACAATAAATCTGTTACTCTCAGTCTTGCCAGACCATCACCCTTCCCCATAGTAGGCATATGCATGCTTGAGAGGGAATACTCTAAAGCCATTCTCTTGCAAACCGCCCAAGTCCTAGTTGCGTTTCCCGTTAGCTTCGACCAGGTCCCTACTCACTTTAGGTATCGGAGAGCTGATTTGCAGTGGCAACCGCCTTTATGTGTATTTAAAGTTAAATTTATAACTTTTGTGGGACTCTCATCCTATTTCTCTATCCTTTCTCTCCAGTCCGAAACCCACCTCCTTTTCTTTATCATCTTCCCTTGGTGGGTAGGTTATTCCTCAGCCAATAATCTACCCACCAAGCAGTCACTACCTTCAAAGAAGAAGTGATTGTGGAACAACTCAAGTGGTCCAATGTGACCAATCAAGATTAATAATATAATAACTAGCAGGAACCCGCGGCTTCGCCCGCGATCAAGACAATGGGGACGATGCATTATTGCTGATAATTGGTCTATTCTATTACAGCAATCGCGGCTACAGGTGGGTCCATTCTAATTCTGAATATTCTGATACATACAGTATATTGATATGAGCAGCAAAGTGGGAATTTTATAGAGTTGTGAAAGTCTGCAGGGTTCGATGTTATAATATGCTAACACATTTTGAAATTACGTCTTCTGTTGAGACATAACGATTTTGTTGTCCAGGTGCTCGCGAACACGCCACTTACAGTTGCCCATGGGAAAAAACAGTTTTGTCTAAATGTACACAGGCTACTGTTAAGTGTGTGTCATTGCGCTTTGTTAAAGAAATTGCGAATATTGTTTGAAGAGGGAACTGCACTCTTGCACACTGGAATGGCAAATCTATCGGAATATGGGGAATTAAAAGTATTCTTCCTTAAGCTATTCTGGATGTAATTTTGCCATACTTATTGATGATTTGAACGTCAACATATCACTATTAATAGACCTATAGTTAAAAATCTCTCACCTTGGCCGCTGATGTACATTTGCAGTCTCTTCCAGTGTTACATCCCAGGGATTGAAATTCTCCAACAAAACTTTTGCCTCACATGCCTCTCTAAGTAATTAAAATTGCCGATTGTTGTTGTTTGAGTCTTCAGTTTTTAACTGGTTTGATACAGCCCTCCATGTCTCCCTCTCCTGAGCTAATCCTTTCATCTCTACATAGCTACCACACCCTACATCCGAGGCAAACTGTTTAACCCTGGTTTACCCCTACAGTTCTTGTCCTCGACCCTCCCATCCATAACTAAGCTTGCTATTCCTGGGTGTCTTAATATGTGTCCTACTCTCCTATCTCTTCTCTTCATTAGCAGTCGCCAGAAACATCTCTCCTCTCCCACTCGTCTTAATACCTCTTCATTTGTTACCCTATCTACCCATCTGATCATCATTCTCCTGTATCACCACATTTCAAATGCTTCAATTCTCCTCTTTTCTGCTGCACCATTAGTCCATTAGTCCAACTCAGCAACTTTTCTAGGTTTAAGCCGTGCCTTGTGCGGGGATTCAATGGCCGTGAAAGAGAAAATACCAACTAATGAAATAAGTTTGCCCAATTCCTCAGTAAGAGTAATTAAGAAAAAATAATAATTTAATGTGACAGCCGGTAGAATACGACATATTCGTCTGTGATTATGGGTTGCTGATCATGGTAAGAAGCGAAAAAGAGCAGATCAATATTGGCAAACAGAAATATTCAGTTAACAAAAACCAAATTTATAAAGAAAATGAAAGCATACCGTGCAAAATAGAAAGCATCTTAACATTGTAAATTAGCGTAAAGATACGAAAGCTCGCTTACAATAACCAGCTCAAACACTATAAAATTAGACTCAAAATCACGATCGTATCCGACCCCAAAAAACACTTTTATAAATAAAATATATCTCATTTTACGCGTATCAATGCGAGGAGCAATGTTCGTGAACTGAACCCCGCGTTTTAAGGTCCTAAAACGAACGGTTTTCGAGATATTGCCAGAAAACTATCCCCGGTCTGCGAAATTTCAGCGGTTGCCATAGTAACGTTGATCTGTTTCTTCGAGAGACCACAGTTATTTGGGAATATCTCCGAAACCGTTCATTTTAGGAACTTAAAAAGTGTGTTTTGGGGTCCTTACAGGACCTCCGAGTATTATTTCTCGTATCTGGCGGCTTAAAATGAGCTAAATCCGATCATTGTACCGACTGTCTTTGCTCAGTGCCAAAGGGCCGAAAAAGGTCACTTACAAATTGAATTTTAAAAAACCGTTTCTTAGTGAGCCTCTACATACTCGGATCAACCAACATGCAAAATTTCAGCTTTCTAGGTCTAGTGGTTTGAGCCCTGCGTTGATGAGTCAATTTTGGATTATATATAATAGATGAGACTTTCCAAGTCGATTTGCTCGTAGAAATATGGAATATAGCTCATTTTGCGCGTATCAATGCGAGGATCAATGTTCGTGGTGGGAACCGAACCCCGCGTTTTAAGGCCCTAAAACGAACGGTTTGCGAGATATTGCCAGAAAACTATCCCCGGTCTGCGAAATTTCAGCGGTTGCCATAGTAACGTTGATCTGTTTCTCCGAGGGAATAGAGTTATTTGGGAATATCTCCGAAACCGTTCATTTTAGGAACTTAAAAAGTGTGTTTCGGGGTCCCCTCAGGACCTCCGAGTATTGTTTCTCGTATCTGGCGGCTTAAAATGAGCTAAATCCGATCTTTGTACCGACTGTCCTTGCTCAGTGCCGAGAAAGGTCACTTACAAATTCAATTAAAAAAAAAAACGTTTCTTAGTGAGCCTCTACATACTCGGATCAACCAACATACAAAATGTCAGCTTTCTAGGTCTAGTGGTTTGAGCCCTGCGTTGATGAGTCAATTTTGGATGCTCAGTGTCAAAGGGCCGAAAAAAGTCACTTACAATTTGAATTTTCATTAACCGTTTCTTAGTGAGCCTCTACATACTCGGATCAACCAACATGCAACATTTCAGCTTTCTAGGTCTAGTGGTTTGAGCCCTGCGTTGATGAGTCAATTTTGGATTATATATAATAGACTAGCAGGAACCCGCGGCTTCGCTCGCGTCATAGTCATGTTATATTGTTATTCAATGAAATGCAGGTTTTACCCCGCTAACAACCCTTTAGTACCTGAATATCCATAAATCCCTCCTTAGTAGACGTTTTCGACAAACATATCCCCAAAATATCATTCTTCTAACTTTAATAGCTTTGGTTGGTCGATGAGAGTGAATATCCAAAAATCCTTCCTTAGTGGACGTTTTTCTTCCAGAATTTCACCCCTCCCCAAGGGCCCCTTAAATTGGATTTATGAAAAAACGGTCGAACATCTATTTATTTAATTATTTATTTATTATTAAGCCGATTGTTTTCCTATGAGTTTCAAACTCCTCGTCTATGTCGTTTAAGAGATGCACGCTCCGTTAAGAATCCTTCAACCCCCACTTTTCACCGCTTTCACTCATAATATACAACATATCGAAAAACCATTAGGCATGTGTCAGCTTATTTTTAATGATTAGTTTATATGCCAAGTAGCACATCCCCAAATGAAAACACTCGTGAGATATTATTATTCAATGAAATACACGTTTACCCCCTTAACACCCCTTTAGAACCTGAATATCCAAAAATCTTTCCTTAGTGGACGTTTTCGACATACAACGAACATATCCCCAAAATTTGATGTTTCTAACTTCAATAATGTTGGCTGGGCGATGATGAGTGACTCAGTCAGGACATTTTCTTTCATTTATTTTTGAGAATTTCACCCCTCCCAATGAACCCCTTAAATGGGATTTATGAAAAATAAACGGTCGAACACCTCTTTACTTAATTTTAAGTTGTTCGTCCCCCCTCAGTAGGATGAGTGAGTGAGTTAATCAGTTAGAACACTTTATTTCCTGTTTTTTTTCTCCAGAATTTCACCCCTCTCCAAGGGCCCCTAAAATTGGATTTGTAAAAAAACGGTCGACCACCTATTTACTTATTCTTCAAGCTGATTTTACCCCCTGAGTTTCATACATTATGCCTCTGTCTTTTAAGAGATATTTGCTCCGTTAGGAATCCTTCAACCCCCACTTTTCACCCCTTTCACCTCATAATATACACTACATCGAAAAACCCTCAGACATATGTCTTCTTATTCTTAATGATGAGTTTATATGCCGAGTATCGCATCCCCCAAGGAAACCAATCGGGAGATATTGTTATTCAATTAAATGCAGGTCTACCCCCTTAATACCCCTTTAGAATCTGAATACCCAAAAGTCCTTCCATAGTGGACGTTTTCGACATACAGCGAACATAACCCCAAAATTTTATGTTTCTAACTTCAATAATTTTGGCTGGGCGATGATGAGTTAGTGAGTAAGTCAGGACATTTTCTTTCATTTATTTTTCAGAATTTCACCCCACTCATGAACCCCTTAAATTGGATTTATTAAAAAAACATCAAACACCTATTTACTTAATTTTAAGTTGTTCTTCCCCCCTCAGTAGGATGAGTGAGTGAGTTAATCAGTTAGAACACTTTATTTCCTGTTTTTTTTTTCTTCAGAATTTCACCCCTCTCCAAGGGCCCCTTAAATTGGATTTGTGAAAAAACGGCCGAACAAATATTTACTTATATTTTAAGCTGTTTTTTTGTTGTTGCTGATTTTCAAACTTCTCGCCTATATCGTTCAAGAGATACACGCTCCGTTACGAATCCTTAAACCCCCACTTTTCACCCCTTTCACCTTATAATATACATCACATCGAAAAACCCTTAGACACATGTCGGCTTATTTTTAATGATTAGTTTATATTCCGTGTATCACATCCACAAATTAATGAAACCACACGTGAGTTATTGTTATTCAATAAAATGTAGGTTTAACCCCCTTAAGACCACTTTAGAACCTGAATATCCGAAAATCCTCCTTTGGAGTACGGTTTTGACATACAACGAACATATCCCCAAAATGTCATGTTTCTAACTTCAATAATTTTGGCTGGGCGATGATGAGTGAGTGAGTGAGTCAGGACATTTTCTTTCAATTATTTTTTCAGAATTTCACCCCTCCCCATGAACCCCTTAATTTGGATTTATGAAAAAAAAAACGGTCGAACACCTATTTACTTATCTTTTAAGCTGATTTTTTTCCCGCTGAGTTTCAAACTCCTTGCCTATGTCGTTTAAGAGATACACGCTCCGTTAGAAATCCATCAACCCCCACGTTTCACCCCTTTCACCTCATAATATACATCACATCGAAGAACCCTCAGACACGTGTCTTCTTATTTTTAGCCTATTTTCAATTTTGAAAAAATAGGCTTATGAGATCACCTTTTGTCCGTGTGTGTGTGCGTGTGTGTGTGTGTGTGATTCGTGTGTGTGTCCCCCCCTAATAAAATCTAAACGGCTGGAGCGACTTCAATGAAACTCAGTAAGTTCATAGCACTATTCCGGGAGACCTCGACCGTGCCCTTCAAATTTTGTTACGACTCACCAATCCAACATGGCGGCTGTGCGAAATATTTCACCAGCATTCAATATCTCCGAAACGATTACCGATATTACCCTGACATCATGTATGGTGATAAAGGGAACTACTATAAGTTCACTTATGTGATCTTTGAAAACCTGGTAACTACAAAACCAACATGGCGGCCAAGCGAAGTTGCGACTTTTAAATAGACGTTTCTCGCGATTTATCCAACCAAACGCAATGAAACTTGGTACAGTATATGTTTATATACATTGTAATGCACCGACAACTAACTTCGTTCATTTGTTTACATAACCACAAGATGGCGGATGTGCGAAATATTTCACCGGGATTCTGTATCTCTGAAACTATTCGCGGTATCTCCCTGAAGTTTTGTACGGAGATAAAGGGCACTACGGGAAGTCCATTTATACGACTTTAAAAAACCAGTTATATAAAAAACAAACATGGCGGCCAAGCGTATTAGAAAATTTGAAATAAACCTTTCTCGCGATTTAATGCTCCAAACGCACTGAAATCTGGTACAGGAAATATTTATACACATTGTAATGCACTGGTATCTAATTTAGTTCAATTGTTTACATAACCTCAAGATGGCGGCTGTGCGAATTTTAAAATTAAGTTTTTATTTCTTGTGATGTAGTCATGCGATCGAAGTGAAAGTTTGAATAATGAACCTACCCAATAATTATCCTATAATGGTACATGACTCTATGGCCTATACATTTAACAATCCAACATGGCGACCATCCGAAAAATTTAGACGGCTCTCAATATCTACGAATCTATTGTAGCAATCAAACTGTATTTTTTATTGTTCATAGGGGCTATGAACTCAAGTTCACTTATAGGACTTTAAATAACCTGGTGATCACAAATCCAACATGGCGGCGACGCGAAGTATAAATAATCACATGGACGTTTATCGCAATTTAACCATCCGAGAGCAGTGAAACTTGGTACAGTAAATCCTTATACGAATGGTAATCCACTAGCATCTAATTTATTTCAATTGTTTCCATAACCTAAAGATGGCAGCTGTGCGAAATTTTAAAATCTCCTTGTAACTTCTAGTGTCCTAATTATGCGATTGAAGTTTGAATACTACACGTACACAATAATCTGCATGTAACAGTACATAACTCTAGGACCTACATATATAAAATCTAACATGGCGACCATCCGAATTATTTAGTCGGTTCTCAATATCTACTAATCTATTACAGCAATCAAACTGAAATTGTGTATGTTGATAGTTGCAATAAGTGGGCTATATGAAAATAGGCTGTATAGTTCTTCACGGAACTACTTGTTAATGGTGAGTTTATATGCCGAGTATCACATCTCCCAATGAAACCAATCGGGAGTTATTGTTATTGAATGAAATGCAGGTTTAACCCCCTTAAGACCCCTTTAGAACCTGAATATCCGAAAATCCTCCCTTAGTGGACGGTTTTGACATACAATGATCACATCCCCAAAATTTCATGTTTCTAACTTCAATAATTTTGGCTGGGCGATGGTGAGTGAGTCAGGACTTTTTCTTTCAATTTCCTTTTTTTAAGAATTTCACCCCTCCCCACGAACCCCTTTAATTGGGTTTATGAAATAAAACTGTCGAACACCTATTTACTTATTTTTAAGCAGTTTTTTCCCTCTGAGTTTGTTGAGTGAGTCTGTCAGTCAATCAGTTAGGACACATTCTGTCCTGTTTTCCCCCCAGAATTTTACCCCTCCCCATGGGCCCCTTAAATTGGATTTATGAAAAAACGGTCAAACACCTATTTACTTATTTTTTAAGCTGATTTTTTTTCGATGAGTTTCAAGCACCTCGCCTATGTCGTTTAAGAGATACACGCTCCGTTAGGAAGCCTTCAACCCCCACTTTTCACCCCTTTCACCTCATAATATACACCACATCGAAAAACCCTCAGACACGTGTCTTCTTATTATTAATGATGAGTTTATATGCCGAGTATCACATCCCTCAATTAAACCAATCCAGAGATATTGTTATTCAATGAAATGCAGGTGTACCCCCTTAACACCCCTTTAGAACCAGAATATCCAAAAATCCTTCCTTAGTGAGCGTTTTCGAGTTACAACGAACATACCCCCAAAATTTCATGTTTCTAACTTTAATAGTTTTGGCTGGGCGATGATGAGTCAGTCAGTCAGTCAGTCAGTCAGGACACTTGTTTTTATATAAGAGATAATATGTATTTCTGTATTATTTCATTCCTGCAGCGAACTATATTAGCCTATGTATCTTCATTATATTATTTACATCGTTAATAAGTTATTAGGACCAAGAAAAATGAGAAGAGTGCTATTATTGCCGGGCGAAAAAATAAATGTATATCAGAGTTTACTAGAAGCAGAATGAGAACCATGGGGAACAACTTACCGTATTTACTCGCATATAATACCCCCCTTTTTTCCTAAATTTTTAGTTCCGAAATTGGGGGCGGGGGGTACTATAGTCGCGAACTTCGCAAAAATCCATTATTTTGGGAAAATGACTGAGTAAAAATAAGCTGATGCTACATAGTACGATATATTTAATCAAAATAAATGAAATTTACATCTTTCATCAGCAATAATACACCACAACATCCGCGCAGTGAGTTCCGCAAAGACTGAAGATGGGCGTGGCCAGTAGAACATAGAGGCTGAATACAAAATCGCTACCTATAAAACGAAAATCATTGTTTTTAATATTGGTGTACAGTATGTTTATGCTTCACAAAAAAATATTTAGGCCTAACAAAGGGAAAATAATACCGGTAATATCAGCACCTGGCACATCCACTCGGCCAGAGTTGCCTTGGTATCGGCATGCCTCAGCTGATGTAACTGCCGCAATTAACGCGCGGTGACAGATGAAGCTGACAAGACGAGTGCGCATAGAGATAACACGGGGAATTACGTCATCCAAGGTCGACTCAAACTCGACAGCACTTAATTTAAACGAGGCCGTAAAAGTCATTCTGCGATTACCGGTACTCATTTCACAAATCAAATCTTAACACAACGTATCTCAGATAAAGACCGGACGTGAATGCTATGACCCAAGCAGCGAACAATGAATCAACATCTGGTAAACAAAGACAAGTAACTTATATTGTCCATGATTATTGCCAACCACCTCTGCGATTATTTTGCCTGGCCCACAGCTGGTCGTAGCCTACCCGCTCGCCCGCGCGGAGCTCCGTGCGCCGCGCTCGTTAGTAGACAATGGGCGGTGTGAATAAAAATGGGGCGTTCAGCGGGCTCATTGCTGGCCAGCAAACGGTCAGCAGATTGATCAAGTTCTGCACGTTCGGCGAATGAACATATTAGGTTTCTTAAATTCTAGAGACGAAGATCTACACTCAAGAATGGCGACAGGTAATATCATACAATGTTTGTCAATAGCATGTAATTGGATCTTTTACGCTCCTAAAATTCAACTTTAAACTCACTAGGCCTAGGTCTAGTTGTTTTCTTGAAGGATGATGACTTTTAATAGATATTTTATGTTGTATTAAGGAATTGGTTTGGTCGAGGCTGTCATAAAATAATTAGCAAAAAGGGTTTACTAAATACAGTTCTAAACTCCAAATTGATTGGAGAAGAAACAAACACCGACATCCATTGGTCACAACCGGAAACCAGACAGTTATATTCAAAAAAGTACATTTGACTTGTGTGGTATACAAAAACAAAAGAACACTGAGAAATACAAAAACAAAAGAAACACACTATGAGAATTTGTGAATGCAAACTCACACTTCCCCCCATTCACAAATTGCACCAAAAAAAACTTTAAAAAAATACATAACTAGCCTTACACTAACAACAAACATTTGCATATCATTCCTTGTATGGTAGCAAAGGGAAATACATCTTCAACAAATTCTACATTCCTGGATTTAATGACACATTTCTTTTCGATGTCCCATACACGGTAGCCCCTCGAGTCATCGGGGTACCCTAGCATTGCACCAACATTTGCCCTTGGCACTAACTTTTCCACATTACGTTTATGGATCCAAACTTTACAACCAAATGATTTTAACATAAGTAATTCCTGGTTTGACAACTTTCTACTCGTCCACAGTTCAAATGGGATGTTCTTTACAGTTGATGACACACACCTATTCTTTATATAGCAGGCTGTGCTGATGGCTTCCCCCCAAAATTGAACTGGCATGCCTGACTGAATGAGCATGCACCTACTAGTGGTGAGAAGTTGCTGGTTAAGGCGTTCAGCAACGCCATTCTGTTGGGGAGAGTAAGCCATTGTTAACCTACGAACAATACCTTCCTTTTCAAGATAGTTACAAAACTCTGTACTTAAATACTCTCCACCGTTGTCTGAATGGAAAGATTTCAACTTGGTCCCTTGTGCTGTCTCCATTAGGGTCTTAACCTTGAGAAACTCATTAAATGCATCACTCTTATGCTTAAGAAACCTTACATATGAGAATCTGGTACAATCATCAGTAAATGTAATAAAATATTTGCTACCTCCAATCGATGGGTGCTCTAACTGGCATACATCAGAGAACACAACATCTAATGGCTTCTGAGATACATGATCTCTTTCATTAAATGTAAGTCTTTTCATTTTACCTTGTTTACAAGTATCACAATCAAGATTCTTTTCTTTGGGTATAAAATCACGATCTGGAATGTTCAGAGCATGGCCAAAACGCTGATGCCATATTCCGCTAGTTACAGCTTTGTTGCTCTTAGCATACACAACCTCCACCTCGTCATTACAAGCAAATTCTTTCCCTTGTTCTACCATAAAATAATCACAATTTACCTCATACATATTTCCAACGGCCTCACCCGTAAGGAATATACCCTCATGATCTGACAATACAACTTTGCTATCTTTAATGGTTACGACTGCACCTTTCCTGTCAAATTGACCTACAGATATTAAATTGTCTTGAAGACCTGGGACATACAACACTCTTTTCAGTTTCAGAAAAGAACCTCCACACTTGTCAGATAGCTTCATAAGCACACTTCCCACACCACATACACTAACTACGGATCCATCAGCTGTGTCTACACTACCAGAAACCTTTGGGGTGTAATCATACAGAATATCCTTATAAGGTGTCAGGTGCTCAGTGGCTCCTGAATCTACATATCACCTGCGTACACAATCAGATGCATCATCCTTGCTTTCAGTTGCCACATAAGCCTTTACCTTAGCACTACTAGCATTAACCTGAACACATTCGTTTGCCGCCTCATCGTCCTTTACCGTGGCAATAACCTCACGTTTCTTAACCTTAACATTTTCCTTGCGTCCATTACTACAATTCCGGGAAGTATGACCTATCTTGGCACAATTAAAACACAAAACTGAACCTTTCTTTCTTGCTTCATGAACTAAATCACATAACTTCGCAATATGCCCCTGTTCTTGGCACTTGTAGCACATGAATCCACCACTACCTGTTGGCTTGTTGACACTTTTGCAGCTGCTGACGACCCCCTTGGAATTTAAGCGCATGGCTGCCACCATTGCCTTCACGCTTTCACCCTCGGATTCTTCCTTCTTCAGCCTCGCATAAGTCTCCTGTTCTCGCTCCATCTTTAGTTTGTCCAACTTGTTCTTTCTCTCCTCCAACAATAGTTTGGCTCGCACTACCTTTACACTTAAGTTTTCTTCATTGCTTTCCAATGAACGTATCAAATTTTCGTACTCCCGCTTTTCCAGTCTTCTGAGAATAAAAGCAGCTTTGGCCTTATCCGTAAATTTTATACCTACATCGTCCAACCGTGCACACCAAGTGAGCACTTTATCAACAAATGTACGCATGCTAATGTCACTAGTTTTCTTAAAAAGACACAATTCTTCTAACATCGTCACAATTTGAAGGACTCCGGTATCGCAACATGAAGTCAGAAGATTCTGCCATGCTTCCTTAGCTGTCTCCGCTTCTTTGATATCACCTAGGTAAGGGTCGGTGACCAAACCTATAAGCAAGTTTTTCGCGTCTTGATCTTTGCCCAGTTGGGCCTCGGAGTACTCTTCAACGGGTGTATCTTCTACCTCTCCTCTATCGGTCTTTCGTGGGAAACCTTGAACCGCAGACGCCTTGTTTGAAGCAATGCCTTTGTTCGGGTGCTCCACGCTTCCCAATTGTCGTCCTGTAACCTCACTATTGCAACTACTCGCTCGCTGCTTCCCGTGCCTGCATCCATGTTAGTATGTATACATAAAATAAAACGTACAAATAGTCCTCAGAATAGAAAATCGTCCACAAAATTCACCAAAAATGATCTTGGATGCACACTTAACTGCCGTCCACATGTGTGCCGCACATATCAACACCTTTTAACGACCGACATTCTCCCATCACAAAGTCCACACATTAACAGCAATAAGCGTTTAACTGGGCTCATAACCTGTCATAAAATAATTAGCAAAAAGGGTTTACTAAATACAGTTCTAAACTCCAAATTGATGGGAGAAGAAACAAACACCGACATCCATTGGTCACAACCGGAAACCAGACAGTTATATTCAAAAGAGTACATTTGACTTGTGTGGTATACAAAAACAAAAGAACACTGAGAAATACAAAACCAAAAGAAACACACTATTATGAGAATTTGTGAATGCAAACTCACAAAGGCAAATACGGCTCGTATTCTTTATCTATTTTTGTTATGATTTAAACCTATTACAGTCTTCCCGCTGTTAAATCGGGTTGAAATTAAATGCCACTTTGTACCGGTAGCGCATGGACGCGATATTTAGAACAGAAACTTTTCTTAACTCTTTTAACCATACTTTTGGGCTGAAAGATGTTTTAAATGTAGCCTACTGTGTATATAGGCTACCAAACAGCTTTCGGATTTCCCATGGCCAAATTATGTGTGAGTAGGCTACTGATGAGTTATTTATGGAATTATTCTGACTTTCTGTTTCTGAGCATTTTGATGTCTCTTCCTTGTATGTTAGGTCACGAGTTTGCCACTAATTATATTCCTATATTCTTTGTTATATTCAAGAAAACTGCAGAAACATGGAGATGGCTGTATAATCTAGAAAATCGGCCCATTCTTCTTGGTGGTAAGTTTTAAAATTAGAACCGTATTATAATTGGGATGGTATTTGCAGAACATGTTAAACTTTGCTTTAATGGTAATTCAGTGGTTAATTTGCGGACATTTGGACGAATGAGTAGGGCCTAGGACCTATAGGGAGAGGAAGGATCTTTTCAAAAGTACCAGAAAGTCCTGTGGGAAGAGGTAGCTCCGGCAATGAATTCACATGGATAAGATGCTGCGCATTTTCTACATGCATCAGATACCAGAGGTAGAATTTTATTGCAGTAATTTACATTTCAGCTCTGATACCGTTAGGCCTATGCCTTTTGTGTAGCCTACAAGCTTTTTTGTCGAATCGGTGGTCTAGTCTTGAATTACAGTATAGTAGAGCAAGCAGGGTTCATATTTAGTACAATTACATTCCAGCACCACTGCAACATTCATTTCGTCTGTACATAAATAAATTCTGCTAAGATTGGCCTCCCGGTGATGGTGGTACTGACTTGACCAGAAGGCAAGGTAGATACCGTAGGCTAACTTCTGTGGTTGGTGGCACCCTGGTCAATGTCAGTTTTTAGTCCTTTAGGAGATAACCTTAATTGGGAACTTGAGAGGCAGTTGGGCACTTCTTAACACATCTAATGTTTCTAATAGAATTTTGGTTTATTGTAGAAAATTGGTGTTCTAAAAATCTTTGACAGTTGCAAAGTCTGCTTTGTTTTGAAGAAATCATTTCATCATCCTTAGTGATGGTCACAGCAAATTGTATTTGACCCATGGGTGTTCAATATACTTTTTTTTTTAAATCATTAAATCACTTCAAACTTACACGATGGTAGTTACATGTACAGTATATGCAGTGGCGATGTTGCTGTGGTCTGCTGCCTTTCCACTGCTTTGAACTATATGCAACCGAAGGCACCTACCCTCATCAAAATATTTACTATCGCAATATTAAGACCACCCTACCTAATGGTGGGAGGAACCACTCAGTAACGCTGAATGAGAGCTCATCATACATTAACATTTTCTAAAATACCATTGTAATTAGCCAATATACCTTTTCTAATAATGGAAAATAAATCAGGAAATGATGTGATAATAGATGATTACTCCTCTGCTGTCCATAACCAACCCACCATCCCCTTTCTAAATCACGACTAATACAGCAAAATTCCAACTGTCCCATTATATGAGTGAATTATTGTCAAATGCAGTATTGCCAGCCCCACGAATACGGTACTACTGTGTATATAGGCGGTACCGTAATGTAATCCTCCCACCCGCTAAAAGGAACTTCCGCCACTACTGAGTAACGTCCACCACGTGCGTATTTGATGTGTGTAATAATTATTGGCTGCTGTGTTATTAATGTGTGTAATATTTCACTGTAATTGTTTTTTGTAATAGTAAAATTTGTTAGATCCAGACCAATGGGTTTTGCCTGGACCAATAATTATTGGGTAGCGCGGCCCCCCACGTTAGCCGTATATACCATACACTTTTGTTTTTGTCACGTACAGTAGGGTACTCGCGCATCAATAATCTTTATCCAGACCAGACCTATGTGGTATATTTTGTATCTCACATGTTGGTAACTGTAGTGACATCAGCATGTGCAAGTCTTGGTACCAGTTGAGACCTCATCCGCCTGCTGTCGTTGAATTATCAAGAAATAGAAATGCATATTTACGTAATTTAGAGCATATTCCCGGTGCAGTGCAAGCCTCCGTGGCTCAGGCGGCAGCACGCCGGCCTCTCACCGCTGGGTCCGTGGTTCAAATCCCGGTCACTCCATGTGAGATCTGTGCTGGACAAAACGGAGGCAGACAGGTTTTTCTCCGGGTACTCCGGTTTTCCCTGTCAAAATTTCATTCCAGCAACACTCTCCACTATCATTTCATTTCATCTGTCATTCATTTAATCATTGCCCCAGAGGAGTGCGTCAGGCCTCGGCAGCCGGCACAGTTCATATCCTCGCCGCTAGATAGGGGCTTCATTCATTCCATTCCTGACCCGGTCGGAGACTGGAAGCAGGCTGTGGATTTTCATTTTTCCCGGTGCAGTGGTGATCATGGTTAGTAATTTGTATTGGGAATGTCACCCAGAAGATGATACATTAATTCTGAATGAGACCAGAACGTGGCTTTTACACTTGCATCAGACGTCATTGTGGCTTTCATCTTCTAGGGTACATTACCTATTCAAATTAGTAACCCTGGTCACTACTGCACCTGAAATATATGCTAAACTACATAAATATGTGCTTTTATTTATTGCTCTTTTAACAACGGCAGCCATGTGCCGATGGCACATGAATGTCGTTGAGTCAACAAGGCGCACACATTATTGCCAGCATGTGGGATACAAAATACACCACATTAACTAAAGATTAGGTACGCGACAACCCCACTGTGCGTGCAGGGGTGTATGCATGGTTAACGCGCACCCGCAGGCTAGAACCATTGGATTGGACAAAACAAAGGTTAGAATGATCGGGTAGAAGTGCGGCACGCGGGGCACTGTTGATGGCATGTTAGGCTGTAACCGCTGTAACCATTGATCTGGACGAGTTAGGCTGAAACCATTGACAAAAATCCCATGGATTAGATGTGTTAGACTGTAACCATTGTCAAAACCACTGTTACTTTCATTTGAACCCCTCACAGAACGCTACCCTTGACATCCTATACGATTAGTACCGTATGGATGGGGTTACGTTGGGGTTGACAATACTGTACGTTACATAATTCACGCTGATAATGGCCGACACAGCTGGAATTTTACTATATAAGTCGTGATCTAAACGTGGGATGGTGGTTGGGTTATGGTCAGTAGGAGAGTAAACACCTATTAAGTTACTACAGGTACATCATTTCCTGATTTATTTTTCATTTGAAGAGGTATTTTGGCTAATTTCAATACTTTAGAAACTCCAACTGCGACTTGTTACTGTTACCATTGACCATATAACAGTATGACTCGAGACTACTACAGTACATTATGAGTTCCAAACTTATGCTCCCCATGGAAGGTACCTGTATACTAAGCAATACATTCATTATGGATTTGGTGTTGGAGCCTACCAATCAAAAGGATTTCATTTAAAAGTTTCTTGGAATGGGCTAGTGATCCTAGGAGTAATTCCTAGTTGCTATTCCACCTGTTGCTATTGAGAAAAAAAAGGGTATTTTTGGCTCAGCTCACCTATGCTAGATCAATTTTTATTTCTATTACATGCATGACAACGTACATTTTTCTTGTCAGGGACATCATTGCACCATCACCGACACTCCCCATGGTCTCAAAAGTAGCTGAGTACGGTATAACAACCCTGGGCAGTGCTTCGACTAAAATACTTGTAAACTTATACCCATACTCCTTATTTCTAATTTGTTCCCCTAGGGCAAAAAATAATTTTCCATTTTAAAGTACCTTTTGTATGGGCAGTCCACTTCTTTTTAATTATGTGTTCCTTTCTTATTTAGGCACCTGATCTGGATGTAAATTCTGGAATATGGAGGTCACGTTTACAAAAATCCGGGATTCCGGTCGCTCAACATATTCTGATTCAGTCCAGTGAGAGATTTACAAGTTGTTTGAAGCAATTCTTTCCAACGATGAGACATTCAACCCTCGACTGACCATATCGACAAAGTTGAGGGAGATCGCCTCACCAGTGGAAGCAGCCTGTGCATCCACACAATCTGCCCCAGCAACTCTTCAAGGAGCGATATAAGAAGCAGACCAAGTATAGCAAAGATGGAGCTACATAGACAAGTCCTTGCTGACACTGGAGCTTAGAAGTTGAAGTTGTGCTGCCTATGGCAGGCAGTTGCTAGAGGGAATGAACTGTCCCAACAATGCAACAAATATTTTCATAAGAGGAATGATTTGATGGGAAAAATTAGTTTACCGGTAATTTGTGAAGAAAAAGAAGTGTTGGTTTAGCCGTAAATTGTACAACCTACTTATGTTTTCTATTTGTAGCAATGCCATTTGCAATATTTATTTAGGGTAATTAGGTTTAGTGTTTGGTTAGGCAACTTCGCCTCTGGGTTGTACTTCATTGCTTCCGCCTGCTGGTCACAAGTCCACATGAAGGAGGAGGGCCTTTATAAATAAACTTGTTCACCTCGTGTTACAGTGCCTAGTGTTCTCGGCTGTCGCCCCCAAATTCGATCAGAGTCGAACCAAGATGTTATTTCAGTGTTGTTGAAGTTGTATAATAGAGCCAAGATGATAATTGTGTTGGAACTCGTATCTTTTCTCTTGGGATGTGTGAGTACCCGTGAATTTCATACTGTCTCATTTATATTTAAAATTATAAAACTTTTTCCTCTTCTAATTGTGGTTTTTTAATGTCTGTTGCATTAAGTGTCTGTAAAATGGTGGTGGGATGGAACCAAAGTCCAAAAAGAGAAAAAATATCAATGAATTTTGAATAAATTAATATGAATGGTATAAAAAAATGTTCACTTCAATTCTTTTTCTGGTCTCCCTATCTTATACCTTTATTACAAAATGTGGATAAACAAATGGGTAGATTCCCAGGTAAGAGCACAATTCAATACAAATAGCTGGCATTGAATATTACTGTAGTAAATATGTTCTGTCTATCTGTCAGCCAACATCGGGAAACCATTCCAAATATTCAACCTTATTTTGAATCCATATCATTAAGGACATGTATATTTCTCTTGCATTCCAATATTACAGTATTCTATGGTGAGTATCGCCTTACCCTCAAGTTTTATAATATTAAAAGAATCTATTTTCAGACAGTCAACACAGCAATGTGGCCAATTAAATCCTTTCCAGTTAGTGTGACAAATTATTCGGTCACATACTGTGTTTAGCGACTGAAAATTGATTCTTAGATAACAAAGGATTTTTTTTTCTAAAACTTGGTCAAGTCTTAGTTGACTGAATAGAGAACGTCTCCCCTAGCTGTAAAACTTCCTATTAAATTTTCATTAACAGAATGCTTTCCAGTCAGTCAACATGATTCTGTCCAATTAGTTTTGGAGAGGAGCAATAATTAATATTTTATTTAAAGAAATAGTTATTGTTGTTTTAAGGAGCTGAACTATGAGGTCATCTGCCCCCTTAAAGAAATATTACAAGAATTAAGTTATTTATTACTCGACACATTTTTGTAGAAAAAAGTTTTTGTATATAAATTTTTAATCGCATCTGATATGGTACCTTATTGAAATATATGGGGGAATTAAATAACTGAACGGCTTGGGGCAACATAGTGATATCCCTCATTTTAATAATTTTAAGCTAAAGCAAAAATAGCTTACCAATAGCCTTGCACTACAATTATTTACATACAGTGCTGTTTTTTACCACTATGGGCAGCAGTAATATGAACAAACTTCTTTGATTGGATTTTATGGAATTAATACATGTTAATTTTGTGGGTTATGTAGCCCCAAACAATTGGCTTGTTTGATAGTAGGGTATTTAATGATAATTGTTTTAAAGGGTGGAACATCGAGGTCATCTGCCCCGCGTAACACGTAGGAGAATTAAATAACTGAAGGGCTAATTCAATATTTCTTTACAAATTTCGACGGATGTTTAAATAAGAAATCAGCCTAATATTAATAAGACTAATTAAAGGAGTGGACTAGCCTACAATAACATTGAATTTCAAAAGAAAAGTTATTCTTATCGTCAGGATGTCTACCCCCCTTATTATTCCCGTTTTCAACAGTCTATGTGGCGGGTGGTTTATACCGCCGGATGGCCTTCCTGACGCCAACCTCGTGAGAACTGAAATTAATGAAACTTGACTAGGAGATGAAAGATAGAGGTCGTGGCCTATTAAAAGGTAACTTACTGTCCAGGTATTTGCCTGGACCTGAAGATTGGAAACCACTGAAAACCATTTACATGACGGCCGACGGTGGGATTTGAACTCGCATCTCCCGAGTCCGCAGATAGCTTGGCTCCACGGCCTAGCGCCGCGCATTAACAGGGCTGTCTACAGCTCTTTCGTATAAAAGTTATTGTTTTCTATGTATTTATCATAGACCATAGACCAATAAGTATGGTAGCTTCAAATGAACTCTGTGCATTGCCCAAAGTTCCCGCGTCAGCTTGTAGCAAAGTGATCAGGCGGGCTCACGCTTGCTGGCCTAGCAACAAGTCAGCAGGCACCTAGCAGGTTAGCAGATTGCTGAGCCCGGTCGAGCCCGCTGAACGCGCCCATATAAGTCATATAAGTGAAACTTTATAGGATGTTTTGGTACCAACGCTAGCTTGCCTTGTAGTAGTACCTGCTGACAACGTTAAAAACGCTAGCAGTCATCGCGTACGACGATGTAGTTGAGTTGTACTTCTATAGATGGCAGCAAAATCGGAAAATTGGTGAGTATTCTTGTTAATGTTGTATATTTAATTAATATTTGAATATATATCAATAGTAAATACATTGCAGTGCTTAGAAAGGAATACAATCGGTTTCGAACAATATGGCAACTCCAGCTATCTGATATGACATCTAGCGGTAAAAATTAGAAACTTACCAAGTAGGGTACATTTGTCACGTGGTGACTGTTTGTATATGGTCTCTTGTATTAGTAAGCAGATCGTTGTAAATTATTCGTGTCTTTATACATAAATAATAAGTTTTACTCGTTGATATAGTGCAAAATGAGTAGAAGCAAAGTATATTGCTCAGTTTACGGCTGTAAGTCGATGTATAAGAGGGCTGCGGATATAAGTTTTCATCACTTTCCAAAAGATCCAAATAGCAATAGCCGAAAGGTGACGATACCAAATAAATACGGGCAACAGGAGCGGGTTAGACCACTCACCACTACACTTACTGACGACATCACGGGTTGTTCACTGTTACGCCGAGCAAAGCCGCACCTATAGATAGCCAAGCACAGTCTCGCTGACCCAAGCCGTACCAAGACAGCCAAGCCTCATCAGTCAGGTATCCTTCCCCGATCCCTATTTCATTTCCAATAACCCTGCCAACCGCCATCACCTCGCTCTGCGATATCCGAGCCATTCTACTACGAGTCATATAGGCCTAATTTGACTTCGCAGAGTAAATTTCAACTCTGCGAGAACCTGCTACCAGTTCGATATTCAACACCAAACCCACCTGCTAACCATCCAAATCAAGCAATTCCTGTTTCCCTCGAGTTTTAATACAAGTTAAACTCATCCCTTCGCCCTACCAAGCAGCAAATAATTTCTAGAGTCTATGATACGGTGAGCAAACTCAAATATAGCTTTTAAACGTAACAGCGCAATGACTCGAATTGCTCAAAAACAAATACCAGCAGACAACTGATGCTTGATAATATGCAATTGACACATAAAATCCAGTGGAACACACAAATTAGATAACATGTATCGCACAGTTATACATATATACAATTAAAAATAACACTGTCATTATTTTAGGGACTACATTTACTGATTGTAACCGAGAAATAAAAAGTGTTCCATAGCAAAGGCGTGTTATTGAGAATTTTTACCCTACTTATCCAGACCGACCGCAGCGCCCCAAGTGTTAGTTTGAGTTGCCAATACGAAGAAATTGAATTATATTGAATCACACATCGATTTTAGTCGATACACTGCGGTCGAAAACGATATCAGACACTTTCGATATAATTCAAAGCAAGGAGCATATAATAACATAGTAGGAACTCTCTGGTAAATCCGCGGTTCGTTAAATTCTGTGCGATTGCGTCATTGTTTGGGCTCCAACTCAAAAGCACATGGTCGCCACGTGGCGAATTCCATCGCCACTGAGATGCAATAACTGGCCGTATATTATGCAAGAAATATAAGTGACCGAAAGATCTAGGTTGCTTTCGCCGAGTATGTTAGCCAACTTACGAAATGAGAGAAAATCGAATCGAGATTGATTAATATGGATATACATCGTTATTGTTGCTATAAAGCTACTCCGTTTTGTTTTTGAACGACAATATATTACGTAGATTGGATATTAAGAGGCAACGGACACCCGAAAATTAAATTTTGTACATGCATTCTGTTCTGTAACGTTGGTATGAATTTTAGAAAAAAAAATGGACTGTCGTTTATTTATATCCTACTTTTTAGTTGTTTAGCCCTTTTATTACGTGTGAAGTGCAAGCGATTGGCCTTTTTGAAGTTCTAACGTTAAAAAGAAATACATTATGAAGTTTCATGCAAGTTTGCAATATTATGGTACCATAACCTCAAAAAGACCGTACACATATTCCGACCCAGTACGCCACTATGACTGATGTCAGATATACCTCCTTCCCTAAATAAATTGAATATGCCCAAGAAATGTCATTTCATTGCAATTTACTTGCCCTCAACGGTTAAATGATTTTCAACTGCATCTACAGAAAAACTATAGGCAGGGTAGAGGATTGTCGAGGAAATGAGAAAGCTGATTTTCCAGGCAGTTTCAATTGTTTTATTAATGTATGTTCAATCATGGTACACATTGTACATTCTTTCACACGTGAGTCATAACTTCTGATGTGTGAACGTCAATGGCTTAGTCGACTGGAGACAGGATTGAAGAAGACCATGCCGGGCTGCACTCAGATGATCGGCTACGCTGCAGGAAGGTGGAGAACAACTGATCACCCACAGCCAAGTACACTCCAACGCAGTAAAACCTCTTGGCTAGCTCCGATCAATCCTCAGGCTGAAGAAGCTGTAAACTCAAAGAGGATTATTTTTGGTGAACATGAATTTTCAGCCTGTAAAGCAACACGATTCCAGTTAACGCCCCGGCCTAGGGGCGCACCATGCTGAGGGTCGCAAAATTAATCTGCAATTTTTTTTGTCAGAAAATTTCCATAAAATGTTATAGACTACAATACACTGATTCCGTATAATTTGATTACTTAAATTAAACTTTCCAAATTTTGACACTTTTCCAATTTATATTGTGGCCATCATTTCCCAACGAATGTGTTGTAACAGCAGATTGTTCGACTTCAGCTTTAGAACAGGAATCTTTAATGATTTATTAGGGGAAAATTTAAGTCTTGAATATTAATATCAGTTTAATTTGAATAATTAATTAGCCTATGCATAGTTGTAAGTTGTATGATGTAGGCCTAGTGTATATGTATATCCATATCTGTTAGTGTATAATGAGCCTTAAAAGGTTTAAACTTATTTTAATATCTCGTTGGGCCATTTATTTATAGTTGATATATACAAATTAAGAAACAGTTGATTCTCTCATCATTGTAATTTATTTAATTGATTTTACTTCCCGATACATTAGAATAAAATAAAAATTACCTTCACAAAGACCTTTCTGAGGTCCAAATTCTCCCTTCATTATGATGGTATGAAGAGGGGGCGGCAATAACCCACGGGCCTAGGAGCGCATAAAATCTAAATCCGGCCCTGGACATTTGGAAGATGTGGTTGAACGTAATGGTGCAACACATTACCAATTACATTCAATACCCCCACCTCAGTTTAATGGCAATTAAAACCTCCTGTTTCGGGCATGATAAAAGGACCCCTGCAGGCCAAATGTACGGAGCCACATCATATTACTGTGAAATACACAGAAAAAAATCTGCATCAGATATTGTATATTTAATAGTGTATTAAAAGAGAGAAGGGAAAGAGTGTGTCCTACAGACAAGTTGTCAATATTCTTGAAAATATTCTATGCCCTTTAAATATAAATTTACAATTGGTCTTTAACCTCACCCATTATCTCGCAACATGTGTGTTTTGAAATGTGCACATTAAATGCTAAAATCTATCGTTTTAAAGTTAGGCAAAGATGACATTGTTGCTTTGTTGAAGAAGGACTGGAGAAGTTCAAAACAAGTGCATGTATACCTACCCCGTCATATTTTGGTCGTGTGGCCGAGTACAGGTCTTTCTAGTTAACGCCCGTGGGCAACCTGCGCACCGGAATGAGAGATGAATTAATGAAACTGGGCAAGGATATGGCAGGAAACAGCCGTGGCCTGTCAGAAGGTACCGTCCCAGCATTTGCCTTGAGTTGAACATGGGAAACCATGGAAAACCATTTCAAGGATGGCCGACGGTGGGGTTCGAACCCATGTCCACCGAGTCAGCAGAGAGCTTGAGCTTGGGCCCAAGGCCGAACGCTGCGCTTTAGCTGCCGGCATACCTACACCTAATTTTTTTTTTTTTTTCAGAGGGATCGGAGATGAGATACAATGTATTGCTATAAAAATTGAAACAAGATTTCAATGAACCGCCATCCAATACAATACCACCATTGAAATATTGCATTAATTTAAGTCGATGCGTTTCCACCTAGCCAATGTGTACAGCCGGATGTCGTAACCAATGGCAACATCACAAGGAGCTGATAAAAGGATGAAATAAATGAATATGACCAAGCAGTTGGAATGAAGCGAGGTACCGGCCAGGCCATTGGGGGATGTTGAAAACGGTAAACATGACCAAAAAAATTCCAAAACCAGTCACCAGAAAGATTGGCCCCATGGCCTAGCACTGCACGTACATGAATGCAGCTACCAAATATGTAAAAACTTTACATTAAACTATATACAGTACACACACATGTACTGACAAAGTGCAATGTAAAGAAAAATGTATCTCCTTTGGAAATTACTACAACTTAAACATACTGTTACACCAGATTATATGTATTTCCAGAATACTTTCACAGCAAAGGAGCAGATGACCTCATAGTTCTGCCCCTTAAAACAACAATAACTAACTATTTTTCACAGCACGTGTGCCAACCGTCCAACTCTGCCTGTGGGTGTATTCCATCCCTCCCACCCCTGGGAGGGGGGCACAATTCATAAGACAAGTAGGAAGCCTCAAAGAATAGCCAAGGTTGCTCCTTTTAGTCTCCTCGTACGATAGGCAGAGGATACCATGGGTGTAGTCTGAACCCCCACCCACTGGGGGCTGCAGTGTTGAAGCCACACAAAGAAATTATATTGTGTTGTTGATTCATTTCGGGGCTTTGCGACATTGTGGTCATGTGGCCCCGTGTACTTAGGTGTGTGTGGAATTTGTCTGGTAACTGGTGTTATTGTGAAGGCTGTATTAGTGTGTGTAGTTTTAACTCAGATGAGGATTAGGAAGGAGGCAGCTGTGGTCGTAATTAAGCATTCGCCTGGAATAGAAGTGGGGAAACCACAGAAAGCCACTTCCAGGATGGCTGAGGTGGGATTGGAACTAGCCTCTTCTCAGTTTTTGCCCAACCCTCAGACCAGAATTAAACTTCTTGGCAGAGCTGGGAATCAAACCCGGGCCTCCGCAGTGACAGCCACTACACAATGAGGCACAAAAGAAGTTATGTATATGGTCAGTCACTGTGCATAGTTGATGTGCGACAAGTGGCAGTATACCTGATCTGGCAATTGGTACCCAGGTTACAATAGCAATGGCATCCACATTCACAGTTGTTCCAATTAAGGCATTTCGTAATATTAGCAAGTCTATGAATTCATCGCTACAAGTCCAGATATTACAACCCACCAAACAGCAAGGCATTTGGGAGGAGGGAGTTAAGTACACCATTATCCGGGCCCTGCTTATAACTTATCATACTCCAAACAGTCACAAGCCTAATTTTTTGGCTCTATGTTAACCGTGGAAACTTGCAATTACATGTATAATTCTTCCAAGGTGTCAACATAGACATAATGATCATGATTTGTCAAACTGGAAACAAAACTTCCTCATGGAAAACATCTGGGTGAAGCTTACGCTATCTACTGATAGGGGCAGATGACTTCGTAGTTCTGCCCCTTAAAACCTCAATAACTAATTACCTAACTGACTAATAGCCTAACTACAGGAATGAACAGACACAAATCTACATCACGGATAAAGGTGACTAAAATGGAAAATACTGTACCTGGTTTATACAAAAGATTTGTATAAAACTACTACCATACGATAATCCAAGGGAAATCTACACAGGTGCCTATGCTGGTTAGATATCGCCATCACAATTCAGAGCAGTACACGACCTTGCCAACACGGTAATTCTGCAATAAAGTGACAGACTATTCATCATGAACAACAAGTGAAACAAAGATTTGAGAAATGATGAGAATGCAGGCTACATGTAGAGAATAGAGGATGTTCATCCTTCTCCTAAATATAATGTACAGCATTAATCCCAATAGAAAAAGTCTACTGGTATGTGTTAACACATTTTCAATATAATATAATAATTTCTCATTCATACGCGGGCAGATTTTCTAAACTTCTAGCCGATGACTGGATTACGGGCAACACACACCACATCTATCATTACTTCTCAAATATTGAAGACCTTAAGATCAGTTAACCTATACAGGATCTCATTAAGTCTCTATTATTATAAACTTAGCACGACCAAATACAGAACTTAATTCACACTCAATCAACCAACAATATACTGCCATTTTATTGACTGAAACTACCATTACCTTTCTGTAAATCACCAAATGTCGAGACGTAATAATTACTTTGATTTGCGAACTCCACATCACATGTATCCATCACCGTCCATGATTACGTTGCCATGGCAATATATAATAATTTTCCCTATGACCAACAAATAAACGGAAAGACCCTAAAATCTAGTGACAACCAACTTTAGAAACATAAGTTACCGAGTTCGGGCCCAAACAAAAGAATAATTATTTAACGGACGGAGAAAGTAGTATGGACTTTCTTAGGCCTGATTCAAAGTAAGAGCTGGTGGCTGGTTGTTCCAACGCTTCCCGTAATTCAAACGTGATATTTCTTAATTCGATTGATAGGAAGTACAGCACGGACAATTAAATAATACTGGTGTGTGATAAGTGCAGCTGTAATTTTGTCTTACCATTCATTTTTTTTATTGTAGTATAGTAGCCTTCTCTTTCTATTTGTACATATCTGTGGGGTAGGCCTATGTCATGCTATGTGCTTTGTGGAAACATCCACAACTATTCTGATAGAGCCTATGTTTTCTTCTCTACCTGATATCACAGGGGGAAGAAATCGCCTATTATTAGACCAATTACTAAAATATGAAAGAAAGAAAGAAAGAAAGGAATATAAAGTAGAGGTGGGGGAATAGAGTAGGGGAAAGGGAGTGGTAGGCACGGGCCGGGAGGGGAGAGGAGCAAGTAGGCCAGGTCGGGGACGGATCGCGCTCAAGAGTACATCGTCACGCTATCTCATATTGTCAGTTGGAACTATTTGCGTCGAGCAATAAGTTGGGGTCAAAATTTTGCATTAAGTTGCAGCTCTACCCATATATCCTCCTTGCTCCTAAGCGAATGCTCAGTGAGTGCCCAAGTCAAGTGTCTGACTGCCGATGAGCTTCTACTCCGCATTTCTGGTGAATAAGAATGTGGAGTGCAAGCACAGCGTACATTCGAGCGTTTGGAGCAGCCGCTCAGTGACATTGCTCAAGGCCGTACACGTGTCGTGCAATATGATGCTGACTCCTGATGTTTGAAAGACAGTTCATTGCTCACCATGGCAGAAGACAGTGTTGAATCCCAGTCCGCCTTTGTCTCAATTTTGAAGGAACATCCAATTCTGTTTTCGAAGTCTCAGCTTCAAGATACAAAGCACAAGAAAACAATGGCAATACATGCAGTTCAGTGTGATTTACTTGAAAAATTTAATTTAAATTTTTCGGTCCAACAGCTGTATAAAAAAATACAAAACTTAAAAAACAGGTTAAAATGTAAAATCGATTTAAAGCATGCGGGAAATAAATCCATAACATTAAAAGATTGGGAGAAACAGCTGATGAGTCTCATGCAGGGGGAGGATAACCCAACCATCGGCCGTCTGAAAGGTAGGAAATAATAACCTGAAAATTACGGCATTAATTTAAGTTAATAAATAATGATTTAATAAATATAGGAAATTGGAATCATGTAAATAACAAAACTTCATTATCATGAAAATAATATATTAACAACTGGCAATTAACAACAATTGAATGCATATTACAGGAGCAAGATCTGCAGGAGCTGTCCTCACTTCGACTTGCAGCAGAAGCGACAGTGAAAATCTGAATGGTAAGGAAATTATATAAATACAGTAAGTTACCAATAAGTTGTGGAAGATAGAATTTATTTAAAATATTATGCAATGCTATTTTTCTATTGTATAGTAATTTGTATATATTATTATTTTTAAGGCGGAGCGGTCACTACTCCGATTATGGAATATGGAGACGTTTCGTCAGATGATGATGAAGTTAATGCAGGGGCCTCTACATCATCAGTGGTAAATCCTAGCACACCACCAGCAGCAGCGAGCGTAGCGGTAGCTATGGAAGATGAAACAGACCAAACAAGGAAACTAAATAACAGTGAACTGCAAAGGTTGGTGCTGTTAAAGCAATTGAAGGTTTTAGAGCAAAAACATAAAGTGTTGTTATTGCAGGAGAAACAGCTGAAGCTAATAGAAAGTGATATGAAAAGAAAAAGGGAACGGAAAACAGCAAGGGAAATAAACACAGGAAGAGAGAGGGAAAGAGGAACACGTGATGGATTGTGAAGGTGCTGAAAGTGGACACTATCATCAGATGTGATCTTAAGCTATATTTACTTTGCTTTTATCTCTTTATTTTATATTTATTTATTTTATTTATTTGGTTTATTTCATTTTTTTTAATTTTAATTTTATTTCATTTCTTTGATTTACTTTATTTATTTGGTTTATTTCATTTATTTTTTATTTTACTTGTTTGATTTGTAATTAAGAAGTTTTGTATTCCCTTGTGTTTCTGCTATGGGTCTTAATGGCCTGTTACATGCAATAAATGATGATTCATTTCATTTATTTTATTTATTTCGTTTTTTTAAATTTATTTCATTAATTTAATTTGTTTGATTTATTTTATTTGTTTCATTTATTGTATGTACTGGTATTTAATTTTTAGGCTACTTTTCACATTTTACAAAAATGAGGAAAAAGTAGACTTATGAGATCGATCCGGGCAAATGTGTGTCTGTATTGTTTGTCTGTCCTTCTGTCTGTGTGTGTCCCCCCTATCAACTCCTAAACGGCTGCAGTAATCGAAATTTGGTATGAGTAAAGATCTATGCCTGAATATCTCAATCCCATATTTGAAAATTATGTCAGTGCTACCAACTGCCGAAAAACAGCACTTGAAATTTGAGTTCCATGTTGGATATCTTGGAAGGTATGCATGGCAGCTATTCCAAAATTGGCACGCATATAGATAATAATATTTCAGTTCGATTTCCAGGTGGCAATACATGGCAGTGTTGCCAAAATGATCCCTGATAGGTTCAATATTTAAATGCATATAACTTCTACACTATCAATTGGATTTCAACCAATTTTCGTATGTAATATGTGTACATAAACATATATGACTGGGCATAATCTTAAGAGTCACCAGGGATGTTAATAAAGGCTGTCTCTATTTTTTTTACCCTAATATCAATATATCAGAAATTACGCTAGCCAACAGCTCTAATCTTTGCACACGTATAGTACCTGCCATTCTAGATTAATTTGAATAACTAATATAAGTCAGTGCTGCCAACATGATTCTAAGCTTGCTGATCGGTACAATATTAAAATACATGTAACTTCTATAATAACAAATGGATTTCATCCAAAATTGACACAACTACAGATCATAATAATATTTCAAATTATTTCTGACCAACACATGCATGACATTGTTGCCAACATGATTTTACATGCACTGATAGATCCAATGTCTAACTGGATGTAACTTTCATGCTATCCATTTGACTTCAACCAAATTTAGTATTCTGTTCCTTAAGAGATGGAACTAAAAATATATTCAGTCACCAGGGCTGCCAACTGTAGTGCTCTATTAGGCTACATTATACCAGGTATATTTTGAACTAATTAGAAATTTCGATATTACCAACTTCATTTCGTCATTATTCTAGATAGATTAATCATTGGCATGAATCTTAATTTTAAGAAAAGTAGGCTCTTTAGTTCGTCACGGAACTTCTTGTTCCTTTATATATTTATTTTATTTTTATTTAATTATTTAATTTATGACTAGTAGTAGTGCCCGGCTTCGCCCGGTGGATTTATTTGTTTTATGAGTGATAATTAATACTACTACAGAACTGGCACATGATACTTACACTAATAGAAAATAAAATATTTCTTAAATATAACTTTTTGTGGAGGTGGTGGTGGTGGTTGTAGTGGGGGTAATAAGTAGTACAGTATATTGGACGTGACATTCAGGTCATTTTCCCGTTATGATAATGAAATGGGAAATGGCTGTTTACTAACTACAGCACCGACACATGTAATTTACAAACAAATTTTAAAATATGTTTAGAAAGAGGAGTAAGTGAAATAAGACACTGCCTAGGGCCTATATCTCATTGGCTGTTAGAAATGTAGAGACCAATAGTGTCGTCTTTTGTCGCATAGCGCCGTAGGAAAATAATCAGAACACTTTGGAAAACTTCGGCTGTCCCGAGCTCCTGAGGTAGAATAGTGTCATTTACTGCCACAGAGTGCCCAACGATAAGTTTTGGAATAAATGAAGGTAAATTCAAAAGCACCAACAGTTATTGTAGCTGATAACCTCGATGTACTGCACCAACACCATAGCACTTATACATTCATGATGATAACTGTTTTAAGAGGCCTAAGAAATCTTTTTGCACGAATTCCCCCTGCCCCAGTACTGCAATTTATAAGCAGCGCACGATTATCTATTTTCGCAACTCTGTACCAGAACACTGGAAGGGGCAACGTGATGCAGCCCGAATTGCCAGTCAACAATGGGCTTATTAAAATACTCTTACAGTTACACTACTACAGACATGAATGGTTCTAGGGCCTTAATACGTGGTTTTCAAGTTCAGTTTGTTTGTTATTCTAAATGTAGGGAATGGAGAGCGTTGCACAAAATATCAAGTGGACAGTGTTACCAGCAGGGTTTCAAAGTGTAAGTAAAATTTGGTGTAATTAGGAGGAACGGTGTGGATTTGTCACAAAGGGCCTAATTGCAGGGAATGGAGTGGTCTGTCCGAAATTTAAAGTAGACTGTGTCACCCGCAGGGTTCCAAAGGGTAAGTATGTGAAATTTGGTTCAGATCGGTGAAATGGAGTTGTATGTCCGAAATTTCATGCAGACAGTGTTACTCGCAGGGTTGCAAAGGGTAAGTATACACATTTTGGCTCAGATCGGTGAAACGGTGTAGATTTGTGCCAAAGGGCATAAATGCAGGGAATTGAGTGGTCTGTCCGAAATTGCATGTAAACAATGTTACTCGCAGGATTCCAAAGGGTAAGTATACAAATTTTGGTTCAGATTAGTGAAATGGTGTGGATTTGTGCCAAAGGGCCTAAATGCCGGGAATGGAGTTGTCTGTCCGAAATTTCATGCAGACAGTGTTACTCGGAGTTCCCTCATCCGCCTCTACCGACAGCTGACCCTATCCACGGCCCTGTGCCCATTATCACTACAGAAGAAGTGTCCACTGCCATCAACAAAAAGAAGTCGGGGAAAGTGCCTGGTGCAGATGATATACCAGCCGAAGTATGGAATCTCCTGGAGGAACAAGGTGTAGTATGGCTTACTTACTTCTTCAATAAAATTATTATGGAAGACACAGTACCAGAGGCCTGGATAACCAGTATCACAATTCCTATTTGGAAGGAAAAGGAGATATACTGGAATGCTCAAATTATAGGCCAATCCGCCTCCTATGCCATGCTATGAAAATTTTTGAACTTGTTCTTGATGCGAGGTTACGAAACATCATCACTGTTTCATCTAACCAGTGTCTTCTTCCTCCTCGCCTTTTCCCGTTACGCGGGGTCGGCTTTCTTAATCCTGAGGTGCCACTCCTTTCTTTGGAAATCATCATCAGCAGATAGGCCCAATACTCTCATGTCCCTCTGGACATTCGTCATCCATGTTGTTTGAGGTCTGCCGCTCCCTCTCTTTTGCGTAGTCATGGAAAGGCACTTCTTCACTACATGATTCTCCGGTCTTCACATAACGTGTCCATACACCTTAGCCTGGTTTCTAAAAGTTTCTCTGTTATAGGCACTACTTTGAAACTGCCCCGCACATTTTCATTACGGATTTTATCTTTGAGAGTAACTCCACCTGCCCGACGTAACATACGCATTTCAGTGGTATGTAGCTTTTGCTCATGTGCCTTTGTAGTAGCCCATGTTTCACTACCATAGAGTAGGATTGGTCTTAGGGCAGTTTTATAAACTTTCCACTTCGTTCTTATGGGTATTTTCGGATCACATAAAACTCCTGTTAGTTCGCGCCATTTGTTCCACCCAGACGTGGCCCTATTGATTATATCGGCGGTTATCGTGCCACCTTCAGCAATGACAGAACCTAGATATTTGAATTTTGTTACCCTTGGTAAGGTTTCACCATCTAGTTTAAGTTCAATATTTGTCATACTGGGTTTATTGTTGTGGAAGTCGGATACCATATATTTAGTCTTCGTTCTACTAATGCGCAGTCTATTAGACTCTTGAGCTCTCCTCCATTGGTCTAAACTCTCCTGTAGGTCATAAATACTGTCAGATATTAGTGCTACATCATCAGCGTACAAAAGATTCCACGGTAAGGGTTTCTGATTTTTTTTTGTTAGGTAGTTTATAGTAATATTGAATAACAGTGGACTTAGAGCACTTCCCTGATGAACCCTCACTTTGATATCAAAGCTTTCGGACAAACCAGCTGGGCTTCTGACACATGTCTTTGCATTGTTATACATATCCATTATGAGTTTTATGTATAGTTCAGGAACGTTTTACAACCTTAATGCTTGCCATATTAATGGTCTTCGCACATGGTCGAAGGCTTTCTCAAGATCTATAAAAACCATACATAAACTCTGCTTGTTTTCACGAGCTTTTGCAATTACCAGCCTTATTGCATGGATTGCATCAATGGTTCCTTTCCCAGCAGTGAAGCCAAACTGATTATCTGTTAACTTTATCAAATTTTGAAGACGCTCACAAAGGACTCGTTCCCAGACCTTGAGTGTGTGCGATGTAAGTTTTATACCACAGAAGTTTCCACAAGATCGAACATCTCCTTTGTTTTTGTAGAATGGGACCAATGTACTCTTTCTCCAGGCATCTGGCATCTGTTCGTGAACTAAGATGTCATTGAATAACCTTGAAAGCCATTCAGCTCCATCCGCTTCAAGACATTTCCAGAGTTCAGCAGGTATCTCATCTCTGCCCGTTGCTTAAAGATTCTTCATTTTAGAGATGGCTTTCCTAACTTCCGCTTCTGTATTTCATTAATAGGTCCTTGTGTCATAGGTAGTTCCACTTCTTGTCACCTGGGAAATTCTTCATTTAATAAATCGTAATAATACTCATGCCATCTTTCACAAATTTCCTTGTCGTATGTTAATAAATTGCCTTCTTTATTTTTAGTGTATTTTGGGGCTTTAAAGTCTTTGCAGTCATTATGTTTGCGCTTAGCTACCTTATATAATATAGCGTTGTTATTGGCTAATTCTAAACCCTGGTAGAAATCAAAATCAGCTTTTTCTCTTTCAATTGCAACGGTTTTCCTTGCAGCTTTCTTTGCCTGTTTGTAATTCTCTTTATCTTCCTCAGCACCAGTATTCTGCCAAAACATCGGCGTGACTTAGAAACTTCCTGCGAAATCATATGGGTCGAGATTAATATCCCAAAAAGGAAGAATGTACTCGTAGGCTGCTTCTACCGCCCACCTACCAGCAAAATTGACACCTTAGAAGAATGTTTCAACTCTACTGTTCTTGCCCTCAACCAAGAAAATGAAATACTGTTACTAGGTGATTTTAATTCACATATCTCCTGGACATCAATAGACAATGGTACCATAAACTCTCCCCCAATTGATACTTTCATCTTATCTAATTTTATAAACGGTATATTTTCAACACTGCGTGATGTCACCGTGGCAGTTGGAAGAAATATCCTGAACACTGACCACAGTTCAATAGAAGCCTCCCTCCCCGTCCCAGCCTGCAGACATAAAAACAGCCCACCTGCCAAGAACAAAACATTCCCTCTCTGGAGAAAGGTCGACTGGCAAGCTGTCAATCAAGATTTATCATCTCTTCCTTGGAGCCTGCTAAGAGCTGAGAGAGATGTAAATAGCGCAGTGGCCTTGTTTGAGGATTTACTCTACTCGGCCATTAAACAACAAGTGCCTTTCTCCGTTCCCAAATCCAACAAATTTCCGCACTGGCTAAGTGAAAACACCAAACTCCTTCTCCAAAACAAAACTCGTGCATGGTCACTGTGGAAATCAGTTCCTATTCCTCATACTCGCAATGTTTTTACTCACCTACGGAAAATTTCAAGAGTTCATATGACAGAAGATTACAACCGCTACATTTCTTCCATAACAGGAAATCTCAAGAATAACCCGAAGAAGTTCTGGACACTTATATCATCCCGTAGAAAGACTCCTAGAATTCCACTTAACCTAAACCTCCTAATGAAGAAATCCCATTTGAATTGAGGTCCACACATTTCAATGAATATTTTCACTCAACCTTTTCAGTTCCCGTACCAATCCCCAGTCCCCCTCAACTTACTAGCATCTGTTCTGATTCACTGTCTCAAATTTCAACGACCCCCGATGAAATCCAAAATATCTTAAAAAGTCTGCCCGCAAACCGATCTGCCGGGCCATCAGACATAAGCCCTATATTCCTGAAAAACACCTGTGCATCTCTCAGCATCCCCTTGTCCATAATACTCAACTGGTGCATGACATCCGGCACTTTTCCTGACTCATGGAAAAGAGCTGACGTCACACCTGTCTTCAAATCAGGCAGCAAGCACGAAATTTCCTCATACAGACCTATATCTATCGTCCCTATACTCTCTTCAGTCTTCGAAAGAATAATACACTGCCGTCTCCTCACTTTCACCAAACCTCACCTCTCAGAAGAACAATATGGCTTCGTCCCTGAAAAATCATGTTTAACAAATCTGACTGTTCTGAACCATCACATAATTTCTGCAATTGATCAAAAATCTCAGCTAGATGTAATCTACTTTGACCTGGCCAAAGCATTTGATTCCGTGAACCATTTCCTTCTCCTCCACAAGCTTGCTTCACGATACAACGTACATGGATCCTTCCTGTCCCTAATACAAAGTTTCCTGTCCAATAGGCAACAACGGGTAGTGCTTCCAGGGTCTGTATCGCCCTGGCTCCCAGTCTTATCAGGAGTAACTCAGGGCAGTATCCTGGGACCCCTTCTCTTCGTGATGTATATGGACGATATAAACACATGTGTGCAAAATTCTCCGTGTTCCATTCTTCTGTACGCTGATGACCTCATGATATTCAGAAAAATTTCCAGTTCTGACGACCGCGCTGAGCTCCAGGAAGCAGTGAATGCATGTACTGATTGGTTCAACAAATGGAGCTTATCTCCAAATCCCAAAAAGTGCTTCAGTGTGTCTTTTTCACTACTGAAATCTGGAAATCAGGCTGACTATAAAATTTGTGGAAATAAATTGGATACGGCTTCTCAGGTAAGAGATTTAGGTATTATTCACGATGATAAACTGTCATTCTCTCCCCACATTGACCACATCAAATCTCGCGCAATGCGCAGTCTCGGCATTCTATACAGATTCACAGAAATTAAAGACTTCACTGCACTTAAATTATACTTCACCACATATGTTCTCCCTATCCTAGATTTCTCTTCTCCAATTTGGTCTGCCTCGGCTATAACCAATATTTCTAAATTGAACAGTGTCTTTAATTTCTTCATATCAATAGTCAAAGCTCGCAATCCTTCACTAAGGCACTTTGCCAAATCCGACATTTTAAATCAGCTCAATGTACTCGACCTAAGAAGCCGTCTACAATTTATCACATAAAATCCTACATAAAATTATGAATGGTTACACAAAATGTAACATGCTACTAAGCTACTTCCCACTCCATGTTCCCTCCCGTTCAACACGTCAGAACCATTTACACCACATACCTCGCCCACGTCTTGAAGTACAGAAGCGCTCTATTTTCCACCGTCTGCCAACCCTTAGCAACTCCCTTCCAAATATTGACATATTCTCTCCCTATAGAACATTCAAACATAACATTAGAAAATCCCTTTCATCCTCAATCCCTACCCCCTCACCCTCCTAATCACCCACTACCCCAATCATTCCCTACGTCTTTCCCGAGATTTGTCCCTTGCTGCCATCACTGCCATTTGTTACCTGTTATTGTTGTTGTTGTTAATATTATTTAAAATTGTTAAAATATTAGTGTAAAATGACCTATTCATGGTTGTATCTAATAATTATTAAATAAATTTAAAAAAAAATATTCTAAACAAGCGTTTCTTTTCAGCTATGCTGTCTTGGCGTGGTTGTTCCACCATATGGAATACTGTGCATTATGTAGGGCACCTTTGCTAATACCTAACTCACGTTTCGATGTAGTGTCACAAAACCATTCAAAGCCTGACCATAGTACTGTTGGGCTGGTTTCCTGAGATGGGGTTTTGCATAAATAATCCACTATACAATTTTTCACAACACTACCTTTTTCACTATTCAATTCATACCATTTAATCTTTTCAATTTTTGGTCTTTTTATCTGAATATGTTTTCTCAGTTTTAGGGCTGTTAGTAGAAGCCTATGTTGGGAAGTAAGTGGTTCTCCCGGAATAACCTTACAGTCCTTAATTTGTCCCAAATCTCTTTTGTCTATCAAGATATAGTCTATCTGCGTTTTGAAATCACCACTCTTATAAGTTATAAGGTGTTCATCCTTCTTTTGAAAGAATGTGTTCACTACTGCAAGGTTATGGGAGGCTGCAAATTCAAGAATCAGCTCCCCTTCTTTATTTTGTTCTCCAAATCCAAAGCCACCATGGTAACCTTCAAAGCCGCCCCTGGCCACTCCTACATGACCATTTAGGTCCCCACATATAATTTGTTGTTCCGTTTGGGGTATAATTGCAAGATGAGTCCTCAATTCCTCCCAAAATTCTTGTTTTTCTATTTCTGGGCAATTCACTTGTGGCGCGTAGACCGATACAATATTAAGACATGGTTGTTTATCTAAGGCGAGTTTTACCGACATGATGCGATCATTGATTCTACTTATCTCGACAACATTGTTACTAAGGTGATGATCTAATATTATTCCAATGCCATTGTGGCTTTGTTAAAAACAGCGGAACAACAGACGCTCTCCATGCACTTCGTCTATTGATGGAATGACACCATGAGAAAAGGAAGACAATTCACTTAGCCTTTCTTGATTTGGAAAAGGAATTCGATAGAGTACCACATGATCTTATCTGGCTGGCACTGAGGCTACACAGTGTACCTGAAACCTATGTAAACTGGGTGAAACTTCTGTACCGAAAGACAAGCTCAGTGCGGTGCGCAGCAGGAATGTCCGATACCTTCCAAATCACTGTTGGTGTCCATCAAGGATCAGCCTTGTCCCCCTTGCTCTTCATACTCTGCATGAACGCCATCACAAATGACATTCAAACCAGGCATCCATGGACATTATTATATGCGGATGATGTCATGTTAGCTAACGAGACCCGTGGGCGCCTCGAACAGCAAGTACAAGAGTGGAAGATGCGTCTTGAAGAATTAGGGATGAAACTGAACCTGAAGAAGACGGAATACCTGGAATGCGGTGACCAAACTGATGGCACGATCACTGTTGGTGAGGTTCAACTTAATAAAGTGACCCAATTCAAATACCTTGGGTCATGCATCACCTCAGACTGCAGCACGATTCCTGATGTCAAAACAAGAGTCACTGCCGCATGGATGAAATGGCGCCAAGTTACTGGAGTCCTATGCGATAAGAAAATTCCATTGCATTTAAAATCTAAAGTATATCGCACAGTGATTAGACCGGTGGCCCTTTATGGATCTGAATGCTGGCCTACAACATCGAAGCACGAACAGGCGCTTCATGTAATGGAAATGAAGATGTTGCGGTGGTCCAATGGTTTTACTCAACTGGACCATATTAGGAATGATGCCGTGCGGAAGGATTTCAAGGTTGCCCCAATCACAGAGAAAATGCGTGAATCACATCTGCGGTGGTATGGACATGTGCTCCATAGCAGTGAAACCTCAGTTGCTAAGACTGCCCTTCAATTAAAAGTGGACGGTCGTCGACCTCGAGGGCGACCTCAAACACACTGGTTGGATAGGGTGAGAGATGACATGCGGCTTGCTAAACTCCATCCCCGGGACGCTATGGATCGATTGAAGTGGAGGAAACATTGCAGGAAGGCAGACCCCACATATATGGGAAAATGCAAAGATGATGATGAGTGTTACTCGCAGGATTCCAAAGGGTAAGTATACAAATTTTGGTTCAGATTAGTGCCTTTGGTTGTGGCATCATACGCAACCATTAACCCGGCTCAAGGGAGATAGGGTCACCTTCCCTATCCTCCACTTGAGTAATTCGTGTCTGGCGCATCCACGTTGCGGGGGTGGGTATCCTCCACATCAGTAGGCCGGTGTGAAAGAAGAGCTAAGTTCAGGCAAGGACCCAGTCCCACGGGGTATAACGTGGAACCCATGCCCAGGGTTACGGGTGAAGACCTTAACAGCATCTTCGGCAGAGAAGGAGACCTTTGGAAAGGCGGAGATGGTGGACGAGGCAACCCATCCTCTCTGGGGAAAATTAGAAGAGGAAACCACTGCCTTGTGGTGAAGAGGGATCTTCAAAGGCTAAGGGAGTAAACCCCGAAAGAAAATCCTCAGATGCGTTAGGCTTAGCAGACCAGCAGAAGAGTAAAGATGTTAATTGCTTTCAACAATAAAACGAGCCTCGGAACACAAAAACACCGAACTGACAAATCTTCTCAAACATGTACAACGTATGATGTTCATGTACGATGTTCTAAGAAGAAGAAACCCAACGTAAAAAACCCTAAACACCGAATTGGAACATTAAATATCCTGACTCTGAATGGTATAACCGAAGAACCAATAGATATGATGGAAAGGAGATACCTCTGTATTCTTGGTCTGAGTGAGACGAAGTGGATAGGCAGAGGAATAAGGAAACTAAGGAAAGGATATAAACTGCATTGGAATGGTCATAGAACGGAAGCCAAAAATGGTGTAGGTTTTATACTAAGAGAAGACATAGATGTTATTAGTGAGGTAATATACGTGAATGAAAGAATTATTAAACTGGATATATCACTAAACAAGAAAGTGCTGACAGTAGTTCAGGTATATGCCCCACAGACAGGCTGCAGTGAGGAAGAAAAATAAAAATTCCCAACTGATCTAGAAGAAACTATAGAAAGAGAAGAAAATGTAATTATAGTAGGAGATCTGAATGCCCAAGCTGGATCAGATAGACTAGGATATGAAAGCGTACTGGGTCCACATGGTTATGGCAATAGGAACCAAGAAGGTGAAAATCTCCTAGATCTGTGTCTAAGGAGTAGATTGAGAATAAACAATAGTTGGTTTCAGAAACAGCTAAGTCACAAACTAATAAGATATAGCTGGAATGGAGAATCTAAGACTGTGATTGATTATATCATATCAGACTATGAAGCAGGGAAGATCATCTGTGATGTTCGAGTTATACCAAGTGAAAGTCTAGACCAGCGGTTCCCAAACTTTTTCGGTCACGGAACCCTTCAGAAGTCATGTTTTTTCCGCGGAACCCTAACTCTATCCGTTTTTTTACAGAGCATTGTCAACCCACAACGTTCTTCCTTCTTTCATCTATTCTTATTGCCTGGGTGTTTTGTATACCCGAACGCTAACGTAGTAGGTTTGGAAACAAAGAGAAAACATTTTAAATATAGTTACAAGCCTTTATTTTTGTACAAAAATATAAACAATTATTTTAGAACAATAAGAATTGGATATCCATCTAATTTCTAATGTGATGGATGAAATTGTTTCATTTTCGTTCTTAAAACAGTTTTCAAATCGGGCTTTATGTCCGACAGCTGAATACGTGAATCTGGGGCAGCATTCAACTTACTCTTAAATTGGTTTCTGGTGTAAGCATAAGCAGAAAAGCCTGCTTCGCAACGATAGGTTGACTCGAAGGGGAGGAGAGCCTCTTCGGCTACTGACGGGTATACGTCTATCGGTCCTACCCAAAAGTCATTCAACGGCACTAATTCATATTTCGTTTTTAAAAGCAGAGGTACATTGAATTTCAATAAGATCTTCATAGTCAGGCACGGATAGCCTATGTGAGGTTTATTTAGGTTCGCAAATGGATTTTGCTGTGATAAAAGTCATAAAATGAAGTCCTAACGTTGGCGAATAGGAGTTTGGATATAACACGAACTCCACCTATCTTCGCATTAGAGACAGTCTGATAGTTATCCTCGTGTGGTTTTATTTTAAAATCGGTTTTAAATTTCTTTTTTAAGATTTATCGCGGAACCCCTGAGATGCCTTCGCGGAACCCTAAGGTTCCGTGGAACCCAGTTTGGGAACCGCTGGTCTAGACAGTGACCACAGATTGCTCCTTGCAACAATTAAAACATTGTAGTTCATAAACCTCAGAAATGCAGGAAACCAAAAATTAGGACATGGGAATTAAAGAAGACAGAGAAACAAATAGAGTACATGAAGAATGTGGGCAATAAGTTACCATCAGACTCGTTACAGGAAGGAAACGTTGAATGGATTAGATTTAAAGAAAGTATTGTTGGAGCTGCTGTAGAAGTTGTTGCTTGTTGCAAGACTAGCAACAAAATAAAGGCAAAAGAAACCCCTTGGTGAAACGATAGGGTGAAGAAAGCCGTAAAAGAGAAGAATGAAACCAGGAAAGCCAGAGATAAAGAAATGCAAAAAGGAAGTGGAAGAAATGAATCCAGTGTGAATGAATTACAGCAGAAATACAGAGATCTGAAGCTACAAGTTAAAAGAATTGTGGCCGAAGAAAAACATAAAACTTGGACTGATTTTACAGATAAACTGGAACAGGACAGCAAAGCCAACTCTAAACTACTGTACCGAACAATAAGAAATATAAGAAGAGACTTTGAATACATAACAGCAATAGAGAAACCAGATGGCAACATAGTCAGGGAAGAGACAGAAATAAGGAAGGTCATGAAATCTTATTTCGAAAAATTATACAGGAGTAGACCCCAACGATGGAACCACAAAGGTCAGTTTATGCTGTAATGATGAACTAGATCAAGAGAATCCACCAACATGGAAGGAAGTAGAAATAGCCCTTAATAGTATGCCCAAAGAAAAATCGACAGGATTTGATGAAGTGCGGACATGATCAAAGCAGCTGGTCCACTAGGAATACAGTGGCTTCATAGAGTAATAGGTGCAATATGGAAGGATGGAAAAGTTCCAGATGATTGGAAAAAAGGAATAATAGTACCTCTCTTCAAAAAAGGAAGCCGAAAGAAATGTGGCAATTATAGAGGGATCACTTTATTGTCTCATGGCCTGAAAATATTTGAAAAAATATTTGAGAAAAGGCTAAGGAAAATAATAGAACCTCAACTGCAGGAAGAGCAGTATGGATTCAGAGAACACCGTGCAACTATAGATCTCATATTTTCCCTCAGAATGCTGCTAGAAAAGCACTGGGAGAAAGGTAGACCCCTAACACTTGTATTTTTAGATCTTGAAAAAGCATTTGATAACGTCCCTAGAAAGACTATATGGGAATGCCTAAGAAAGAAAAACGTACCCGCAGGGCTAATCCAGAAAGTTAAAATGCTTTATGAAGGTTGCCACAGTTGTGTTCAGATAGGAAATGGCAATTCTGACTGGTTCCAAACAACTAAAGGAGTTCAACAGGGCAGTGCCCTCTCGCCATTACTTTTTATCACTGTAATGGATGAAGTTATGAAAGGAATAAAGCATAACAACAATACAGAAATCAGTGCATTTGCATTTGATGTAGTAATTTGGGGTAATACAGAGAAAGAAGTACAGGAGAGGTTGGCCACCTGGAATAACTGTCTAAAAGCACAGGGATTAACAATAAACAAATCAAAAACGGTAGCGATGTCAGTCGACAGACAGAACAAGAAAGGAGAAATAAGGCTTGAAGGTACACAGCTTGAAACAGTAGACCAGTTTAACTATCTTGGGTGCATTATTTCAAGCAATAACAGGATACAGCATGAGATCAATAGCCGAACCCAAAAAGCAACCCAGTTCTACCATCAAGTTCGGAACCTACTCTGGAACGAACAAGTCCCCTTGAGATCAAAACAGACGCTCTATCAATCATACTTTACCCCCATACTAACATATGGCCTAGAAACCTGCACAACAACCAGACAGATAGACAGCAAACTACAAGCTGTAGAAATGAAGTTTCTACGTACAATGGTCCAAAAAACTAGGAGGGATAGGGTAAGAAATGAAAAAATTAGGGAAGAAGCTGGAGTGTACCCAACTTTGAAAGAAAAAGTGACAAGGGCCCGTTTGAGATGGTTTGGCCATGTCAAGCGAATGGACGAGGGAAGGATAGCAAAACAAAGACTACACACAGATGTGGTTGGTAGAAGGCCGGTAGGAAGACCAAGGAAGAGATGGCTAGACCAGGTGAAGGAGGACATAGGAACAAGGGGAGTTAGCTGGGATAGAATCCTGAATGAAGAATGGTACATGGACAGAAGCAATTGGAGGGCGCTCGTAAACTACACCCGGGCAACTGGAGTAGAAGACAGATGATGATGATGATTAGTGAAACGGTGTGGATTTGTGCCAAAGGGCCTAAATGCAGGGAATGGACTGGTCTGTCATAAATTTCATGTAGACAGTGTTACTCGCAGGGTTCCAAAGGGTAAGTATACAAATTTTGGTTCAGATCGGTTAAACGGTGTAGATTTGTGCCACAGGGCCTAAATGCAGGAAATGGAGTGGTCTGTCCGAAATTTAACATAGCCTAAAATATTCCTCTCGAAAATGGCTATCATATAGAAAAAGAATTTTTCGAATCCGACTGGTAGTTCCAGAGATTAGCACGTTTCAACACACAAACTCTTCAGCTTTATTATACTATTATTATTTCCGATTATTCCCCTTCAGAAGAGCGTGAGAACTTGAGCCAATCACAGCTTCACTTCCTTTTCCTCTGTTCTTTTCTTCCCAAAACCTCTTCATTAGTTCACTGTGCTTTTTCTTCCTTTCCTCTGTCCATTTTTTCCCTGATGTATCTTTCCTTGAAACTTGTACAATTTTCGTGTTTCTGATTTTATTTCTAAATTGTTCTCTGTCCTTAATGTCATCTTCAGAGAATTTAAGTAATTCCATGTCTTCATGTACTTCTTTAATCCAACTGGTCTTTAATTTACTTGCATTCACGATATTGAAAATCTTCTTAGTGAGTCTGTTCTCATCCATCCTATATATGTGTCCATAGAACTGCAGACGTCTCTTCCTAAATTTATCTATAATGGTGTCTGTATTTTCATAAAGTTCCTTTGTTGGTCTCCTGACCCAAATTCCATTACGGAAAACAGCGCCATGGATTTTCCTAAGAATTTTTCGTTCCTGTTTCTCAATATCATGAATTCTTGTCATTCCTCTAATGACGGTGGTTTCTTCCGTGTACAAGGCTTCAGGCAAGACAACTGTGTTATAATGGCGCAATTTTGCATTGCGAGATACTGCTCTTTTGTTATAATGATTCCATGTCAGCTTGTACGCCTTCTGCAATTTTACTATTCTAACTGCATTAGAAATTGTGTTCAATCCTGTGGGTTGGATGGCTTCTCCTAAATATTTGAAGTGAGTGACCTGCGAGATTTTTCCATATTGCGTTCGCAAGGTGATGTTTCCTGTTGATTTGGTATCCATATACTGTGTTTTTTCATAGGAAATATCAAGTCCCGTTTTACTGGAGATTTCATGTAGTTTCTCTAGCGCTAATATGGCTTCATCCTTGTTGTTTGTTAAGATGGCCAGATCATCTGCAAAGGCCAAGCATTTCACAGTGACTCTTTTCCCTTTCTCCTTTCCAATTTGGATACCTTTCACATGCTTTTCCCATTCTGTGATGATTTTGTCCAGTACGATGTTGAACAAGAGTGGTGATAAACCATCCCCTTGTCGAACTCCAGTATGTATTGCAAAAGAGTTAGAGATTTCTCCCATGAATTTCACCTTTGAGGTAGTTCCCAATAATGTTTCCTGGTTGATGGCCCTGGTCTTCCTGTCAACTCCTAATTCTTCTAGTCTGTTAAACAAGGTTTGTCTGTCAACCGAATCGTAAGCCTTTTTGAAATCCACAAATGTGACTGTAGTGTTCCTGCATCGTCGGATGTGCAGTATGGTCTTGAGGTTCCAGATCTGCTCAATACAGGACCTTCCCTTCCTGAAACCTGCCTGATATTCTCCAATATGGTCGTCCACCTGTGGCTCGAGTCGATTCAGCAAAGCTTTAGAGAAAATTTTATAAGTGACTGGAAGAAGCGAAATTCCTCTATAATTCGGATCAGTTTTGCTTCCCTTCTTATGGAGTGGGTGTATCAAAGCACTCTTCCGTTCTTTTGGGATTTTCTCTGTTTTCCAGACATCTGATATTATTCTGTGAATTTTTGGTGTTTTTCATGTGTTCATGATCCAATTTCCAAACTTCTGCAATAAGTCCATCTTCACCAGGGGCTCTATTGTTTTTTAATGACTTGATTATGTCCACTATTTCTTCATGTGATGGTGGAAGTAAATCAAGGTTGGGCACTGGTTTCGCAAATTGAAGTTGTTCAGAAGGTGCTTCGCAATTAAGGAGTGTACTGAAATATTTAGCTAGAATTTCACAATTATTGCTCGTATTTGTTTCCAGAGATCCATCAGGTTGTTGGAAGCATAAACTAGGAGGTTGAAAGCCTGCTATATTTTCTCTAACGGTCTTGTAAAAATTTCTGGTGTTGTTCTTAGTGAAGTCCTGTTCTATTTCATTTACCCTTAGCCTATTATTATCATAATTGCGCTTTTCTCGGCGAATAATTTTAGAAGTGTTTTTCCGAACCTGCACAATTTCTTGCCCTTTTTCTGTTGTTTTATGGCTATTGAAATTATTCCATGCTTTAAACCTATATTCAATAGCATGATCGCATGTGATGTTCCACCACCTATGTTTTCTCTTTCTCGGAGGTTGACCGAATTTTATTGCTTGTTTCATTTTCTCTGCAAGTTCAGACCAGCTCGTGGTATCCATTTGACGGATTTCTTCAATGATGTTCATCTTGTTGAATTCAAGGTATTCTGGATCAGTTCGGAAAAGCTGTGTTCCCCTTGTCCTTTGTTGGGTTGAAATTTTACCTTGATTTGTAGTAAATGATGATCTGAGTCAAAGAATCCTCTCCTGGTTTTCACATTAAGGACTTCTTTAGCGTTCCTTCTAGAGATAGCAACGTGGTCAATCTGGAATTCTCCAAGTGTTTCATTGGGGGATATCCATGTTGTTAATTTACGCGTAGGCTTCTGGAATTGTGTTGACATAATTTGGAGATTGAAATTTTGACAGAAGCTTATAAGGTGTTCACCATTTTTATTGGTTCTGCTATGAGCAGTGTATGGTCCTGTAATTCTCCTATATTTCTTTTCTTTTCCTAACTGACCATTAAAATCCCCCAGTAGAATCTTGACATGATGTTTGGGAATTTTGTTCGTGATTTCCTCCAGAAGTTCCCAGAAGTCTTCTATTACCTGAGGGTCTTTCCTGTTGTAGTCATTCGTTGGTGCATGCACGTTAATCAGTGTGTATACCTTGTTTCCCGATTTTATTGAGAGTGTTGAGTCTTTCTGATGGTGAAGTAAAATCAATTACTGAATCTGTGACGGACTTGCTAACCGCAAAACCTGTGCCAAATTGTCTTGGTCCTGTGTTGATCTGCACTGCAGGTTTTCCTTTATAGAGCCTGTAATTCTCAGAATCAAAGTGATTTTCATCTGTAAATCGTGTTTCCTGCAATGCCAAAATTTTGATGCTGAATTTATCAAGCGTATTCGTTAGATGTTTGAGTTTCCCAGGCTTAAGCAAAGTGTTCACATTAAGTGTACCTATGAAACACTTTCGTTTAGGTCGAAGAGGTTTTGAGAAGCTCCGATCCTTCTCTACATAACATGTCTGGTCCCCCAGAATCCTATGACCAGAACAGGGATCCAATCTATTGACTGGGGCCTGGGGTAGTGGAATCTTTTCCTGTCGTTCTGCCATGGTTGCTTCAAGTTGAAGATTGTTTAATTTTTTAGAGCAGCGTATACTGTACTGGGTTATATGGAAGCTGTTGGTTGTTAGTAATATAAAGTTACGAACTAATACTGTTTTATTACATTGAAGTAACTAAACTAAATGAAGAAAAGGTATGACATCAATTGATAGAAGTTGCCAAATTTAGTTTACTCACCTAATGTTGTAAGCCATTATATTGCTGTTGCTATTTCATCTCGCCTTTGTTGACCCCGCTCTCTAATACTAATACCATCATGTTCAACTGGCACGTTGAACTCTTCTTCGTCATTTAAGTCTTTGATTTCGAAATCTTCATCTTGGATATGCTTTGCAACGTTGTGAAGAATGAAACAGCATAAAGTGACGGATGGTATCCTTTCTGTGTCTAACCTAATCTTGCTTTGCAAAATAGGAAAGCGCTGCTTTATCTGACCAAAGCATCTTTCTATCACGACTCACTCTCTTGTGATACAAGCATTATAAGACCTCTTTTCAGGAGTGGCAGCGTTTTGAAATGGTGTCATGAGCCATGGAGAGATGCCATAACCCACGTCACCAAGCAGGAGCGCATTTCTATGATGTCTGGTCAGAACACTGCAAACATCAGAGTTTATCCAAACTCGGGAGTCATGGACAGAGCCAGGCCATGATGCATCTACACTGGTGAACTGTTCTTTCTCATTGCAAGTGGCCAGTACATTAATGCTAGGGATGCCTTTTCTGTTGATGTACTCATTCCCATGAACATGTGGTTTTTAAATTTGAACATGAGTACAGTCCACAGCTCCGATAGCATAAGGGAAAGTAAAACTTTCTTGCTACTTAGCCTGTGCTTCCTGCATTTCAGCAACATTTGTTGGAAATTTTATCCAGTAATCTGCTTTCATTTCTATTGAAGTCAAAACCTGCGAAAATATTTTTGACACAGTGCTCCGACTTACACCCATGTCTTCACCAACTCCGCTCTTTAATCCAGGGTCACCAACATAACGGAAGAAGATTCTCATTTTTTCGTAGTTTATTAATGCACTGCCTCTTGTTGCTTAGCAATGCCCAAGAAAATGCTCCGCTAACCATTAAACGTGTTCCTTACTGAACCTATATAACACTTTGTAATCAATTTGAGCTCTGAGAAGTTTATATAATTTCCTTTTCCTATTTATCACCATCATAAACTCTGCCATGCTACTGAAGTTGACACGAATGTTTGGAGTCACCTACTGAGCTAGCTCAAGGAAACATGAGCAGGCGCTAACAGGCATGAGTGCCTGCTTGATCTTTATTCACCAGGAATCTGGAGCGCCTGCTCTGCTACTCAAGTGACTGGAGCGTGCGCTCAAGGATGCAGGGACTGTTGTGACTGCTACCGACCAGCGGATTTTATTCACCTCAATGCGAATACCCGCTCTTAATTCGCGAGTAAAGAGCGTGTGCTCACTTTTATTCACACCACCCAATGACTCGATAATTAACGGAGAGGGGGTACTATACGCGATGTCTAAGAATTTTTTAATTTTGGCTCTCTAAAATCAAGGGGGGGGGGGGGGGGGTTACTATATGCGAGGGGGTATTACATGCGAGTAAATACGGTAGTCGATTTCTGTGAAACAAGCATTAAATTAAAGCCCATTTCACATTTCGTATTTAGCCATTTGGAAATATTTCTCACTGAGGTAAGTGAATGATGTTTCGCTGATAAGAACAAGAAAAGGAAACCTCCAAATTGAGCGTTCCATGCAGAACTATGTGGACAGAACCTTCCTTAATAGTCCCTACAAATATCAGTGTTATGTGTAACTTCTACAAGAAGTCATTGCAAATTGTTACAGATCTGCCATATCTCTGCACAGAATGTGAAACAAGTTCATATAACAGCAGTGAACATGGTCCTCCATTCTCAGCTTGGGATCCACCTGAAGCTTCATGTTCTTGAGCACAAGAAGCAGGGTTGTAGCCAAAATCTATGAACTAGAGGTGCTCAAATTCTTGGGGATGAGACTTCAAAATGATATCCAATTCTCGGAGTCAGCAAAGTAGGCTCACACATGTTGTCACACAAGAGGAAATGAGAGGGTGAATGCAATTTGCAGAGCCAGGCAGCTGAACAACCTAGGGAGCAGGAGGGTGTCTCACTCTCACTACGGTTACCAGGTCAAGCAATTAAATTTTGTTACACAAATATCAACAGAATTAAAATACATCTCATCAGTTATCACTGAACTAAATCTTAAATGTTACTTCCGAACCAGAGCCAAACCCACTGTTATAGCGTATGAACTTGTTTGGATCATTCTGTGCAGAGATACACCAAATCTGTAACAATTTACGACTTCTCGCAAAAGTTACACATAAAACTGATATTTTCAGGGATTATTAATGAAGGTTCTGTAATTTGACCGTAATCCCACCAACTGTTCTACTGTAACAGTCTTCCAAAGTGGAACGTTATTCGAAACACGCAATATGGAGGTTTCTTTTTCTTGTTCTCGACGAAACATCATTCACTTACCTCGGTGAGAAATATTTCCAAATAGCTAAATGTACAGTAAAATGGGCTTTAATTCAATGCTTGTTTCACAGAAATTGACTAAGCTGTTTCCTACAGTACTCATCAGCTTCAAGTAAACTCTGATGTGCATTTATTTCTGCTCCAGCAATAGTAGCACTCTTCTCATTTTTTTTGGTCTTAATAACTTTTAATGTTATAAATAATATAAACAAAACAAGTTTATAACAAAAAATGCCTCTCTTGGAATTGTAAAATTCAACATTATAAAACAGTAGTCTTGCCTGCAGCCCTTTAATACAGCCGAGACACTTAATCTACAACATAAAACACTGAGAAATCAATTGGAGATTAAGGAATGCAAAATCATGCGAAAAATTTTGGGACCAAGAATTAAAGATGGAATTCACCTTCCGAAACCTAATGCTGACATCTATTTAAAAATTACTAAAATCACAGACACAATCCGTATGAGAAGGATCCAATTCATGGGACATTTGGACAGAATGGACCCAACTAGGTTAACAAATAAAATCTATACGTTTTTGCAGAAAAAGGCAACAAGGTCCAATTGGTACAAACAGGCAGAAAAGGACTTGGCTGAATTAGGTTTTCCCAATCTCAAGGATCGAGAGGAAATTAGGAAAATTACTCATACACGGGGTTTTGAGGCAGAAGACAGAAGACCTACCAGACACGTCTGGTCGCAGCAACGAAGACTAGCTCAATCGTTGCGCATGAAGAGTTATTGGGCAAACATCAAGGCCAAGAAGTGTTGATTCCGCGTGATCCTAGGAGACCATAGGAGAATATAATAAAGATGCTGCAGGAATCAAACAATACAGTAATACATTATTATTATTATTGTTTCCATTCTGGATGCTATTAACTGGATTGGTTTGACAATCAAGCAGAAGAAAACTAAAATGGTCATAAAGTGCTTTGCAAAAGTGGGATTTGCAGAGACTGCAGACATCAACACATCTGAGGAGGAGAGTGAAAATACTGCAGCAATATCTAAGCTAAGCCAAGATGAAACAAATATTTTCGAAGTAATGACCAGCTTGCTAACTTAGTGTGCAATGTAGACGAATACATTCACAGTGTTGACCAGCTTGCTTTTCACTCCAGTTTTCATCTGCTGTACAACTTTCATAGATCTGCTGTGCAGAGAATCAAGAAGATGAAAGTCCTAAGGATAAAGGCCAAGAAGTGAAAGAGGAGTAGGAAGTAAGAGGACAGGGAAAAAACATACTCGTGAACAAGCTATTCAGTGTGTCTGTGACATGAAATTTGTTGTCAACTTCATTTCACAGCGACTTCTTGAACTACTTTATAGTGCTGAGGACTCCATTGAAAAAAATGTGACATCAAGGAAGTTGAAACAGGCTTCTTTGTTAGACAAGCAGAAGATGTAATACTGTAATTTAATCGGTATTTAGTGTCAGAAGTATGATGGTGTGGACCAAAGAAACAGGAGTAAGTAATTTGTAATGTTTTGTCTAATTTTGTTCAATCCTGAAACTTGCTCAATCCGGAAATATGTTTTGGTTCCAGTGGATTCCTCTTTGGACAAGCTTACTGTTCATGATATTCTTCTGGTAACATTTCTTAAATTTGTCTACACTGATGACTTAGTAATTATAGCTTAATACTCATTTTTTTAAATATTTTTTTCAGGATTGCAAAGGATTTGACTTGAGACATGAATACTGTACACTTTGTGCTTATTTTCAGAATTGGGGGCTAAATAGTCCGGTCAGGATACTCAAACCCGTGCGCTTTTGGGGGGGGGAACCTCTTTTTTATGATTGCAATTTATTCTTGACATCCTAAGGATGAAATTTAGAGAGGAAGTCATTTTTGTAATTTTGGCATTTGGCCTCCAATATGAAAAATGGAGATATTAGAAAATACAAAAATCTCCCAAACTACTTAGACAATTTTCATGTTTAGCCCTATAACTGGTATGTATTTCAGATGGTCCACCTCGTTGCATAGTGGATGGCATTCTTGGCTGTCACCGCAGAGGGCCGGGTTCGATTCCCAGCTCTGTTAAGATATTTAGCAGTTAGTGATGGAACAGCGTTAGCTATACCAACGTCTGAAGTCAAAAGAGCTCTATCCTATCCTGTAGTCCCCAAAACGTTTAGCCACAATGATGTACGCAATAATTCACAGCCAAAGAGTTTGGAATCCAGCGAAGAAGCACCTGTAGTGCATCGATTAATTGCTCACTCACTTGTGCGTGTGATTCAACTGGGAGAAAATGCACCGTCATATACTGGTTATCATTGTAACCTTCAAAGCCATATTGAAAAGTGGGAAACATATAATGTCAAATCTTACTCACAGCCACCAAGCAAAGAGGTTATCAAAGATGTGTTGGATTGGTGTCAAAGAGTTGCGGGACACAAGAAAATGCCATTAATTCAACTTGTTGGTGATCAAGCAGTTTATAAATATATTGAAGAATATCTGTGTGAGGAAGAGAATAGGTGGTCTCTCGTAAAGGGTGTATTAGGTGGATTTCACACAGAGATGTCATACCTTAATGCTCTAGGAAAAAGATTCGCAGGAAGTGGTATTGAGGAGCTAGCTGTTGCTACAGGTGTTATTGCTGCAGGCAGTGTAAAGCAAGCATTATCTGGAAAACACTACAACAGGGCAATACGCCTGCACAAATTGATAGCAGAAGCTTTACTACGCATGCTGATTCAAAGATGTGTTGAGAATCAACCAGATCTACTTAATGGTTTGCAATATGTAGTGGATATCACAACAGAACAAGAAAGTGAAAACTTAGTTGCATCAGATTCATTTAACAAATTTGCGCATGGGATGTTTCAAGATATCTTCGAGTCTGACTCAGATATGGCAAAATTTTTGCTCTCTTACATCATCGACGTGGAAGTCCTGTTTCAGCACTACCACTGTCTGAGGAGTGGAGTAAGTTTTGATGAATACTTAGATGGTTGTCGCAGAATGCTTCCACTTCTAGCAGCATATGATAACATAAATTATCTGCGCTACCTCTCTCTCTACTACTGGCAAATGCCCACCTTGACAAAGGAAGAAAGGATACATATGTCCTCAATATACTCATTTCATTGACAGGCAATAGGTTCAGCCAATTGCCTCCCGATCAGGTTATTGAAATGACCATGAACAGTCTAAGAATCGAAGAAGTGGTGGCTGGGTTGGATTCTCCAAGAATCTCCCCAGGATTTCTGTTAACATACTAAGCAGACCGGCTGTGTTGTACTTATGGGAGCAATTACAACAAATCATAAATTTAAAGAAGCCACCCAGAAATGGGTCCATCAAGGATTAAGAAAGACTTGCAAGTAATCCATGAAGTAAAACTTGCCTTGGAGGAGTGGGATACGGACCCATGGAACATAACTAAAGGTACTCATCGACACTAGTGATGAAATTTCAGCAAAGTTATCCTATTTTCTTGAAACTGATATCACGGATGCTAAGGGTATAAACTAGTGGATTTCTGGTATAAAATAATCCAAATTGAATTTCAGGGGGGATTTTTTAAAGATTTTTTGAAAAAATAACAAGAATTTTTGGGACATAATATCTCTGCTCCTATTCAACATAAAAGACTCATTGTTGCTTCAGATTGCTTAGCAATACGTTCTGAGTGTTGCTTAGCAGAATAGTTTTTGTAGCTTCCATAAGGCCAAATTTATTAATGTTTTTCTAAAAATTCAATTATTCTCATAGAGAAAAATAATTCAATAGCAGGGGTCCGGACCCTTAATTTCAATGTAATTGTATTATCCTGCTATAAAACATAGCTGCACTATTTAGCTACAATTTTGTTTTTAAATGAAGTTAATATATCTATTCTAAGTGTAGATTTCATCAGCCAAAGTAATGACAAATACTGAAAAAAAAATGAAACTTGAGAAAAAAGTCACTTAAAGTTGAGATACACATTTAGAATAACGTAGCTGATTCTATTGCTCCTAAAAGCCTCCTGATGCATAGGTGGTGCCTTTTTCTAGGGATTTTAGGTCAATCTTGTGCTTCCTCCTCGCCCGTAAAAATGAACTTAAAGACATCTCAGCACTATGTATTTCAGAACATTGGCTGAAAGAGGAACAACTCGAATTAATTCAATTCCCAGGGTTTATACAAGCTAGTAAATACTCTAGATCTAATATTAGCCATGGTGGTACTTGCATCTTCTTAAGAAATAATTTAGATCATGAACAGATAACAGCTTATGATTATCTAATTATGGAACAGGATTTTGAATTCTCTGCCGTAAAAATTCAGCAGTCTAAGTTAATAATTGTATGCGTATACCGTTCTCCGTCAGGAAAGTTTCCTCTATTTATAGATAAACTAGAATTGTTACTCAATAACATGAGCAAAGTAAATTTCGATATAATAATTTGTGGGGATGTAAATGTGGATTTCTTAAAACTTGATAGAAATTGTGAATTATTAAACCAGTTACTAATTTCCTATGGACTGAAACCTACAGTAAATACACCAACAAGAATAACAAAATTTAGTAAAACCACTCCTGATCAAATTTTTATAAATACAGATAAATATCACCATTCAATAGAAGTCTATTGTCCGGGTTTTAGTGACCACCATGGACAAATACTGAGTTTTGAAGTATCCGAAGTAATCAATAATAATGATAATGGAGTAAAATCAAAGTGCAGGTCATTCACTGAATCAAATGTTACATATTTCAATGACTTATTAAATAAGGAAACATGGTCAGAAATTTATGAACTAGAAAATGTAAATGATAAATTTAATGCATTTAACAGTACCCTAAAACACTATTTTGAAATAGCATTCCCCTTTAAACGAAGAACTGTTCAAAATAACAAAACTAGCAATTGGATAACAACAGGGATTATAAATTCATGTCAAAGAAAGAAATTTCTACACAAATTATATAAACAATACCACACAACACCTGAATTCAATTTATACTACAAAAAATACAATAGCATATTAAATAAGGTAATAAGACTAGCAAAGAAAATGCATAATGATAATTTTATTTCCCAATCATCTAATAAAAACAGGGCTATGTGGTCCGTAATAAAGAAAGAAACTGGAAAATCTGCTAAAATACAAAGGAACATTACACTGACCAGAAATAATAAAGTGATTAATAATCCAGAGGAAATAGCAAACACTTTTAATGACTATTTTCTGGAAATTCCGCAAAAATTATTAAATAAATCACAGGTAAATACACTAAATTCTAATAATAAAATAAATATATGCAGTGATTCTTTATTTATAAATCATGTCACAAGTGAAGAGGTAAGAATAGTTATAAAAGAGCTAAAAAATAAATTCTGTGCTGGCATTGATGGCATCCCTGATGCAATTTTAAAGAAATGTGCAGAAAATATAATAAATCCACTTACGCACTTAATAAACAGTTCAATTCTCTCAGGAACTTACCCGGATATTTTGAAGTTATCAAAAGTAATTCCAGTGCACAAAAACGGTTCAAAAGATGAATTAGATAACTATCGTCCTATTACCTTACCAACTGGTATTGCAAAAATTGTGGAAAAAATTATGTATAAGAGACTGATAAGTTTCATAGAAAAAAATAAAATATTATCAAACTCACAACATGGATTTAGAACGGAAAAATCTACACAGACAGCAATTTACGAATGTAGTAATAGTATACTGAAATTAATTGACAATAAGGAACATGTAACTGGCCTATTCTTGGATTTATCGAAAGCATTTGATGTAGTTGACCATAAAATCCTCCTTACCAAACTAAATCAATATGGTGTTAGAGGTCTAGCTAATAAATGGATAGAGTCTTACTTAACAGGGCGTAAACAAATAGTAAGCTTGAGACACAAGGATGATGGAACCAAATTACTTAATGAAACATTGTCCAATGAGGGAATTATTGAATTTGGAGTACCCCAGGGATCGGTTTTGGGCCCACTACTCTTTCTTCTATATATCAATGATATAACACAGAACGTTCATTCACATAAGGAAATTTTGTTTGCGGACGATACAACACTCGTAATAAAAGGTGAAACTAAACAGGTCATACAGCAGTCTGCTGACTCCGTTACAGGAGAGTTAACCAAATGGTCACAAGATAATCGCCTCATAATAAACTATAAAAAGTCAGTATGTCTAAATTTCCACACTATACAGAATAGGAATCCTGCGATGCCCAATATAACATTAAATGGTCATCAAATAGAAAATAAATCAGAAACAAAGTTTTTAGGACTATGGATACAACAAGACTTGAAATGGAATAAACATATACAATATCTGAATACTAAACTGAACTCGATGTGCTTTGCGTTACGTATTTTGAAAACCTGCACTAGCATGCACACATTAAGAAATACTTATTTTGCTTATTTCCATTCATACTTAAGATATGGGATCATATTTTGGGGTATGTCGCCAGATGTACTAAGCACGTTTAGGATACAAAAGAGAGCGATTAGAATTATGGCAAATGTAAACTCTAGAGAATCATGTAGACCTCTGTTTAAAGATTTAAACATTCTCCCACTGCCCTGCATATATATCTTTGAAAGTATTATGTTTTTTAAAAAGAATTTAATGAATAAAGATGTTTTTCTTAAAACAAACAATGATGTTCATAGGCATAACACAAGACAAAATCAAAACATTCATATTTCACACACACACACAAGCATATATCAAAAAGGAACTTTTCACACTGGAGTTAAATTATACAATAAACTACCCCAGTATATAAAACTGGCCCCAAAAATAAAAACCTTTGATAGAATGTTGAAAGCTTATCTGCAGTGCCATTGTTTTTACTCAGTAGTTGAATATTTTAGCGTATAGGAGTGATGGAATCTATAACTATATTTTACTTTTTTAATTTAATTTTAATACCTAGCTGTATGTTGTTGTATTTATAGAATTAAGTTTTCATATTATGATAATAGAGTGAGGTGTAAATAGTTGTGCAATAAGATTGTATCTATTAAGATTTGCTATTATAATAAGTTATAAATAGTTATAATCTTAGTAATATATACCTGTTAGTTCTTTTATTTTATGCATGTAAATTCTGACGTGTCCTATATCAAAAATGTATTGAATGCATGTATTTGATCAAATGGAATTAATAAAAATCTATCTATCTATCTATCTATCTCCGATGTTGTTTTTGCTCCGGAGTACACTGCTTCAGAGCCACAGTAAGGTGCTCCTTTTCTGCAGCACCTACGCCGGACACTGTATACTTGCCGGGATTGATCCCAGCCTTCTTGAGGATGTCCAGTTCTGACGTAGGGCCGTTTTTAAAGTGGCAAATACTGACCATTACTCCAAGATGCAGGGTTTTTCATGTTTGATAGCCACACATCTTACATGATAATAATATAGAAATGGCCCAGCCAATCTCTTATTAGCTACTTCGTTTATGACTAAACTACTACATGTCAAACTTTCAGGGCAAGCTACAAATGAAATCATAGTCTGCAGACATTCTAAACCAAACAGAACGTTCCCAGAACAAAAATTAACATCACTAAATACGTCAGTATTTACAATGTCTGAACCTAACCTATGTGAATCACTTTTTGGCACACGATTATTCACACTATCAGTAACACTGCTATTTTGAAATTCCGTAGGTGTCTTAGTGTGTTGATTCCCCTGCAACGCGCCTGATTTCCTTCTCTTTTGCGTACGAGACTTGGAGCCCAACAAACAAAATATATCGCATAAAGACCTCAAGACCACATGTACAAAATAACTATCACTCACATGGCCACATGGCAAGGAACAAAACTGGTTCGGCCACTGGCTTGGCAAACCAGTTTTGTGTTTCCCTATTTGTTTCCACTCTGTGTGGTTGTACATATCTGTATTATTTGTCTTCATTGTATTTATTCATTGTCAAGTTAGTTTTGTTTATGTTGGTTAGTTGTCATGATTCATTTGTTTTGATTACATGTTGTATTCCCACTGCCGTGTTTCCAGTAGGATATTTTTGCTTAGAAGGTATTTTGGTGTTCTAAGTTGGCGACATTGATTCTTCTGTATTCTCTCCAACTTGTCTTTGAACTCTCTACTGTGATTGGCTGCTTTCAGCCTATCAGAGGCCTCCGACTTGTTTTTGAACTCTCTACTGTGATTGGCTGCTTCCAGCCTATCAGAGGCCTCCTTGCTGTTTGTGGCGACCAATCACGTGTTTCTTCTTCGTTCTCTAAGTCTGCAGCCATGACACCATGTTGTGCTTCAACGCTGGTTGTGATATATCAACGAATATCCAGCTAATCATTTCTATAATTGGTGCTATCTTCATAGTAACCGTGCTTAGTAATCATGTCCTATGCACATGATTCATATTTTGTTAGGGCAGTGACATTATGGTGATTTTCGGTCTCATCAAACCATGCTTGATGTTGCTACGCGCCATGTCGACGAATTCTTCAATCCGCGGCGTCGGATAGTTTGTTGTAATGTGTTTACTTCCATCTTCATCTACTGCCTAACAATTTGTCTTCACGCGTATGAATAATGATGTTGCTTCGTGTGATAAGTGATTCATCGTTTGTCTGGAAGCATGTGCCACAAGGCCAGGCACCATCACTAAATGGAGGTTGACGCTAGGCTAAACTGCTTTACTATTGTGACAATGCCGTGCGATTGGCATATCCCGGTATTTGTATGACAGCAACTACTTTGACTTCCTGCGTTTCACACATAATTTGTTTTATTAACAATTCATTTTTTGGGCTTATGGTATCGGCGCATCACTGTAAGTCAGTCCTGGTTCGACGACACATTCTTGTTCCATGCGACCTGTTTTTTCATTATTTGTTGCAACTCCACTTGTGTTGCATATTTAAACTATATCATTCTTTGGAACCGCCGTGTATTGCATGCCGTTCTATGATGTACTGATCTGCAGCTACGTTCAAGACAATATATGTGTTTTTAGGCTCAAGCCTTACGTGTGTTAACTCCTTGCGAGTGTTTCTTCAATTGTGTAAATTTGTGCCAGTGTTTCTCATATGTTTATGTGCCACTTTTGAGTATTTGTTTTATGTGCCACCTATTTGATAATATATCTTATTATTAGTTATTGGTGGTGTTGTGTCCTTTATGCCTTCCTGGACCTCCTTATTTGGTGACAATAATATTGTCTGGTCCTCCACATGTTTGCTAAATTGTTATGCGACCTTTGTAAAGTCAACCCTTTTATCATTACATCTTTATCTAATGCTTTGGCCAACAAACCTTTATACATTGTCCACTATTACCAGAATACTCTTGGTAGGTTGTTGACTTCCCGCGTTGGCCATTACATTATTTGGTCCTCCGGGCCGGATATTGAGCTGTTTACTATTTTGAATTATTAAGCATTGTTGGCCATGTTGGGCCCTTGTTTCTTGCTATTTCACCAGGAAGGCCATACATTTAACATTGTATACGTTCCCATTAACTTCCCAAGGACACAATACAGTATTCTATGTTCAGATGTTTGTTTACAACTTAATCGAGACCATTGTCTCAGTGTTTATTTTTTGTGTTAGTTAAGTTGGTTGTGTTAGTTAGGTGTGTAACTCTGGTAATTACATCTAGGCGGGCAATCCTTAAGTCATTATGGAGGATGCCCAAAAGAGACTTTTAGTTAGGAAGCGTGCAGTCGCTAAGGGCAAGCTTACCTCACAAGAAAAAGTAATTAGCAACTTTCAGGACATTACAGAAGAGCAATATCAAATGTTAGTGTTACGCAAACACAAATGCGAGGAAATTTATAAACAATTTAACGAAGCGCAAGTCGCTTTAGAGGATATTACAGACAATATCGATGAAGAAATAGCCGAACGTTGTGACTTCGAAGATAAGTATTTTGAGTTGATGGTTAAAATTAAACTACATTGTGACAATTTCAAAAAATCCAACACTACAGACAGTGATAACCCTTTGAATAATTTGCAGAGTGCACAATTTCCTAATGCTAACGTAGCTGCAGCGCATATAAGGTTGCCTGAAATTCAAATTCCGCAGTTCAGTGGCGACTTCACAGACTGGCTGAATTTCAGAGATAGCTTCAAGGCCATAGTAATTGATAACCATGCTCTTTCTGATATTGTTAAGTTCTGCTACCTTAATTCAAGTCTTAGTGGGGAGGCCAAACTCCTCCTAAAGAACATTACTGTGTCAGATGATAACTTTATGGTTGCATGGAACTTGCTGACAACTCGATACAATAACATTAGGCTCATAGCGCACAACCATGTTACCAAGCTTTTCAAGCCCCCCGCATACGGTAATGATTCAGTGTCATTGCGTGCCATCATCGACCACTTTGTTTCTCATGTCAATGCGTTAGAAGCTTTGGACTTTAACGGGGTTCTCCTTCAAGACCTGTTATTGTCACATTTTATATTGGAGCTACTAGATAATGATAGCATCCGTGAATGGGAGAATCATGTTGATTCTGGGAGAATTCCCACTCTCCAGGACTTGGTTAGCTTCTTAGAGAAAAAATGCAAGGTACTGGAAATAACTGAAAGGAATGGGTCCAGGCCTGCATTACATACTGCTGTAACCAAACTTAAAGCTGAAGGTCATTCGCCTCAGAAACCCATGTTAACTACTACCAAATCTCGTTGTACATATTGTAGGAGCATTGATCACCAATTGTCGAAATGTGGTACCTTTATCAAACTTTTGACCACAGCCAAATGGGATTTTGTCAGGTCTCGAAAATTATGTTACAATTGTTTGCGTAATTTCGAGCCTAATCATCAATGTTCGAAGTACTCTTGTAACACTTGTTCCCGAAAACACCACACTCTTCTTCACTATGAGCCCTCCAGTGGCACTAGTAATGATGCTTCTCAAGCTCATGCTAACGTGGTAAACACTAGTTGCAGTAACGTCGCTCGTGACAATCAATTTTCAAGGACGCTATTACCCACTGCCAAGTTGAATATATTAGCTGGCAATGGCTTACGTGTACCTGTCACTGCACTACTTGACTCTGCATCAGATTGTAACTTAATTTCGTCACACTTAATTAAGAAATTAAGACTCCACACCAAACCTATGAAGGTACACATTCGCGGTGTTGGTCAAAGTCAAAGCACTGCTACTGTTGTTGCTGATGTGAACGTTTTTGCCTGTGCTACTAATTGGTCTGCTAAGCTTGAATGTCTCGTGGTTCCCAATATTGCACTTGAGCTACCCGCTGCTGGTTTCGACACCTCTGAATGGAACATTCCATCACATATTGATTTAGCTGATCCTGATTTCAATTGCACTAAATCTATTGACCTTGTTCTTGGTGCAGAATATTTCTTTGACCTATTATGTCCTGGTAAAATCATACCAGTTGGTGATTTGCCCATCATTCAAAATACCTCTGTGGGTTGGGTGTTTTCTGGGAGGCTGCCCAGTGCAAGCACCTCGCAACCATCGCACGTGGTGTTGTCTGTTGACCAATCCATATGTGAAGAACACTTTGTTGCTACTACCACTCGCCAAGACGATGGTAGATTTGTGGTTAGACTCCCTCGCAAGGTAGACTCGGAGCCTCTAGGTGCCTCTCGCTACGCTACACTAAATCGTTTTCACTCTCTCGAAAGACGTTTGGCTCGTAACCCTGAGTTAAGGTTAGAATACACTGAATTCATGCATGAATATCTAGCCTTAAACCATATGCAAGTCGCCCCCCACCCGACTGATGGTGAAGTTTACTACATTCCCCATCATCCTGTTTTCAAGCCGCACAGTACTTCTACAAAGCTCAGAGTGGTATTTGATGCTTCGATGGTTACTACGTCTGGGTGCTCCCTTAATGATACCTTGTTGGTGGGCCCTGTAATTCAGCAGGATTTGTTCTCTATTTTGCTTCGGTTCCGTACTCACTTGATAGCGTTTGCAGCTGATCTGAGTAAAATGTACAGACAGATTCTTGTAGATCACAAAGATCGTGACTTACAGAGAATATTTTGGAGAGGCTCTCCTTCAGACCCAATAGTAGAATATCAATTAAACACCGTTACATATGGTACTGCCCCAGCTTCCTTCTTAGCCACTCGTGTGCTAAAGGAGCTCGCCCTCACTGATGGCACAGCTTTTCCAGCTGCCACTCAGATTGTTTTAAACGACTTCTATGTTGATGATTGTATCTCGGGATGTGATTCCGAGCATGACGCACTCATTCTGTATGATGAATTGACCCTTCTTTTGAGATTAGGTGGTTTTGAACTGTGTAAGTGGAGTTCAAACTCCATGACTCTATTAGATAACATTCCTCTTGATCATCAAGAGAAACAACAACTCCGTAGTTTCGGCGATGGTGAAGAAACAGTCGCCAGAACGCTAGGACTTTATTGGCAACCTATCGATGACTTGTTGCGGATTCAGTCACCTATCGTGAACTGTGACACTTCAATTACCTTTACTAAGCGTTCATTGTTGTGCATTGTTGCCTCTATTTTTGACCCCTTGGGTTTAGTGTCACCTATTGTGGTTGCTTGTAAGATTCTCTTCCAAGATTTGTGGATTCACAAACTCGGTTGGGATGACCCCCTTCCAATGGAAATCGCGCAAGCTTGGCTGAATGTTTATAGCAATTTGCCTGCGATTTCTACTCCACGTTTGATTAAGCCTGCTTCAGAAATCAAATCTATGCAACTTCATGGCTTCTGCGACAGCAGTCAGCAGGCCTATGGAGCTTGTCTCTATTTATTGTCAATTGATACCAACGGCGTCGTCACTGTTGCACTTGTGTGCGCTAAGTCGAAGGTTGCTCCTCTTAAACAGTTGTCTTTGCCCAGACTTGAGTTACGTGGTGCACTTTTGCTCTCCAAATTGCTTGCAAAGGTGCAACCCGCTTTGAACTTGCCTATTGAATCCGTCTATTGTTGGACAGATTCCACTATTGTTTTGTCTTGGTTGGCTTCGCCCCCCTCAAAATGGAAGACCTTTGTAGCCAATAGAGTTGCTGAAATACAAAGGCTTACTGTTCGCTGCGCCTGAAAACTTGTCTCTTCCCGTGACAATCCAGCCGACATAATTTCCCGAGGCTGTATGCCCTCAGAATTGAAAAATAATCAGCTATGGTGGTATGGTCCAGCATGGTTGAAGGCCTTTACAAGCTCCAGTACTTCAGATATCTTTGACACTCCTGTGTCCGAATTGCCTGAGTGTAGAATTTCGTGTGCAAATGTATCTAAACCTGTTGACATTGATTTTTTAAACAATTTTTCTTCCTACACGAGATTGTTGAGGGTCTTAGCCTACTGTATTAGGTTTTTCTCTAATTGTAGAAATACCACTAGGATCAGTGGTCCACTCACTGCCATTGAAATTGATGTTGCACTACTTACATGTGTGAAAATGATTCAAGCTCAGTGCTACTTTACTGAACTTGCTGCTCTAATGAAGAATGAGCAAGTGCCATCCACTTCCACCATCAGTAATTTGCACCCTTTGCTTCACTCTGATGGCACTATTCGTGTGGGAGGCCGTTTGGAATTGGCCGACCTTCCATTTGATACAAAACACCAGATACTTTTGCCCAATGACCATCATTTCACTAAAGTCCTGGTCAGACATACCCATTTAAAGTTGCTTCATGGCGGGGTCCAGGTTGTGATTGCGACTATCCGACAACGCTTCTGGATACCTTCACTACGAAAACTTGTTCGTAGCCTATCTCGCTCTTGTGTTACTTGCGTGCGCTACGCTGCACGTCCTTCTGAACAGTTAATGGGTCAACTCCCAGCTGTTCGCCTCCATCAAACCTTTCCCTTTAATCACGTTGGTGTTGATTACTGTGGTCCATTCACTATCAGGTACGGTGGCCCCAGGTCAAGGGTCTCGACTAAGGCTTACATCGCAATGTTCGTTTGTATGGTTACGAAGGCTGTGCACACTGAAGTCGTCACTTCCCTCTCCAGTCATGCTTTCGTTGTAGCCTTTACTCGCTTCTGCAGTAGAAGGGGCGTTCCCGCTCAAGTGTATTCCGACAATGGTACCAACTTTCAAGGCGCACAGTCTGACCTTGCTGATCTTGGTTCGTTGCTCTCCTCTGCAGATTTTCAATCTGTTGTTCAAGATTCTACCTCATCGCTACTAATTCAGTGGCACTTCATTCCTCCTAGTTCTCCGCATTTTGGTGGAATTTGGGAGGCAAACATCAAATCTTTGAAATCTCATTTAATAAGAATCATGAAGGCTCAAGTACTTACGTATGAAGAATTGACCACTCTCGTGGTGCAAATTGAAGCCATTCTAAATTCTAGACCCATTTCGCCTATGACTGAGGATCCTACTGACTTGTGCTATCTCTCGCCAGGTCACTTTCTTGTTGGACGACCTTTGAATGCCTTGCCCATTCCTGACGCTTCTGAAGTGCCCATCAATAGGTTGTCTAGATGGCAATTACTTCAACAGATTATGACTTCATTGTGGCGTAAATGGTCCACAGATCATTTACTCTCCCTTCAACAACGTCACAAGTGGAACCGTGTGTCTCCTAACCTCAAGGTTGGCACGCTTGTGCTTATTATGGACGACAATGTTTCTCCTACTTACTGGCGACTTGGACGCATTCTTGAGGTTCACTGTGGCAAGGACGGCCTAGCTCGTGTGGTCTCTCTACATACCACCTCTGGACTCTTGAAACGTCCCATCGTCAAGGTGTCTCCCTTGTTGCCGCAGAACTAACCCTCTTGTATTTTCATAAACAACCTGCCTGTTGTTTCTGTGCGGGCAATATGGTTCGGCCACTGTCTTGGCAAACCAGTTTTGTGTTTCCCTATTTGTTTCCACTCTGTGTGGTTGTACATATCTGTATTATTTGTCTTCATTGTATTTATTCATTGTCAAGTTAGTTTTGTTTATGTTGGTTAGTTGTCATGATTCATTTGTTTTGATTACATGTTGTATTCCCACTGCCGTGTTTCCAGTAGGATATTTTTGCTTAGAAGGTATTTTGGTGTTCTAAGTTGGCGACATTGATTCTTCTGTATTCTCTCCAACTTGTCTTTGAACTCTCTACTGTGATTGGCTGCTTTCAGCCTATCAGAGGCCTCCGACTTGTTTTTGAACTCTCTACTGTGATTGGCTGCTTCCAGCCTATCAGAGGCCTCCTTGCTGTTTGTGGCGACCAATCACGTGTTTCTTCTTCGTTCTCTAAGTCTGCAGCCATGACACCATGTTGTGCTTCAACGCTGGTTGTGATATATCAACGAATATCCAGCTAATCATTTCTATAATTGGTGCTATCTTCATAGTAACCGTGCTTAGTAATCATGTCCTATGCACATGATTCATATTTTGTTAGGGCAGTGACATTATGGTGATTTTCGGTCTCATCAAACCATGCTTGATGTTGCTACGCGCCATGTCGACGAATTCTTCAATCCGCGGCGTCGGATAGTTTGTTGTAATGTGTTTACTTCCATCTTCATCTACTGCCTAACAATTTGTCTTCACGCGTATGAATAATGATGTTGCTTCGTGTGATAAGTGATTCATCGTTTGTCTGGAAGCATGTGCCACAAGGCCAGGCACCATCACTAAATGGAGGTTGACGCTAGGCTAAACTGCTTTACTATTGTGACAATGCCGTGCGATTGGCATATCCCGGTATTTGTATGACAGCAACTACTTTGACTTCCTGCGTTTCACACATAATTTGTTTTATTAACAATTCATTTTTTGGGCTTATGGTATCGGCGTATCACTGTAAGTCAGTCCTGGTTCGACGACACATTCTCGTTCCATGCGACCTGTTTTTTCATTATTTGTTGCAACTCCACTTGTGTTGCATATTTAAACTATATCATTCTTTGGAACCGCCGTGTATTGCATGCCGTTCTATGATGTACTGATCTGCAGCTACGTTCAAGACAATATATGTGTTTTTAGGCTCAAGCCTTACGTGTGTTAACTCCTTGCGAGTGTTTCTTCAATTGTGTAAATTTGTGCCAGTGTTTCTCATATGTTTATGTGCCACTTTTGAGTATTTGTTTTATGTGCCACCTATTTGATAATATATCTTATTATTAGTTATTGGTGGTGTTGTGTCCTTTATGCCTTCCTGGACCTCCTTATTTGGTGACAATAATATTGTCTGGTCCTCCACATGTTTGCTAAATTGTTATGCGACCTTTGTAAAGTCAACCCTTTTATCATTACATCTTTATCTAATGCTTTGGCCAACAAACCTTTATACATTGTCCACTATTACCAGAATACTCTTGGTGGGTTGTTGACTTCCCGCGTTGGCCATTACAAAAACATTCCTTTATTTAGTCAAAGAATACAACATGGTTAGTGCTACCATCTGATTCTCGCCAGTAAAACTAATTTCTGAGTATGAGAAATACGGCGTTGAAACACATCCCGTGCTTTGAATGAAATAATATTGAAATATCAAGCCAGAAACGTCAAGGTGTCAAAGTGACAGCTGCTGAAACACGTGCGCACCAATCATTTAAATGTAAATAAATAAGCTAAATAACAAGAAAACATATATAAATTATACATTTCTGGAAACTAGATAAAACATACTTTCGTATGGGCCAATAAAAAAAAATCCCCAAAATTCTTTAAAATGGCTGTATGGAGGGTCGATGAGTACCATAAGCCAACCAAATCTTTGCTCACTGTGTACTGGACAGCCAGCGACGGAGGAAGTAGTGAGGAGCCTGCACACAGCCCATGATGAGGGGAATACCATGGCAGTAGCAATATTGGACAGACTTTCTTCTGGAACTAGATCTCTGCACGATTCTATCAGCAAAAGAAAAAGCAAAACATTTGCCACACAGAGAGTGTGCATTGCAAAGAGCAAGCAAGATGTAAGTATATTGGTAGACCACACTGCAATGAAGCAAGTTATCGATCTCTTAACGAGCAGAGAAACTCCTACCGTGAAAATAACAACAGTGAGCCTATCTCTTTTTGCAGCTGACTATGTTCCATAAACCAGTCAAGTCAAAATTCAGGACATTGTTGACTCTTCAACCTGTGATGCCGCCACCACATTACCAAGCCATCATAGATGTCGGAGTGGCATAATGGAGCATAATGCTGACTGGAATTACACCACCGATCTTTCCTGCTATAATCTTACATCTGGCGAATGTGACCCTCGATTCGAAGCACCATTTTCATCTGAGGCTGATACCAGGGCGTTTTTCCAAGCTGCACAGTTAGGCGGTTCTGATTCAATTGTTTTTGAGATCGAGGACACAGATGTATGGGTTATTGCTTCATACATCCGTCACCTAACTGAACAGGATATGTATATGTACAAGAAGAAATCCGGAAATGGTACAGAATTCTACAACTGTCACTCACTGTTCTCAGAAAAAGACAAAGCCTGTGCTGCTCTTGGAGTCTACACATTCACCGGTTGTGACACAGTAGAAGGTTTCTTCGGCATGGGGAAGGTCAAAGCAATGAAGCGCATTCTTCAGCCAAATAATATGACACACCTACAGATAATACAGCAACTTGGAGTTAATGACGAACTATCCGATGAGCTGTTCCTTCAACTGCAGTTGTTCACAATTAGGATCATCTACAATGACCCAGTGAGCAAAAGATTGTGCGAAGCCCGAGTACGTAAATGACGGCAGTTGCGATGTTACGATTCTGCCGGATTGCCTCCCGACGAAGACTCATTTAGACAACACTGTCTTCGAAGTCACTTGCAAGCTTATGAATATAAGAATGCAAGGCTTGCAAAACGGCTGCTCCCGACTAACTTTGGATGGGAACAGCTCCAAGATGGATTGCGACTCATCACGCACACAATACCCTCACTTCCAAGTGGAGTCCAATTTCCTCAAACCAAACAAACCTTTGCAGATGAATTTGTCGAAGATATATAAGAAGAAGTCAATTCACCTGTTCATGATTCATCCATAGAATACAGCGACACAGAGGAGGAGTTCAGTGATTGACATAAGGATATGTGTTGTGGCTTTTTCACATGTTCAACGGACATAAAATTAATGATGCACATAGATTTCAAAACATTCCAATTGATACTACTACAGATACGTCTATCCTATGAAGACATTATCGGTATTTGATAATCAGTAATATTACACCAAAAGTATACATCCATGAAGAAAAACATAACAAAAATGTATCTTTGTTTCCTTTTCCCTTTCAGATTGGAATCAGTCACATTGTAAAACACATAGAATGTTTAACTACCTATCCAGAGGTATCTTAACCATGAAAATTGTCCAAGTAGTTTGGGAGATTTTTCTATTTTCTCAATTCGTGAAGACTGGTCGCCATATTCCAATATGGTGGCCAAACGCCAAAATTACAAAAATGACTCCCAAGCTAAATTTCATCCTTAGCATGTCAGAAATGAATTGCAATCATAAAAAAAAAGGTTCCCCCAAAAAGTGCACGGGTTTGAGTATCATGACCGGACTAAAAGTCAAGCATAAGCAAGCCAATAATTGGCATGTTTCTACTGAAATCTGGTTTTTACCACTTGAATTATTTTGTAGCCTCAAAATTGAATGGAGATCTGTATGCAGATTTTTAGATTGCACATATATCCAGGAATGGCACCTGGAACAAATTTTACTAAATGTGAGCCAATACAAGTTCAATGCTTTAGAAAAAAAAAAAAAAAAATTAGATATATTCACTTCCTAATTTTATTTATATAGGAAACATAGCATTGTGAAAATTAGAGGACAGAACAATCACTCCATACTCCATGCTAGTCTTACTTAATAAAACTTTCTAGTTTTTTAGTCATTGTGTTCACCAATACTTAGCACTTTTCTTGAATTTCTTTTCATAAAATTAATTGTGCCTTCATAAAAAAGTTTGAGTAGGAATCTAAATAAACTGTAAATCTGAGACTTCTGAGTGACTCTTAATAATAAAGAGCACTGGCACAGGAAGAACAAAAATATCTCCTTTAAATGATACCATGAAATATCCCCCTCTCATCATTGTGACATAAAAGGATAAGTAGAAATAAGAAAAGGGTCATCCATGTGCAAAAGCTTTTATTTAAAATATGCAAGAAAATGTTGTATAAAATATGCAAGAACATGTTGTATAACACATCTAAAAATTGGACATAGGAAAGGAAATAAACAATTCACATTCCATGGTGCTGCACAAAAGATTCTAGTAAACAAGGTCTGTGATAAACTGTCCTCAAATACAACAAATATACATTTCAAATACAACTTGAACACATCAGATCTTCATATTAAGACATACAGTTTATAAGACTAACTTACAAAATTCACACATACCTGAAGAATAAAACAACTAGATCAAATTGGTACAAGCAGACTGAGAAAGACCTGAAAGAATTCAGATCGCCAAATTTAGTGGACCGAACTGAAATCAAGAAACTTGCACTCTCATGGGGTTTCAAGGAAGAAGAGATAAGGTCTAACCACCATATATAGTCCATGCAACGAAAACAAACAAAAGGAATACTGTGCTAAAAAAAAGGCCATCCAATGTTGATTCCGCATGGTCCTAAGATACCTATTCATGACGAAGAAGTTGGTTCTTAAGTTTAGGGGCTGTGACAATGCGGTCATGTAGCCCCGTGTACTTTGGGTGTGTGTAGAATCTGTCTGATAACCGGTGTTAATTGTGATTACTGTATTAGTGTGACGAAGAAGAAACGAGCAGTTACCCGCAGTTTCCACCCACAATGTATCATGCTGATAATTGTCCCCATGGATGTACATGCCAACATTCATTTGGTATTTTAGATGATGAATGGAGCTGGGCACTGCCTCTTACAGAACTGGAAGGAAAGTTGAATAGGACATCATGAACTGAGAGGTAGATGACCTTGTTGTTCCACCCCTTAAAACAACAATATCTAACCTGGTGAACTGACATTACCATGGCCATTCCTTGTTAGTTTCCAAGAACAGTCTCTCTTATTTTGAAAATCTCTCTCTCTGAAATGGCTGATCCTAGGGCCTTAAAAAAGTTTTTCCAGGTCACTTTAGGGCTTGCCAGCCTTATTTTCCTGCAGCAAGGGGCATAAAATGAGCTATATTCAATCATACAACAACTTTAATATTTTGCCTATCTTATTTTGTACCCTCTTAAAACATGGAGTTCAAGTTTGAAATTGACAATATAACTACCACTACGACCAAAGTTTGATAACGATCAGTGGAGGTGTGTAGATTTGTATATAGGCCTAACAAACATAAATTATGCACATTTCATCTGCTCAATGAGTTAGCATTGGAACATTAAATTCAAACTGTTCAAACGCCAGACATGTCAGCATGGAATCACCAATATGCACACATACAAAATTAATATACCGTATTTGCTCGCACATAAGACCCCATCGCATATAACACCCTACCACCTTTTTTTAAGTTAGGAAAAAAATGTTTTGCCTCGCATATTGGACCCATTATTAATTAAATACGGGTAACTAACAATGTGCGTCTACTACAGAGTTCCTGCTATTACTATTTTCGATACGGTATTCCGTGTACATTCCTGCATTACCGTAAATATTAGGAGTGTACCAATTGCTGTTATGGTACTTTGTGACAGTACAAGAATATGCATTCTTTCCTACCTGCAGAAAGTTTGGGGCTAGCTTTGTAACAGAAATAACCCAGAAACCCCTAAGGCCGCATTCTTAGCCAGACAGTCACACTCAGCCATCCCTCTCATTCTTCTGTCCTTGTCAATACACTTATCAGGCAGCGGTCATCCAGTAAAATTACAATAGCCTGGTATAGTCAGGGAAAGTGACAATATCATTCGAATTACAGTAGTTTTGTTCTACGAGTACCATGAGCGGTAACGTTCATACCAGTAAGCGTAAAAGATTTTCTGCTTCTTTTAAACTATTTCAACTATTTGTTGTTCTTATGTTTGCCGATAAGCCATGAATTCGCTGTTCAACCAAACATGATCAGGTATTGACGAAAGCAACAAGAGAAATTAATGGTCGCAAAAAAGAACGTTAGATCTTTCCACGGGCCGCAATCAGGTAAATATTCTGAAGTGGATAAGAAGGTGCTGGTGTGGGTACAGGAAACCAAAACAACAACAACAACAGTGTCTCTCATGAAATGCTGCAAATCAAGGCATGTGAAATCACAGGAAATACCGGTATAGGAATCAGTGGAAACAAGTTTAAAGCAAGCAGAGGTTGGCTGTGTGTTTCATGCAAACAAAACAACCTGGCTTTACGGATTCGTACGTCATTGTGTCAGTAACTGCCGGAGGAATATACGGATAAAGTGTTGGAATTTCAGTGGTTCATGTCTCGACAGCATTAAGATAACTAGTTTCTCCTATCGCAGAGAGGAAACGCGAATCAGACTCCGCTTTATTTTGATATGCCGAGATGCTCAACAATTAATGCCAAAGGAGCTTCAAGCGTACTTGTAAAACCCATGGGAGCTGAGAAATTGCACTGTACAGTAATTCTGGCAATTATGATGATGATGATAATTGTTGTTTTAAAGGGCCTAACATCTAGGATATCGGCCCCTACTGAAATGAAATGGCATGAAATGAAAGGATGAAGATTAAAACAGCTCACTGCCATGGATGAAACGAAAATGGTTTATATAAAACAGACAGTGAGCCCCAAATTATGCCTTATTTCAATAAAAATAGTAAAAGTCAGGTGGTAAAAAACAATAAAACAAATAAGGCAAACAATAAAATAGATGAACGCAATAAAAAACATAAAACAGACTTAACCTAAATTAAAAGTCTTAACTCACATTGAAACTTAAAAATGTAACCACTCTCCCTCATGTACCGGATGACGAGGTCTGCTGACGCTGGCAATTATGGCTGATGTCGTCTTCAAAAGGAAAACCTTACCCAAGGGCAACTTTCCCAAAGGGATATCCACATTCAGGAAAAGGGGGTGGATGACGGCAAATCTGATTGACTGGTTGCACACTGTGTGATCTCGCCGCCCGCAAGCCTCGCTGCAGAAGAAGACACTACTAGTTCCGGACAGTTTTCGAGGTCACCTTGTCAATACCATAGAGAACAAGATGCGGCAGATGAACACCCACGCTGCAATAATTCCGGCCGGACTAACCTCATTCCTTCAGCCACTCGATGTCCCAGTGAGCAAGCCCTTTAAAGACCACGGGGCATTTTTTTATGATTGGGTTGCAGCTGGAAACCACCCACCAACAAAAGACGGGAAAATTTAAAACAACGTCATTTGAAACAGTGTACGAGTGGATAGTTCGGGCCTGGGACTCATCATGCCAGAAATCGTTGAGCTAAGTTTTAAGAAAACTGGAATTTCGTGCGCCTTGGATGGTTCGGAATATGATGCCATTGGGAAACGAACGATCCTGAAAATGTTACCCGGAAACAGAAGGCAGTTTAGACAGCGACTGTGGAGACAGTGACGATGGCAGCCATTGTGGAGACCTTCACGACAGTGATGAATGAAATGTAACAACAGGTAAATGCTGCTTTTTTTTCTTTTTTCCGCGTAATAATAAGGGATCTATCTTGCCGGCTTCAGTGGTGCAGTTCGTAGCATGCTGAGCTTCTATGCCCTAGATAGCGGTCGTCGGATTTTTTAAGAGCATTAAAAATCCCTCACTATGCCTTCCTTCGGATGGGAAGTAAAGCCGACGGTCCCATGTCATAGTTATGGCATGATAAAGAACCTTCCACTAACTACACTTATGGGAAGCCAACATTTCAAGGTTAGAATTGATAACACTATATTAGTTCCAACGTTCGCCGCCAGGTGCTGACTGCGATGGCATCTAGTAGCCAAGTCTGCAAGCTAGGGGTCATGGACGTTAGAAATTTGGTAGCAAAAGTAGGAACTACTTGAAATTATTGTCTGCAGTACTTACTTAAATTAAAACAGAAAACACACACTAATACAGCCATCACTATTAATACCGGTTATCAGACAGTTTCTGCACACGTTGTCACAGCCCCTAAACTAAGAAACCAACCAATAAGGGATCTACTTTTAATTTTACTTTTATATTAACAGTAGAATATCAGTAACGGTATATTCAGTTTATTTTCAGACGCAGTGGACACAAAATTAGGCCAACCCTACCACGCACATATACCAGTACTTGCCGCAATCGCGGGAGATTTATATTAGACTAATATTGTATAATGGTTCATAATTGTATCTTTTAAATCTGAATAATAAATTTTCTGTTTTGAAACGTATTTTCGGGGATGTTGGTATGGATATCTTGATCCGCTATTAATTTTTGAGAAATGCACATAATACCCTCCTCAATTTTTGAGCATTAAAAGTAGTAAATATGGTATGTTCAAGATACGAGTGCCAGCAGTCGAGGTGGGTACTATTCTTTGTTTACTTGTGTCACGTTGTCAGCCTGCTTGGTTGACAGGTATAGTTGCTTAGGTAGGATATGACCCAGCTCCAGTAGTCTCAGTCATTGTTCTCCTCTCCGTGGTGACTTGAGCTCGTGTTATGCTTAGCTGCGCTGTTGTGAAACAATTAGAAATACACCATTCTTAATCATTTTCCTTTCACAATTCACAATATAACCTTCGTCCAACACAAGTAATCCACGCTATGCTGCTGACTTATTATGTGCAGACGGCACTTTGTCATCGCTGTGTCCACCTCATTGTCCCATAAGACTCCTGCTGCTATAAACAACAAACGCTGGTGCAGCCAAATTCAGCGGTATTCGTATCTTGAAAGGCTAATACTGAATATATATATCTATAGACTATATATATATATATATATATTGGATACTTTACAATCACATCTACCAGTTTTATAATTTAAAAATACTAAAAAACTCACTGTAAAAAATAAACATACATAATACTGTAAAGATCACTTTGTCACCTTGTTTTACTCAAAAGGAGACTCCCAGAGACAATATTTACATGAGGTAGCGAGTCCAGTGTCTTTCCTCTCCTTATTTCTGGCCTGTGTAATGAATTTTGAAAATCACAACTATGGGCTAGGATTGAACTTGCAATTTCTAACATTGAAAACAATGCAATTCATTTAACTATCAGACCAGTCCACTCTTTATTATACCAGCAAATAAGAAGCAACAATCTAACAGTCAAATAATAATAACAATAACAATGGTGTGTGGTCTCCAGAGATGCCCAGTGCAGGTCTTTCGAGTTAACATCAGTAGTGACCTGCACGTTGTGGTGAGGACGAAATGAATGATGGATGAATGAAGACTACATAAACACTCAGTTCACGAACCAGGAGAATTAACTGTATAATGATGAAACCCCACAACCCAGTCAGGAATTGAACTCCGAGTACCTCTGACCAAAGTTCACTTGGCCACGAAACAAGACAATTAAAACCATAACTTACAGGGAAGAAGGAAGTGGATGCATTTGCCTGGAGTTGTAAGTAGGAAACCACAGCAAACCATTTCAAGGATAGCTAATGGTGAGGTTCAAACCCACTCGTCTTCAGAGTTTGCAGACAGCTTGTTCCCATGGCCTCGTACCTTAACGTGCATAGTTCCCCAGTAGGTAAAAATAGCACCAGAATATCAAGTACATTATCCACAGTTAACAGTTTCCTGCAATTTAATTGTTTGTTGGGTTCTTCCCTGAAGAAAGCAATAAAGAGGATATAAAGATCACTGAACCCGAGATCCCAATTAACCATGTTCTAGTAAGATTGAAAACAAATTGTTCGTTCTTAAAGAAATTGACAAAATCAAATTGAGATTAAATAAAGATATGACGAATTGTTTCTAGACAGTGTTAATTTAAATTTAAGCCTTATGAGAAATAAGGTTTCCTTGGTCTAAAGTATGTGAAGTTTTGAAACCGATTTTTTCGGTGTTGCCTGTACTAACTGTTAGTTATAATTCTTCAGTCAGACAACAGAAATTTGCCCAAATGACTGGGAGGGGTTCAGGAGTGTTCATTTATTTTTATATACAGGGTCATCTAAAAATAATGCCAACATTTAAAAAAATGATAGCACCGAAACCCTTTATGTTAAACGTGTAATTCTTTCACTGAACGCCAGCTGGTTAAAGTAAGTTTTGTTTTGGAGGGGACGTGACCTTGCTATGCGCACACTAGATGCGCAGTGGCCAAGGTCGGCCGGGGGGGCGCGCGCGCCAATGAAGTCCTGACCTCACCCCTTTGGATTTTTTTTCTGGGGGTACATTAAAAACATTGTGTATGCAGAAAAAATTCGGGACTTGGAGCACCTGCGGGAGAAAATTTCTGCCGCAATCTTGACATTTACTCCTGAAATGATTGCACGTACCAATCCAGCCATTGGGAAAGTGTGCATTCAATGCTGATGTTGGTGGTCGGCCTGGCCTAGATTTTTTCTCTACAGTCCCTGTTTCCTTAAACTGATTAAACCATCGAATGACAGCTTTGTAATCAGGTGCAGTTTGTCGGGCGGTGCAGTCATTGGCGAACGCGCCCCCGGCCGACCTTGGCTACTGCGCATCTAGTGTGCGCATAGCAAGGTCACGTCCCCTTCAAAACGAAACTTACTTTAACCAGCTGTCGTTCAGTGAAAGAATTACACGTTTAACATAAAGGGTTTCGGTGCTATAATTTTTTAAAATGTTGGCATTATTTTTCGATGACCCTGTATATTGTTATATCCCCACCTGATCGTACGGACTTACGCCATAAGCCGATCAGGGATCATTTTCATGTCCTTACCGATAGCTTCTGAAGGGATTACAGTACAGTCCCTACTATACAAGTACCGTAATTGAAGTGGGACATGATTCCAGGATTCTGGGAATACTCCCAATGAAAGAGTTGGAAAGTTTAATGTCCAGTTTATTCATTGTGGGAGGAAAAGGACCCACCGTCATGGATACAAGGATTGAATGGATTACAATTTAATCCTGAAGTAAAATAAAAAAACTGGTTCTCACCTGTTCCCTCAGCTTTGCTAGTGATGGTGCTCTCAAGTACTGACTCAGCTCCGTGCCCCTTTGTTAACAAGCGTCCGATGACCCAACTTGCCCCATCAGCAGCGAATCGACCTCTGTGATTGTCTGGCTTCCGTCGATGCAATGCCTGACTGACCTCTTTAGAACTGAGCCTGCAGCTTTTTATAGTGAAGAAGTGAGGTTCTTGCTGATCAGGTTGAAGAAAAGGATGGAAGCTTTTAGTTTTACGTGACCGTTAATCATGCGATCATGAGCCACGGGACCTCCTTTTCACGTGGAATCCGAACCACAGGACATGGCATTTCACTTCGAAAATCTCACATGAATTGACCGTGAATCAAACCCGGTCCACCTTGGTGAGAGGCCAACAGCTTGACCGCTGCTCAAGTTGAACTGGAGTTTAATGTCCGATATCGTTTCGCTTGAACCGACATCAGGGCAACAATATATACAGTACATTGTACCCCCACCCAGTCATTTGGGCAAATTTGTGTTGACCGACTGAAGATTACAACTAACAGTTTGGTCTAAGATACACATCTCGAACTCATACCCACTGGGTAAGAATGCCCAGTGAGTTCAATGCTCAGTTTTGGTTGCCCGTATTACCCCCCGCTCTGTCTCACCCAGGCAGGACAGGATTGCTGGCTGTCATTGGTCTCCAGAGTGATAGCTCATGTTATCTTCCCACCATAGTACGTCCTCTCACATCGGGCAACATCTAAGAATTTCCTACAACGATAGACAGATACATGGCACATGACTACCTATACTGAAATAACAAACAATTTTTTTTTTTTGGTTCCGCCTAGTCAATACTTGTTTTATTAGAGATTTTATCGTGACATAATCACTTGTCTTTACGTATGTTGGTACCTATACTGATTCGAAGCAGCCTCTGTTCTCCCACTGCTTATTGTCAAGGTGGCACTCTCGTGTGACCGGCCTGAATCTTAAGTATTGTAGTTAAATCCTATAAAAGAATGAATTATTATTATAGACCGCAATATTTTTTTCTTATCACGGAATTTTTCTTCCATTAGACCATCAATAAGGAAATCTTTGATTAGGAGCTGAGTTTTACGGTACATGCGAGCTAACGGAGGCTAGGTAATAATTCAATCGTTGACAGCTGTATGAGTGCATATAATCTCATTTATCTATAGGCTAAAACAAACTTTCAACAGATCATCCCAATAATTTTGAGTCGCCAGAGTAAACTTAGCATATTTTAGTTTTGGCCAGGTATTTAAAGCTGCAGGAGAAAATTCTACCCCCACTAATTTAGTAGGCCTAATGGGTGCAGGAAGCAGATATCTTCTAAGAACCATAGCAAACATAAATACTTGGCCAGTATGCCTACCATATTGCATTTTTCATATCAACATAACATTACCTCAGTTTCATACGAGAATAACAAAATATGTCAAAAATAGCAGCATGTTGCTTGAGAACAGTAGTCATTACTTGAGGCTGCTCGCGACCAATAGTGTGGCAGAATTCATGGTGGGCTAATACCGATTTAAGGAATGCTTATATGGCGCCGGGCATTTGTATGGATCACTCACAACTTGTTAGCTCCAAGTCGGCTAGCTGCAGCTCAGCTGGAAAGGCATAGGCTAAAACAAACTTTCAACAGCTAATCTCAATAATTTTGAGTTGCCAGAGCCAACTTGGCCCATTTTGGTTTTGGCCAGGTATTTAAAGCTGGATACTCGTCCTAACTCCATGATTTTTCAGGAGAAAATTCTACTCCACAAATACTGGGATTTTAGCCCTGACCATCTCAGTGAAAATCAAGCAGCTATACCATTACACTCCAGCATTGGCTAAGGTAATTTTCATTTAATACATTCACAATCCTATTGTTCCAACTCCAACCTTCCTTCTCCAGGGGCTCACAATTTTTTCCCCTTTAATGCCACTTAACCTTAATATCAATTATCTTAATCTTAACTACAACCTGCATCATCTCTGTATCTGTTAGCTCCTCTTACAGTCTATTTTCTTCTTCTATAAGTTGTTGCTTCCTAAACGGTCATGGTGGCACTTGGTTACCTATTGAGGCTGGAAGGAAACTAGACTCAAACCAACAAAACAGATCCTGCCAAGTTGACTCAATCTCCTGTTTGAATGAGTACCAAGGAATTTTCTTTCTCAGAGGATCCCCTTTGTACCTCTAAATCTGATCAAGGCACTTTGCTTTGTATCACTGGGTCATGAGAATGTAGACCTTTATCTTCAAAGGCCCTCCCAACTCTTTTGGGAACTGAAAGAAAATAATCTTCATGTTTATTTTCAGTCAACCTTTCAGGCTGATAATTGATTATTTGCTCTTGATTTTCAATTTTGTTTGCTTCTTTGCTGAAGAACTTGATGTCTCTTCTTGTTTCCTTTTGGTACTTTCACCACCATCTGCAAGTAAATAATTATAATGTAAATGACTTATGTGTAGACAGGGTTGTTCAAATCATTACGGGGCCAACTGCAAAATGAAATCAGGACTCCCAATATGGAATGTCTCATCTAAAAGTCACCAAGAGCTCTCTCTCTGGCAATACCAAAGAATGTAAAAGGTTCTTTAGTCAGACAACACATATAGGGAATCGCAATTATCTTGGGTGGTTAATGTTAATACATTCTACAGAAATGCCTGAAATAAAAGCAGACATACTCGTATAAAAAAAAAACACACTTAACTACCTAAGTAATTAGGGGGAATCACATGTTTCATTTATCAAGGGAACAGGGGAAAGTTTAGTAAAGATTATTTTCCTTAAATTACACTTGTTTAAACAGAAAAACTAAGAATGAAACTCAAACACTGATTTGGGATGATTGTTGTTGTCATCATCATCAATCATCATCTTGCACAGTTTCCAGCCACTGGCTGGGTCTGTTTGGAACACAAGCCTCTCCAACGTCTTCTGTCTTCCCACCATCTCTCAGCTCCACCCTTGTCCAGTCTTCTCCTCTCTTCTTCACGCTTTCTTCCACCCCCTTCAGCCACCTGTCTCTCGGTCTTCCTCTCGGTCTCTTTCCTTCCCACTTCGTCTCGTGTACTCTCCTGGGTATCCTCTTCTCCTCCATTCGTTTTACATGTCCATACCATCTAAGTCTAGATTTCTCTATACCATCCTGTAATGGTTCCTCCTTCATTAATTCTCTGGTCCTCTCATTTCTTATTCTGTCCATCTTTGTAGCTCCAATACTGCTTCTCAAGAACCTCATCTCACTGGCCTGTATTTTGCTCTTCTCCCTTCCTTTCATAACCCAGGTCTCCGAGGCATACGTCAGGATAGGGACATAGTACATCCGATATATGATCTTTTTGCTGTTCTGAGGGACATCCTTGCTCCATAGCATGCTTCTCACACTCCTCCGAAATGCTTCTGCCTGCCTCCCCCGCTCATTTATTTCTCTATCGTTTCTTCCATTATCTTGTATCAGGCTTTCCAGATACTTGAAACTCTCCACTTTCTTCAGCTGTTCCCCACCAATTGTTATTCCCGTTGTGGTTCTTTCCTTCTTCCTTGTTGTGATCACCATCTCACTCTTATTTATGCTAAATTTCATCCCATTGTTGTTGTACGAGGCATAATATCAAAGTCATCTGACCCATAAGGGAAAGCCACTCAAAAAGTATGACTGGAACAAGTGTAATTGAAACCAGTGGCAGCTGGTGGATCTAAAAGTTGGTGGTTCACAAAACTATCATAACTATGATCACTGAGATAAGAGTAGCCAAAACATCCCTTAGATACCAAACAGATACAAAATAAGGAAAAGCAGAAATTTGAACATATGTTAGCTTATACTATTTGTAGAGAAAATCAACACGCCTCTCCTTCCTCCTTGCAAACATGTCACTGACTCTGTCACTGAAAACATCGTTCCCCCTCACTAGAAGTCATGGGGATAATCAGAACTACACTCAGTAATTTAAAACATATACTGGATGTTGAACTTAAATCATTGTCCCTAATGAATTCCATTAGTGGCAGAGCACCTGATATGTGTCTAAATTCTGCTGTACTGTAAATAATTGAAAGTTCTGTCTAAAGTTTCCTGCACTCAATGAACCGGTAAGCTTGTTGAACAAGTCTGACTTTTTCATCCGGATAGTGCAGCTCACATTCTGCAAATTTGTGGAAGGAAGAGTGCAGCTGCTCCCAAGTGGCCAAGAAAGCTGAATCTGTCTGACATATCAGTCAAAATGACATCACAAACTTCAATTGCCTGTCTGTTTCTTTCTGTTTCTACTTATCGTTTCTTGACTATGCCAGACTGCTCTGATGTGGAATTGATGGTATTTCTTAGTTTCAGAATCTCTATTTCAAAAGATTTTAGTCTTGCCAGAACTGTTGTTGAAGTGCAATCACGCCTCTGAAGCTGACTGTACAAAATGTCTACATGTGACATGATTTTGTGGAAGAAAGACAACCAAAAAGTAAAATGATCAATATCATCATTCAAAATACCAATGTAAACAGAGGCTTGAAGAATAGATGTTGCATTATTAATTCTAACACCTTCCTGAATTACTTTCATACATTCTATCAACTCACTTCTGTACTCAAAGACAGTATTCACTGATCGTGTTTGGAAGTTCTATCTAGTGGGGATTGATCTAGGCAAACGTTTTCCAACTATTTCATCTAAAACTGCAGTTCTTTGAGGAGAGTTCGAGAAGAAGGAACAGAGTCCTTGAAGGTTTACAAAGAAAATCCTCACACATGTATTGATTGAGGCTGCATTCAACATGACTAAATTTAACTGGTGAGCATGACAATGAATGTATTCAGCTGATGTATACTTCTGCTTTATTATCGCCTGAACACCATGTTTAGAACTACTCATAACAGATGCACCATCATACGTTTGTGCTATAAGCTTATGTTCACACCCAAGAAAGTGACGTTTGAGCTAATCAGATATGCATGCAGCCAATGATTCTGCATTTTGCCCTTCAGGATTAATAAAACCCCAGTATCTTTCCACTGGCTTCAAATTGACCAAGTATCTATATACAATGACCAACTGATATATTGATGCTACGTCACTTGTGTCATCTGCTATGACAGACACAAATTCTGACTCTAAATTTCTTTTGAAATTTCCTCATGGCAAACTTCAAGCATGCACTGCAGTATTTCATTATGTATTGTTTTTGAGGTGCCCTTGAATACAGTCGCTTTTTCCAAATGAGTTTTCATAGCATTATCTAATTCTGCACTAAAATTGATTAGTCCACGAAAAAAGATTGATTGATGTATCGACTCGTCATGTCCGCGCAATGCCAACTCAAATGAACCACGAAATCTTATACAGTTAATGATAATCCTCAAAACATACCTATTTTGGGCTACCTTTTGATTACGAGTTTCTATTGCTCTTAGGTATCCTGTGTCCATCTGCTGTGCTATATTAACATTGGCAAACATGACCAAGTACAAGGTATTCTTCATATGCAATTTTGATGAAGCATGCTTTTTAGCTCGGTCATGAAGATGCTGCTGATCACTCACACCATTCTTTGTTCATAAATCTTCACCCCCAAACAAAATACATGGGAAGCAAAACAAGGTATTGGTCACTTCACAACCACACATCCAGTCATATTTATCATACACGTCGGGATGAAAATTTCTGTTAAAACTTCCAGTTTTTGTCTTAACAGTCTGAGTGAACTGAAGGCGAGGCCTTGGCCTATCTAGTCGCTTAACCTCGTGCTTCTCCTCAAATGAAAGCAAGGAAAACGATCGCCCTAAGAGTGACTGGACTGAATTCATCATCTGAATTATAACCGGTAAGCTTAATTCAGTGCCGTAGCCTACCTACAGTAATTATACACCCTTATAGTAAACAGCTCGAAGAAATATCACCATCCACCTAAACATTGAATCAGATTCACAAATATTATACTGCAAACCTGCTAAATTATACAAAACACGGTAAGGTATATGCACACTTCCAAACATGGACAGTAGAACGAAACGAACAGGCTACGTATCGCACACTTCAACAGAAAGTCACATTCATTTCGTTCTCAATACCAATAATGCTAATAACACACAAAATACGCTTCAAATGGTGCGGATATCATAAAAACGATGGATGACAACTGTGAAATACGGTTAGTGTTAAACAACTCATTCGATCCACCACGATGTAGATGCCAAACTTTAAAAATAACAAAAGTAATGATCCTGTATTATGAACTGACGAGAAAGAAAAATTGCGGACACATAATTCCAGTGTGTTTCACCAGGTAGAAAATTCCACGATCACCAATTTCTCACAACGAAACAGATAACAAGCCAAATCCATACAAAATTGAAACATAGCAAATCGGTCAGTCACAAAACAAAATATGAACTTTTTCAGAGAGTACCGACGGTCGTAACATCTTTAGTAGTAGTCACCTACTCGCTTTAGCTAAACTGATAACACTGTATGTTTCAAATAACTTTTATCTAAATCAATTACAAATATCTGTAGAAGATTTATATTGTTTATATATTGTTTTCCAATCATGCAAATACTGTAGGCTACATATCTTAAGTGAAGACGAAGTGTTGTGCTTGTTAGCCACCAGAGCGTGCGCCATCTACTGCCCGTGAGCAGAATATACCGTATCTACTTTTGAACTCTATGGAATGTTAACCAACCACACGTAGCTCCAACCCTACCATTCCCCCCATGCACCCGCTACACTTCCTAGGTTCGTCTTCGCATATACTGGCCTATACAAGCTGCCTGGGTTGCAGAGGAGTGCACTATACAGTTGGCCCTTGGTTGCGTGCGCAGCGTAAAGAACTGCACTCGTCCCAACCCACTATGAGTGATGAAATTCAATACATCACGCATCCATTTAAGAATATATATCTATTATTTGAATCAATAAAGACCCAGAATTTTGGTTGTAGCGCAAACTTGCTACCATAGTAAGGAGCCGCCTCTGGTTGACACTTGTATAATCCTTGAGGAATCAGCAAGCACTTGGTTTTAGAAATACAGTTCTAAAAATAAATTTTGTTGTAAAGAGACACAGACTTACCTATCTTGTTATTCTTATAAGCTAGAGACATTCGGCTAATATTTCTTTTGTACACATCCTCATGTACAATTATTCGTTTTGGGTAATCAACACCTATAACACAGCCTGCTTGTCTCTGCAAAGACAATGGAGCTCTCCAGGGCTCATAAATATATTCAGGAGGCATCTTACGTAGTACAGGAACATATTTTCTGAAAAATAGAATTTAAAAGATGGGCTATAAGGAATGCACCCAATGAAAATCAAAAAAACTTAATATTTACAAGAAGAGGTACAAAAAATCATGCACTTCCAAAATCAAATGATTCCCTTTTCCTGCCTCATTGCAATTCAGTGTCAGGCAAATCTCTGAATCAAAACGGTACCCCGAAAAATTTAACAAAATGCGAGCTATGCACATTGTTCTTCAAACTTAATTTAGTCTGTTCTCATCCTCAAACACACAAAATTAATATAAATATATCTCACCATACCACAGCTCATAAAAAAGAGCCCAGTGCCATTAAAATTAACTATTTTACCACTACCTTCAACTGATAATTCTGACCTCCTGGAATGGCAGTAAATTTCAAGTCACAAGCCTTTTTGACAATTACAATTATTATGACACTGCTGAACTTTTCTGAAGAATGACATTAGTAAATGAAAAGGGATCCAACATAATCGATAAAAATGAAAAGACAACACAGTAGCATATTAGAAATCTTAACAAGATGATGATGATAATTGTTGTTTTAAGGGGCCTAACATCTAGGTTATCGGCCCCTAATGATCTGGGTGATAGCGAAAATGTTAATGAAATGGAAACCAGAACGAAAATTAAGTGAGACGGAAATTACTTACAAAAAGGAACTCAGATTGAAACAACTCACAAAATGTTCTTACAAAAGGGAATTTAGAACGAAAAGATTCTCAAAAGAATAGATTGAAAAATACCCAAAAAATGCAGGCTAGGTTCAAAATACGTACAAAATGCAAATGATATCGAAAATACGTACAAAATGTAATTGAGGTTCAAAATACTTACAAAATGCAATTGAAATTGAAAATACACAATGCAATTCAGATTGAAATATCCCAGTTCCAATCCAAATTATTCACAAAGTGCAATTGAAATTCAAAATACTTACAAAATGCAATTGAAATTGAAAATGCTTACAAAATGTACAGTAGATTCAAACGACTCATGTGGATTGACAATACTTACAAAATGCAATTTAGATTGAAAATACTTGACAAAATGTAATTTAGATTCAAAATACCCACAAAATGCAATTGAGAATCAAAATATTTGCAAAATGCCCTCCAAACAAAATGCAAGTTAGATTTAAAATTCTTGTGAAATGCGGTTTTGGTTGAAAATACTTACAGAATGCAATTGAAATTCAAAATACTCACTAAAATGCCCTGAACTACATTGAAAGACTTACTAAAAAGCAATTTAGATGGTCAATCTTTACAAAATGCAATTGAGGTTGAAAACAATCGCGAGAGGTAATTTAGATCGAAAAAACTTACAAAATGCAACGTAGATTAAAAATACCTACCATATAAATCGCTAAAGGGTATTTAGATACACGGGGACCCAAATAACAAAAACAGTGCGGGAATCTTAAAGAGAAAAGGAAATATAATGAAAAGAAAACAAGAGGTCTGACCCCTCGAAGAAGGAGGGATCAGGAAAGATGAGACAAGGGCCAATTAAGGCGGGAAAGTGAAAGACTCCCTAGGCCTCGGATACTCTAATACCATCGGGGTCGGAAAAGAACAAGAGTTGACCAAGGGAGGTTGACAGGAAAGAAGACAGAGAGGAGCCTGGCACAAGTAAGTGTAAGCAATGCCGGACTCAGCTGGGGTCCCGTGGTCGCCAACCCACATCCCACAAGATGTGAGCCCCTGGGTCTTAACAAGAAAATAAAATGTTACGTAAAATTTCTCGACCAAATGTATCCATTATATTAGGTTGAGTGGAATTTTAAAAGCCGACATTTCAAGACAGCTGCTTGTCCTTTATCAAGGTTTGTCAAGAAAGAAAGAAAGAAAGAATGAATCAACAATGGCATATAGCCTCCATAGAAAAATGGTATAAGATAGGAAGCCATGTCGAAACAAATAGTTACTACAGGACCTCCTGAGACCAAGAGGATGTTGTTAATGAAACTATAGGGGGCAGCCATGATTTACTTAACCCTCAATTGGTCGCGCCACGGTCATTTAGACCGGGCCTATTGTTTATTTCTTCTGTGTGTACTCGGTTTGGCGCCAAGTCTTTCCACTTCCTAGTATCCTCCCCCTGCCCCTCATCCTACAACACCACACATCTCTTATCAGTTTCACTCCATGTGCTCCATTGTTACAAGCAAAAGCTTCGCCACCCGGTCTAAAGTTCCGTTGCGCGACCAAGTGTGTGTGTCACTTTTACGGTGTAATGTTCCGTGCGCGACTAATTAAGATTGTATAATTTGCGTGCAGTTTTGTATTTGTTTGCATCTTGTGACTATTATTTGTGGTAAAATGGACAAGAGAGAAGAAGAGTGTATGTAGTAGTTTAAGTTTTAGATGGTAACATTATTTCATTGCATTTTCTATTTAAAGCATAATAAGTGATTTCTTTTACATAACTACACTTTATTGTCTCATTTGTTATTATGTAGTCAACCATGGCTAAAAAGTAAGATTCAGTAACTCCATCCTGATTTTAACGATGCCCGGTCTTTTTGACCGTGCGCGACCAAATACGTTTCATTTTTCACGCGACCAAACAAGGGTTAAGGGATAACCATCACCTCTATTAAAGTTCTGTGGTTATTTACTTATTTCAATCGCCTCTCGAATTATAAGAGATGTGAAATGTTTCTCCGTACAGATGACAGAAGTTTCATCAAAAAGAATTCGATGGCCATTCTGTATAAGTATAGTATGTTCAGCCACAGCAGACTTCTCTGGTTGGCAAAGAAGTAAATGCCTACGATGTTCATTCAACCCTTGCTGTGATTCTCCTACAGTACATGTCTGACCAATATATAGGTAATCACAGGAACACGGAATCTTATATACTCCAGCACAGTTAAGACCAACTGAATCCTTGACTGATCGCAAGGCTTGAATATGGTTTTGATATTGTGTCTTGGCACGTATGGTAGATATGCCAATTTCGCAGGAGGAGGATTCTGCAATAATCTGTCTTTCGGTTTAGGATGTTGTTGTTGTTGTTGTTGTTGTTGTTGTTTGAGTCTTCAGTTTTTGACTGGTTTGATGCAGCTCTCCATGCCTCCCTGTCCTGAGCTAATCGTTTCATCTCTACATAGCTACCACACCTTACATCCGAGGCAATCTGTTTCTCTTCTTCTTCATTTCCCATTTCCAGCTTCCTGGGTCGGGTTGTGAATCAAGGACCTCCAACGTTGCCTGTCTCTCCACCACTCCTCTCCCCCTTTAAGTACATCTTCAAGTTTTCCTCCCTTCTTCTCCACGCACTCCCACACTGTATCTGCCCATCTCTTTCGGGGCCTTCCGCGCGGTCTCTTCCCCGAAACCTTTTCCAGAAAAGCTTTCTTTGGCACTCTCTCCTCTCCCATTCTCATCATATGTCCATACCACTTTAACTTGGTTGTTTCTATCCTGTCCTGCAGCTTCAAGATTCCTGTCCTCCTTCTTATCTCCTCGTTTCTGATTTTATCTCTTCTGGTCTTCCCTTCTATACCTCTTAGGAATTTCATCTCCGCTGCTTGTATTCTACTCTCCTCTCTTTTTGTAGTGGTCCATGCTCCAGCTGCATATGTTAGTACGGGTCCATAATAGGTTGAATATAATACCTGCTTACATTTCTTTGGGACATCTTGGTTCCACAGAATACCCCTAACACTCTGGTAGAAGCTGTTCGCTTGTTGTATTCTCTTTCCAATTTCCTCAGTAATCTTTCCATCTTCTGTGATCACACTTCCCAAGTACTTGAAACTTTTCACCACTTCTAGAATTTTTCCGTTCACTTCTATCTTTCCTCTTCCCTCCTTACTTCCCCTTGACATTACCATTGTCTTGCTCTTCTCTGTGCTAACTTTCATCCCAAACTTCTCAATCTCTTGGTTCCATACATCTACTTGTTTTTGTACTTCCTTTTCATCCTCACCCCATATCACTATATCATCTGCAAACAGCATGGCCTTTATTGCCTCTTGTCCCAATCTCTGTTTAACATTCTTGTGGATTTCATCCATGACTATGATGAATAGTAAGGGGGACAATACACTTCCTTGACGGAGACCCGTTTCCACCTTGAACCATTCTGTTTCTCCTATAGTGGTCTTTACGCTACTGACACAATATTTGTACATAGCTTTCACCATTTGCACTTCTGCACTGTTAACTTGCCTTTTTCTTAATACATCCCACACCACCTGTCTAGGCACACTGTCATAAGCTTTCTCAATATCAATAAAAGTCATCACCATGTCTTTTCCAAACTCCCATCTTTTCTCCATCATATGCCTTAGTGTAAAGATTAGATCAAAAGTTGATCTGTCTCTCCTAAAACCATACTGTTCTTCTTCCATCTCTCCATCTGTCTGCCTCCTCAGTCTACCTTCCAATACTCTCTCAAAGATCTTGGCTACATGGGCAATAAGGGTGATCCCTCTGTAATTGTTACATTCCTTTTTGTCACCTTTCTTAAAAAGTGGGATAATTAAACCCTTTCCCCATTCTTCTGGGATCTCTTTCTTCTTCCAAATTATTCTAAATAATCTATACAGCCACTGCAACCCTACTGGTCCTGCTGCTTTTATCATTTCTGTGGTCACCTCATCCACTCCAGGTGCTTTGCCACTCTTCATCTTCTTTATGGCTTCCTCTATTTCTAGCATAGATATCTCCTTTTCTTGTTCTTCTTCTTCCTCCATTGTTCCTTCTTGTTCCCTTTCTTCATCCAGTTCAATGTGTTTAACATTCAGTAGCTTTGAAAAGTATTCTTCCCATCTTTTCAATATACCATCTCTTTCATACAATATCTGTCCCGCTTCAGTTTTTACAAATTTTGTGTTTTCCCTACCTTTCACACTGTTTTTTACTAGCCCATATAGAACCTTTTTACTTCCTTTGATATCCTCCTCTAGAGTTTCAGTGAAACTTTCCCAGCTTTTCCTTTTTTCTTCTGTTTAACATATTCTAACCTTGGTCTACCCCTACAGTTCTTGTCCTCGACCCTTCCTTCCAAAACTAAGCATGGTATTCCTGGGTGTCTTAATGTGTTCTACTAACCTAACTCTTCTCTTCATTAGCAGTCGCCAGAAACATCTCTCCTCTCCCACTCGTCTTAATACCTCTTTGTTTCTAACCCTATCTACCCATCTGATCATCATTCTCCTGTAACACCACATTTCAAATGCTTCAATTCTCCTCTTTTCTGCTGCACCAATAGTCCAAGTTTCACTTCCATAGAGTGCCACACTCCAGACAAAAGCTTTCAAAAATGACTTCCTATATTCGATGTCAACAGATTCCTTTTTTGTAGAAATGCTTTCCTTGCCTGAGCCAACCTACTTTTTATATCCTCTTTGCTTCGTCCATCACTGGTTATTTTGCTTCGTAAGTAACAGAAGTCTCCTACTTCCTTCAGATTTCACCTGCCAATTTGATGTCCATAGAGATTTCTGATTTATTTCGGCTGCATTCCAGTATTTTTGTTTTACATTTATTAATTTTCATCACTTCATTAATCTGTCTCATTAAGTAGCCATTCTTCTGGAAAGTATCAGCCAGGAACACAAGTTCACCGTCTAACTTATCCTTTTCACACACCATCCTTGCTCTGTTAACAAGGGTGTTAAGGGCAGCCCGTTTCTGACAAGGATGGTGGTGAGAGGACCCATGAAGATAAGGATTTCCTTTCTTATACCAGTTATCTATGGAGGGTTGTATGTCATTGTTTACTCATTCCTTCTTTCTTCCTTGACAAAGGGACAAGCAGTTGTCTCGAAACGTCAGCTATTCAAATTCCACTCGACCTAATAGCCCCATAGCTTTTTTTGTTGTTTTGTTTCCGACTTTGGCCAACTGTGGACCGCATGAAACCTAAGGCTTTCTGGTCAATTTTCTCTTCCTTTCTTTCCAGAACCTCTTCATTCTTTCACTTCTAATCTTTCTCTGCTCCTCTGTTATTACCAAATTTGGCCTGTGTCATGGTGGTTTTTCTTTGAATGTCTTGATATTGTCAACTCTGCTTCGGAACGTTTTCCTATCGTGAATGACAAGTTCAGTTAGTCCAACTTCAATGGCGTTTCTTTTCACCTCTTCTACCCATTTTGTAGTAGCTTTCAACCCTATGATGTACTGTATTTAAAAATTTTCTTTGTCAGCCGGTTCCCGTCCATTCTCATCAAATGCCCGTAAAATTTTAGCCTTCTTTTACGCATTGTGACCACAATGGTTTCGGTCTCCATATACAGATCTTCATTTTTCCTTTTTTTCCATGTTCCGTCATCATCTCTTCGTGGTCCGAGAATTTTCCTCAGGATCCTCCTTTCCTTTATCTCAAGTTCCTTCTGCTCCCCTTTTTTGTTCAAGGTTAGACACTCGGAGGCATACAGACCATCTGGCTTTACCACTGTACTGTAATGTCTGAGTTTTGCTTTGTATGATATCGCTCGTTTGATATACCTGTTCCGAGTTAATCTATAGGCCAGGTCCAATTTTCTTGCTCTTGCCTTGGTTGTCTCTTTATCCAGTCCATTGGGTTGTATCCATTCCCCAAGATATTTGAACTTTTCAGTTATTTTGACAGTTCCATGTTCCACCAGCATACGTCTCTCTTTCCGGTGTCTGTATTCCATGTACTCGTCTTTTCATATGATACCTTAAGACCTGTTTTCTCAGTTATTTCGTGCCCAAAGCTATATGAAATGAAAATCCACAGCCTGCTTCCAGTCTCCGACCTGGTCAGGAATGGAATGAATGAAGCCCCTATCTAGTGGCGAGGATATGAATTGTGCCGGCTGCCGAGGCCTGACGCACTCCTCTGAGGCAATGATTAAATGAATGACAGATGAAATTAAATGATAGTGGAGAGTGTTGTTGGAATGATATTTTGACAGGGAAAACCGGAGTACCCGGAGAAAAACCTGTCTGCCTCCGTTTTGTCCAGCACAGATCTCACATGGAGTGACCGGGATTTGAACCACGGACCCAGCGGTGATAGGCCGGCGTGCTGCCGCCTAAGCCACGGAGGCTTCCCAAAGCTATATAATGGAAGAAAATAAAAACTAATAATTTAATTGCAACAAAGGCAGATAAGGACAACACAGCAGTCATTTTGATGGAGGAGGAAAAAAAAGGACGTTTTTTTAACTACAATAGTTTCATAATAGTAAAAAAATTAAATAGAGATAATTTGTAAAAACAATTAAAAACAAGTTTTAGAAAAAAACTTTCCTATTAAACGTAAAAGACACTTAATCTCTCACTGCCATGAATCCAGATCTTTGCACAGCTGATATCATAAACCAGATATACAAATATAAACAGCCTATAATAACTATAATAATATTTGTTCAAAAGTTTTTAAAGAAACACTAAAACAGGTTTGTAATTTCTTAAAACAATAGTTTTCTCTTTCAACTGAATCACTCAAATTATCAGCATCTTACATTGTGCATTCTTTCGACATAAATATGTATTCTAACATTCCTTTACAGGCATCCCAGAAAATAATTAGCAATAATTTAGTGCAGCATAGTGGGTTTGGCCTAATAGAGATTGAAGAATGCATGATTAATTTCGATATGGTTTTGAACTTTTGATTTTTTCACATTATAGTCTCCACATGGAATCACCAGCATTGAGTATTTTGGACAACATATTATGTAGAAAATGTTTTAGCAAACATCTTGAATTAATAAGTTTAAAGGCCTTTTTTTACTGGGGAAGATATGTAGATGACACTTTTGCTAATTCTGAAGAGCTTCTTAAACATTTAAATCCAATACAGTAGATCCCCACATTTGGTTTACACAAGAATCAGAAGTCAACCAAATCTAGAAATATTGGACATCACTGTAACGAGGTATGACCAGCAGCTTCAGTTTAACATCTTGAGGAAACCAATAAAAACTCAGACAATAATAAAAGATAATTCAATACACACAAGAAGGCCACAACTTGGTAAACAGGGCTCTCAACTTTCCCATGTCTGTTGTCATTTAATAAAAGAGCTATACTCTCAATAGCCAATGCCAATTATTACAGTTATGGATACATATAATAGTCAAAATAAAAAACAAGCCTAAAACAAGAATGAACAGTGAAACTTAGGGGCAAAGGAAGAAATATGTGACCTTCAGTTACACTAGTAATAAGATCAATCCTCTCGCTAGTATATTCAGGTGATTACATTTCAATGTAGCCTTGCTTGCCACGGTGGGTGATTGGTTATAGTGTCGGACTACCAACCCCAAGATTGCAGGTTCGCCCCTGGCCATGGTAAGTGATTTTTGAAGGCGACAAAAATCACGATACTCATGTCATACGTTGTTGGCATGTTAAAGAACCCATTTGAATTCAGTAGGCCGTGTTCAATGGCAAAATTAATCTCGGGATTTTCTGCCAACACAAAGTTCCTCCATTCTCTACTTGAAAACGCTGTTGTGTCAAGGAGTTTAGATATCTAACCTCCTTGACTTTCATAGCGTTCAAAGGAACGACGAAATTCGACATGCAAGCTACCCTCTGGGTGTCAATTAACAAAGCTTGCACCAGGCACCCGAGGCCATACGATATTATTATTATTATTAATGTAGCCTTTAAAAATCACCAAAACAAATGAGAGAATAGTTTTCAACTACCACACTTTGAATAAAAGTAAGCCAAATATGTTTTAAAACCCCAGCATCTATTAAGTAAATGTCATCTTATATAAAGCGTCATACATCAGCCAGACAGGAAGAAATGATATAACCAGATGCAATGAACATGTCAATGCCATTAAATACAGAAAGCACTCCCTTGTTGGAGACCATACGCCACAAACTTGTCATTTCTTTTCCAGCATTGACAACTATGTGAAACTACAGTGCGCCCGGGAATGTTCTCCGCAGTGCCTACAAGCTGCTGCGAGAGATTACGTCACCAGTTACATGGGCAGCACGACAGCACAAACAGTAAACTTTATGCTTAGACTTTCACGATCGGCGTTGAAATAGGAACCTCTGTTTCGCGGGCTTATAGGCCGTGTTCCAAGGACATTTTGTCGTACTGACGTTTCGCTGAATACTGCGTTCAGCATGTTCACAGGTTACATTAAGCGAGGTAAAACAAGCCTATAAGCCCGCGAAACAGAGATTCCTATTAAACTTTATACTCAACACAGCCATTCATAACTGATGCTGGAAGTGCTGATGACACACATGCTCGCTTATTCGCTGACGAATTCAACAGCCCACAGCCCACAGATGTGGCCTTCACCCTATCAAGGACACTGTGCTGCCAACTAAACTGGTGATGCAACCACTCGCAGCGGCACATAGCCACTGCGGAGAACATTCCCGGGCGCCCTGTACTACACAGAGTGAATAAAGAGCCTTTCATGAATGCTACGGCGTTATTAGAGATATAAATTACTCCAAAACCATTTTCAGTTCATAACCTTAATGTCATTTTATTTAATAAAGCCACAAAATATACCAAATAACACAATTTAAAAGATCAACATAATCATCGGGCCCCTCCTCCACGAAATTAACATAATCATGCTGTTTCCGCCCAGCCCATACACAACTACGACCCCAACCATTCTCTAGAATATATCTCTCTACCTCCTTCCTTCTTGGAAGCACAGCCATAGAAGATAAAAGTTAAGGACATGGCCCACCAGCTGCAGAATGGTCCCTTACAAGGTTTGAAAGAAAGGGACAACAGCAAATCTCCATGCTGAATATAATTTTATATGCAATTTTTTTCACATGCCAAATGTATACAATATGTTTTAGTGAGTTTTTAAGAAGTTTTAATTTTGATATTGTGTTGTAGAGGCTGAGGAAGAGGCAGCGTTTAGGTTTGAAACATGTAACTTACTAGTATTTTTTTATATATATTGTATTTTTAAGTGTTGACAGGCAGAAAAATTGTGTAATATATTGTTCGCGCTTATCATTAAGGGCCTTATTTTTTGGTGAAATAAAACTGTTGATTTCGGCGTTAAAACTGATACTATTTCGGTGGGTATTTCGCAAAATAAATTGTCATAACAATCGATGTTTCTTCTGAAATCTTCCTTATAGTATGGGGTAAATCTAACAATGAATGCTTTTGTTGTGTCTATTACAAATTGTTCTCTATCACTTTTCAACTTCTTTGCTTTGTGTAGAGTATCGCCGATTGTTATTTGCCGCTTAGAATTATATACATTTGCTTCTTCTTTTTATGCGTTTTTGAATCCCTGCCGTGTTTATCGTAGGTGTCTTTTCGTTCCCACTGAATACAAAGATTGTAGTAGCGTATTTACACATTAGAATATTTCTTGCTGCGGCAAATACATATAATCACTCATCATTGTATTCCTTGGCCCTCGAGAAAACTGCTGGGATTTTAGTTTTCAACATTTTCATACTTAAATGGTGGACGTTTCCCGATAATGTTTTATCAGTCGTGAACTCGCACAGCTGTATCTACGACCCAACTCCATTTGATGTGATCGATAGCATATATCGATTTTCATTGATAGCCGTAGAGATCGACGAACTGAATACACATACACATACTCCGGCTTTGTGGGCATTTGTTTAGAGAATATGCAGAACAATCAATCAAATGAGAAGAAAACCACCACGGTCAGTTCCTCAGAAGCATATTAACGTTTATTGGAGAGCTTTTTCGATAATATTTATCATTTTTTCGTACCAAGCGAAGTATATTTCGTGATTATTTCCGCAATTCGCCCATAAAATCAGATTTCGTGATATTTCGCGAGTTCATTTTGCTAAAATACGCTTCTTCAAGTACCTAGAAGGTCATATATAGGCAAGAAAGAAGATATGAAGAAATTTCGCGTGTATCGCTATTACCAAAAAATACGGCCCCTACTTATCATACATCTAATGAAATTGCATGCTTTAATGATTTAATTCATTCACCATTCCCGTCAAATGAAACACACATTCAGTCATTCATATTCTTAATACCAGAACTATTATATCCATTGTCGCATGTTTGCATCACAAAGCACACAGGCCATGCTGCTTCACGATACAAAAGGCACCAAGCGTATCTAAGGTGCTGTTACTCTTGCCTCACAACACAAAGGCACAAAACGTATCTCCGATGCCGTTACTGGAAACTGAACGTATATGAAGAGATGAAGAAAGAATTTTTCTTTCTCAGAATATAAAAGGTGTGTTTTTATCAATATTAAAAAAAAAAACTTACCCTCCATGTGTATGGTACTTGTTAAAAGAGTCTATACAGAGCTTTATCTAGAAAAAAAAAAAAAAAAAAAAAATGCTTGCACCTGTTTCCCTATTAAGCTAAAAATGGAAAATCTACAACAATGCCAATGTGTTAGTTGACTTCTTTTTGTTACGCTCTGCTCTCCTATGCATGTGTATGATACACCTGCCCTGAAAAGTCACTCTTCCCCTCTAATTTCCCCTTTCTAACTTGATAATGTTGCATATATTTTGACTCTTTGTTATTATATTTTTGTTTTCCTTCATTTATAAATAGCTTTCTAATCAATATTAAAATATTTTAAAAATTACATTTACTGTATTTTCAACAAAAAAGAAAAAAAAACATCCACATAAAATTTCTAAATATTTTAGCAACCTAAGAATGCAACTGCTTGCAATGAAAAAGTCTACAGAACTTACTTGATGTAGTCTCCAAATTTGTCTGTCTTCTTTCCAAAAGCCACTGGACTGTAAACTCTGAAAAACTGGTGAAAGAATGCTGAAGCAGAGAGCCACATCCAGTTGCCAGCATTAAGAGCCCAGTCTGCATCCAGTAGTAACTCCTCAAACACCTTCATGCAAAATGATATATAGATTGACAATAAACATATTGTAGTTCAATTAAAATGCTACGATGGATGAGGGCCAACTGAAATAATCAATTACTGTACCTTCTGTCCTTCCTCCCAAGATATCCACAAATCCCCACGAGTCAGAAAGCAAGCTACAGCATGACGAGCTAAATGGTGAATCCAACCTTCTTGCCGTAACTGAGTCATGATTGCATCAATGAATGGGTATCCTGTCTTTGCCTACAAAAATAATGAGAGAACAATAAGGAACATTACATCAAATAAAATTTCAGAGAATGTTTTAAAATTGACCCAGTTGTCTCACTCCGCTTGCTGAATTGCAGTACATAAATTACCTGGATCCTTTGAAAAACAGATTACGGTAATTTAATTCAAACATTAAGAAACTCATTAAACCAACATTTTTGTCAATGATTCATTTAAATTTACAGACCATACGGAATGGTACGCACGCATTTTGTTTCACTGAGCAACGTCGCATGACTTTCCTCAGCCGAGAGCATTGTTCCCATCGCTAGCTACGATACTTTCTTCCCACATAACCAACCGATTAAATATCAATCCATATAAAATCACCAATGACGTGTAGATGAAACATAGCTTTTCATTTAGCCTAGCATTGCTATGAGCCTCATAACAAGCCATATTTCATAATACTACGACCACCCAGGCCCGAGAAAAAGTTGGTTTACAGAATTAACAAGAACGATTTTTAGAAAAGACAGATCACATTAAAACTCCGTATACACGTCCTTCAAGACGTAAAAATGTTCATTACGATCTGATTAATACTTTTAATGTAATGATCTTTCTAATCTCAGCTTTATTCTCAGCTTTTATTGGAATCCATTAGGTCCGTATTGACAAGAAATGTTATGTTTTTATGTAAGACTATGGGTAACGTTTTTATTGACGTCTAAACTCTAGTATGTATACTTTTTTCCCCAACAGTAGGTTCAATTCTCAGTCAATAAATGTGGGATTTTCAAAATGAGAAATCACATCCAGTGGTTCATATTCCGCATAAGGAGGAATCCTGTAACTTGTGATAACAAGGTTAAGAATCACTTATAAAAACAAGCTTACTTGCTTTTGGCTGAAGATTAATCAACATAATGTCCAGAATAAGTAGAAAATCTAATTGTAGGAAAATAAGTTACATACAGTATGTTTTTTATAATACAAAGCGGTAGCTTGGTTAGCACAGGATCTAATGAAACTTATTTTTATCTTAAAAGTGTTTTTAAGAATGGAATGAAAGTTATTGGAAATCAACTGGTCAACATTTTGTGTTGGTATACTTTTTGATAGATCAAATCCTTGGTGTGATAAATACAAATAATGGTCTGATAGTGGGTGATTGAATATTGGAAGTCAAGTAGTTGTTAATTCGTTTCAGGAGGTTGGGACATCTTGGTCATCACCTGTATACTTGGGTGTCTGTTCTATTAATCTGACTGGCTGCGTGGCTCAGAGGTAACGTTCTCGCCTGCTGTTCCCAAGGTTGCAGGATCGAATTCTGGCACAGCCAGTTGGCATTTGAGGGTGTGCAAATGCACGGAAGCCATATCAGTAGATTTACTGGCACGTGAAAGATCCCCTTTGGGGCAATTCCGGCACCACGGTGTCTCTAAAAGCCACAGTAGTTAAAAGGGACGTAAAACCAATAATATTATTATTATCGATTAATCTGATAAGCTATGTTTCTGTGGTGACTGGAGTAGTGTGTGTAGCTGTAATTGTAAGTTTAGGAATAGAGTAGGTATTCTGGAACTTGAAACAAGGTACTATTCCAGCATTTGCCTGGAGGGAGTGTGAAAAATTCCAAGGAATAACCACTCAGGATAGCCGCTGTCAGTGCCAAAATTCGAACTTTCGATCTCTGGACCAGCTGCAGCTCCCTGTCGTGATTGTGGTGGGCGCTTTAATGTGCAGGGCTATGCCACGGAGTAGAAGTCGAGAAGAGGAAGAACCATAACTATAGCAATAAGGAGAAATGAACCCATATTATGATTTAGTGGCCATTTACAACTCTAAAATCTATGTAATTTTATTACCTGCCACAATGATTCAGTTATTTATTACAATGTACAGTATACAAAAGATATGTCAACAATGGGCTCAGCACTAACATAAGAGAACAATAACATATTAAAGAGAAGAGACAGACTTACCTGTGACCATGCTGTTAGGTAGCTGTCATTTGTTTCCCAAGGAACCTGGCAGCAAATGGGATTTCCCTTCATTTTATCAAAATTTGGTGTAGCTGATCCAACAACATAATAAAATTCACGCCACATTAGCTGCCCTTCTAATGAAACAGGGGGTTTGGAATGAGGCGAGCTGCCAATTGCCTTCAACAGAAAGATGTATCAGTGTAGAAGATTTTTTAAAGACTCATTAAAACTAGCAATGTATGTATTTTTTCACAAAAAAAAAACCCACACAATATAAGGCATAGTTTATACCTTCACATCACCAACCAGGAATGTTCACAAGACTGGTCACAGGAATTAACTGTGGCTAGGCTGTAGTACTCAGCAGACATTATTTGGTCATCACTTGTGTGATTTCATAATTTGCAACCTGAGCATAGCTGTGCATACACTTATAGTAGGCTCCGAATCACCACTGCTGCCACACAGTATTAAATATGATCACTTTAACAGTGCATGTATTGGTATTGCATCATTATGAAGTTCAGCAGTCACATGCTGCACTCATAATACATCAGTGTTACTGTATTATATAAACACCTACGGTATGTTAAAAATTTTATGCCATAAATATTATTTTGCAAATTAACTGCATTCCCTATTTTGGGACCTTAAAACTGAACAAAACAGTGACTAATATGCGAGTAAATACAGTAAATATGATTGATGGGTGTTTCCCAGCAAACACCCTATTTGACTAAAGTTGCTGCTCCTGATGGCATTGATCAATCAACATTTTTTAAAATATGTAACCACAGCAGCCACTCGATGCTTTATATTCTATATCTAGCTCAGGCGTTCTCAACCTTTTTGAGACTGTGAACACCAACTTCATGCCATATCAAGTACCCGAGCACAATTAAATGGAATATAAGAGGAAGAAGAATCAAGAAGGCAGCGACTTAGTGAGTCTAGTCGAATTGAGGCTCCTCATATTTGTATAGGCCGGACGTTTGTTTTAGACGAGTGAAAAATCTTAATGGAAGCCTGGAGGCGAGTTACTACAGTACCTGTGTTGTTATCAGCTGACCCAAGCAGTCCGATGATTGACAACTCTTTTTCACACTACTGCTGAAGTACAGTCAAATATAATTACGTTCTGTTCGTAACTACGCAACGTGTACTTCCACGTCACATAATACTTCGACTTGGACTGTACTGTCTGGTCATGTCTGGAATTCCATTACATCAGATCGGTGGTGACAAGTGTGAAGCGATAGGGTGAAAGAGTGAGTGTGTGTAGGCTCACCCGCAGGCTTCAAGGTCAAGGGCAATCGTCTAAAACAAACGCCCGGCCTGTATAGTTTATTTAGTTCTTTCGTGTTTAATTGGTTGTTTTATGATTTATACGTTGCTTTTGGGTGATTTACTGTTGGTATTAAGTGTCTCATGGTGTTGTGAGAGCTATTATAGCGATATTTGATAAATTTGTTACACGTGATCTTTGTTTATTCTGTGGCTTAGAAATAACTTGAAGCAGGTTAGGTTATACATTTTAATAATAAATTTTATCTCAGCCAATGGCCATAATAATAGGAATACCATACAAGCTCATTCGGTACAAAATTTTGTAAGAGACATCTGACGTTCACTGCATGTTAATACATAATATCTCTCATGATCTCTTACATAAAATACACACACTGTTTAAGTTTGGCTGGTGATACTTCTTTTCTGTGCAAACTTTATAGTGAAAACCGTGCACTGCCATTCGTGTGATCATATGACGGAGTTCATAATTTGAGTTCATCCACTCACAAGTCGTTATGGCATCTGTTCAGTAGAAGTCACTCCAAATATATTTCCTCTTGTCACGAAGTTCACTCAGTAATGCATCATATGCTCCAGTGGCGGGCAGCATAACATTTTCATATATGGTAATATTTCATTGAATAGTAAAATTGAGACTTTAGTGTTGTGATTTATTGTGCTGCATTAGCTGCCGTACAAGCATTTGGTATTATAATTGTGCCACAATATGCAAGGGTCCGTGCGAGCTCAGCGATGCCTCCCCCATGGCAAAAGTGCCTGGAGAAGAAGATTGAGGAGCCTTGTAGAGAACTTGGTCAACTGACACAATTGAAAAGAGGAAATCGGTCCCTTAGACAAATCAGGAATGTAGCGCGTATAATACAGCCAAGTCGTTTAGCTAAGCTGGATCAAGACAAGCTGTCAGAAATAATAGACACGCACACTCAGAGATTGGCGGTCTATAGTAAACGGCAACATAGGTACAAAGAAAGTCAAAAGAGGATCAGAACAGGATTTGTATCGAACCAGAAACAATTCTATAATAGCCTGCAAAGCTCTCATCCAGAACGCCAGAATAATACTCCTTCAATTAAAGAGGCCACCAATTTCTGGGCTAATATTTGGGAAGAGCCCAAAGACCACAATTTTCTTGCCTACTGGATGAAAGAAGGAGAGTCGAAGTTTTCTGGTGTGATTAATGAAATGAATAGCCCTGTCATCATGGAGCAGAGTAAACAGAACTGGAAAGCGCCTGGGCTAGATTTTATACACAACTACTGGTATAAGAAGTTCACAGGTGGCCATGAAGCAACAGCCAAAGCCTTCACGCGAATTTCACGATTTCCTGAGGAAGCTCCAGAATATATGTCCATGGGACATACCCTCTTGATACCAAAAGGTGAAGAATCAAGAGATCCGTCGCAGTACAGGCCCATCACTTGCCTGTCGGTGCTTTACAAGCTATGTATGGCTATAATTGCGGAGCAAGTGGATACTCGCCGAAGAGCAGAAAGGATGCCGACGGAAAATGCAAGGCTGCAAGGATCAAGTTATAATAGATTTAGTTATCGTAAATTTGGCTATGAAGGGACAAAGAAACTTATGTACAGCCTACATCGATTATTTGGCTAATATGATGGGACTTGGAAACACCAACTTCTCTTTTATGTCAGGAATGAAGTAAGTATTTAAAAAAAGATTTTACAGTATTAAGAATAAGAAAGATCAGTCTAATCCCAGGAGGCCAGAGCGGCTCACAGCTTCCCCCGGGCCATACAATATTTATATTCCCACTCCTAACATTACTGTGCTATCTGCAGGGCATCCATGAACATTAATATCGATTTCCATGTATAGAATCTCGATTGAGAACCTATAAGTGGGCGTGAGGAAAGACATCATCATTATCATTCTAAAGAGCGCTGTGGCTTGTCATAAGGTGCAGCTAGTCTCCATGCCCTTTGACTTGTCCACCATCACAATCCTGTTCCTTCCTCGGTGTACGTCTCCTTGTCCTACAATCGCGGATTCGATCCCTGGCCGATAAAGTCGAATTATTGAACGACGGGGAATATCCACGGCATTATGAGTCATGCGATGTCGGCTTGCGAAACATCTCTCTTATCACATTTTGTGATTAGAAGAAGAAGAATAAGAATATGATGATGAAGGAGAAGAAGAAGAATTATAAATTAATCTTCAGTCACAGGTCACGCAATGGAGTTCCACTTTCACTGGTAGTACAAACGGAACGTTGAATTTGTAAAGTAGATTGTCTAAATGGCATCATTTCAAAAATAAATATTCCGTTAAATTAATTTGAATTATGGTCTGAAGGTTGGCACGGGCTTTATTCAGCCTCGTGAGGCAGAAATGAGTAGAAGTGGGTTCGATTCCCCTCTTAGCCCTCTGTTGTAAGTATTTTCTATCTAAATTGCATTTTGTAAATATTGTCAATTCAAATAACAGTACAGTAAGTATGTAGTTAGTTTTAGTTGTAAGTAGGTAGCTAGTTTGTCTATTAGATATATGTCATTGTTCTATTAGACTGTGGTGTGTGTGTCTGGTAGCAGTTGCATTGTTTATTAGTTATAGTTCATTGTTTCAGTAGACTGTGATGTGTGCGGGTGCATGTGAGTGTGCCTGGTGACAGACTGTTTTAGTGGTAGTATTTGTGGTTGGTGGAACTTAATTTTTTTGTTAGTAGAATTTTGGTATTTAATTGTTAGTACGGTAGAAGGTTAGTATTTTTGTTAGTAGAATTGCTCTTTACTTATTCTGAAAGGGAGTAGCAGCCTTTCAGAATAAATCAATTCTTTACTAGTCTTATAGACGGTTAAGATATTGATAATATAAGCCAAATAATGGCTACACTGCGTCCTGCTGCACGGCTGAAAGCAACGGGAAACTACAGCCGTATGCTATTCCCGAGGATATGCACCTCTCTATGCATAATTACATGTGATGATGGCCTCCTCCCTTGTAAAATTTCAATCCGGAGGTAAACTAGTCCCCCGTTCGGATCTCCGGGTGGGGACTACTCGAGAGGGGGTTAACATCACAGAAGTGACAAAGAGGAAATCTGACATTCTACGGATCGGAGCGTGGAATGTTAGAAGTCTGCTAGGAAGTGGAAGGTTAGAAAACTTAGAAAGGGAAATGGATAGGTTGAGGTTGGATTTGGTTGGGATTAGTGAAATGCGCTGGCAGGAAGAACAGGACTTTTGGTCAGGAGACTATAGGGTCATTAGCACTAAATCAAACAATGGCCAAGCAGGGGTTGGCCTCATATTGAGTAGGAAACTTGGACAGCGGGTGGAATATTATGAGCAATATAGTGAACGGATTATTGTAGCAAAAATCAATACTAAACCTACGTGCACCACAGTGGTACAAGTCTATATGCCTACCAGTCAAGCTGATGATGAGGATGTTGAAAAGGTCTACGAAGGAATAGACTAAATTCTGAGGTATATCAAGGGTGATGAAAATGTTATAGTAATGGGAGATTGGAATGCTGTGGTAGGAAAAGGGAGGGAAGGGAAGATAGTAGGAGATTTCGGATTAGGTGAAAGGAATGATCGAGGAAGCAGGCTGGTAGAATTCTGCACCGAACATGAGTTGGTCATAGCTAACACCTTATTCAATAACCACAATAGAAGAATATACACATGGATGAGACCAGGAGATACAGGGCGTTACCAAATCGACTTCATTATGGTCAAGCAGAGGTTTCGAAACCAGATTTTGGATTGTAAAACATATCCTGGTGCTGACATAAACTCTGATCACAATCTGGTTGTAATGAAATGCAGATTAAAGTTGAAGAAACTGAAGAAAAGTCAAAAGCCAAAAAGGTGGGCAATAGACAGACTGAAAGAGAAGGATGTAAACGAAAGATTCAAGACGAGTATAAAGGAAGGACTAAGGAAAAACCCTAAATAAACTTCAATTACAGACGAATGGGCACTTTTGAAGAATGAAATAACAAAATCTGCAGAAGAAAACATTGGTAGGAAAGAAAGAATAGGTAGAAAACCGTGGATCACTCAGGATATACTAAAATTGATGGATGAAAGGCGGAAACACAAGAATCTAAGAGATGAAAAGGGGAAAGCAGAATACAGACGTCTGAGAAATGAGGTTAACAAGAAGTGCAAGGAAGCAAAAGAAGAATGGTTGAAAGAGAAATGTGCAGGTATAGAAAATTGTCTGAAATTAGGAAAAGTAGACACAGCTTATCGAAGGATTAAGAATACTTTTGGGGAAAAGAAGACTAAGTGCTGTAATATTAAGGACACAAATGGAAAGCCTCTAACAGATAGGGAAGAAAAGGTTGAGAGATGGAAAGCTTACATAGAGAGTTTGTATAAGGGAAAGGAGATTGAGAATCATGTAATGGAAAGGGAGGAGGAAATTGATGAGGATGCGAAAGGAGATTTAATATTGAGATCAGAATTTGATAGAGCTTTGGAAGACTTAAGCAGGAACAAAGCACCAGGCATAGATGATATACCGATTGAGTTGCTACGCTGCATAGGAGATGAAGGTCTGATCAGGTTATTTCACTTGGTGTGTAGGATTTATGAGACAGGTGAGGTACACCCTGATTTCAAGAAGAATGTAATCATCCCTATACCAAAGAAAGTGGGAGCTGACAGATGTGAAGATTACCGTACAATCAGCTTGATTACTCATGCTTCAAAGATCCTGTCTAGAATAATTTACAAGAGGATTGAAAGCCAGATAGAAACGGAGTTGGGTGAAGACCAGTTTGGTTTCAGGAGAAATGTAGGAACAAGGGAAGCTGTACTAAGTCTTAGGCTGATTTTGGAAGGTAGAATAAGGAAAGATAAGAGAACGTTCATGGCTTTTGTAGACTTAGAAAAGGCTTTTGATAACGTTGATTGGACTAAATTGTTTGACATTTTGAAATCGATTGGAATAAAGTACAGGGATAGGAGGGTGATATACAATCTGTACAGAAACCAGACAGCAGTCATTCGAGTTGAAGGACATGAGAGAGAAGCTGGTATTCAGAAAGGTGTAAGGCAAGGCTGCAACTTATCACCCATACTTTTCAATCTTTACATTGAACAAGCAATGAAGGAAATTAGAGAAAAATTTAAAGTGGGAGTGAAGATTCAAGGAGAAATAATTTCAACTCTGAGATTTGCTGATGACATCGTCATCTTGGCCGACAAGCCTGAGGATTTGAATGAGTTTTTGAATGGTATGGACTCCGTCTTACGGAAAGAATTCATGATGAAAATAAATAAATGTGAAACAAAAATACTGGAATGCGGCCGAAATAAATCAGAAACCTCTATGGAGATCAAATTGGCAGGTGAAAAGCTGAAGGAAGTAGGAGACTTCTGTTGCTTAGGAAGCAGAATAACCAGTGATGGACGAAGCAAAGAGGATATGAAAAGTATGTTGGCTCAGGCAAAGAAAGCATTTCTACAAAAAAGGAATCTGCTGACATCGAATATAGATTTAGGTATTAGGAAGTCATTTTTGAAAGCCTTTGTCTGGAGCGTGGTGCTCTATGGAAGTGAAACTTGGACTATTGGTGCAGCAGAAAAGAGGAGAATTGAAGCATTTGAAATGTGGTGTTACAGGAGAATGATGAAGATCAGATGGGTAGATAGGGTTACAAACAAAGAGGTATTAAGACAAGTGGGAGAGGAGAGATGCTTCTGGCGACTGCTAATGAAGAGAAGAGATAGGTTGGTAGGACACATACTAAGACACCCAGGAATAGCAAGCTTAGTTATGGAAGGAAGGGTCGAGGACAAAACCTGTAGGGGTAGACCAAGGTTAGAATATGTTAAACAGATTGCCTCGGATGTAGGGTGTCGGAGCTATGTAGAGATGAAACGATTAGCTCAGGACAGGGAGGCATGGAGAGCTGCATCAAACCAGTCAAAAGACTGAAGACTCAAACAACAACATCGATTACAAGACAGCCTATGACTCCGTACCTAATTCTTCTTCTGTGCGAATGGGTCTCCTAGGGCCATGCAGAATCAACACTTATTGGTAGAGGCACCTGTTTTTCGCGATGTGCGAAATCGCGAAATCACGAAATTTTTGCAAAATTATCCAAAATTTAGCAGGAAATGCGAAATTACTTCTTTTCAAAGAAGGTCAAGAATTAATTGTCGAAATTGTGATCTTTTTGCGCCAGTGGAAGATAGCCGAGATTGTCAACTGTTTCCTTCGATAAGTCGATAGTTCCGTAAAATGCAACTATCGATTCTTAACCTATTTTTCGTGACGAATATTCGTATCGATTTATTAGTGATCAGACGTCATTTGTCTCGTGGTGCAGAGCCGCGAGTTGTAGCCTGAAAATCTTCAATCTGCCCTTGTGTGCCCGTATACTTTTCGATGTTCTTTAAAACATTTTATGGAAATGGTGACTACAGATTTTGACCATGAAAGAAAATTTTCATCGGATGGATTTTACGTTTTCGTCAGAAACAAAAGTATTCTCATGTGCAAATATTGCAATGTACGTATAGAATGGAAACGCAAAGACACGTGCTTGAAACATAATAATGGTAGCACTTCCCACAAAAAGAACAAAGAGAAAGCTCAATTGACAACTGGTGTCAAAAGACAACTTTCTATAACGAGCGTCAGTTCCGCGGCAAAAGCAGCAAAACAATACAAAGACGAATTTATATTGTTGACTACCCGTACTTTTAGGGAGGCCAATATTCCCCTACAAAAATTGGATCATCCCAAAATTAGGGAATGGATGGATCGATATGTTCCAGGTTTGTACAAATTGAAATAATTTATTATTTTAGGACAGTTTTGAGGTTATGTTGCGGTGCTCATTCTTTTTAATACTATATATTTTAATGTTTCGTCATTCTTTTTAGGCGCTGGAAACCTACCCACGGCTGGCAGGCTGCGTGAAGGTTATGTGCCTCAAATCAAGCAAGAAGAGGAGGGAAAGCTGAAAGAAATTGTGAAAGATGAGCTTGTTGCAATTCTTTGTGATGAAACAACGAATAAAATAGGGCAGTGTGTTTTTTTTAGTTTTGGTCAAAATACTAAGATGTGGTGATGATACAGTCCAGAAATTATTTGTGGATGGTGTAAAAGTTATTGAAAATGCAAATGCTACGGAATGTGCGCAAGAAATCATGTGTGTACTTCAGAAACTCGAAATCCATTATCATAATGTTATGTCGATAACTTCAGATTCAGCGCGTTATATGGGAAAATGTGTCAATGCAGTTAGAGTTCTAGTTTCTGAACAAGTAGTGCATACTCAATGTTGGGCTCACAAATTGAATCTGGTTGGCAACGTATGGGCAGTGGAGCTGAACGATTTGAACCACTGTGTTGTGCAAGTGAAACACATCTTTCTGAATACAAAAAGGAGAAAACATGCGTACATTCAGTTTTTGTCTTAGAAATTTGAAAAGGAACCCACCAAGATTAAGCATTTCCCTATTCCGGTTTTCACTCGGTGGAACTCGTGGTTTAAAAGTGTGGAGTACATTTCGGAATACCTGTATCAAATAGTGGAATTTGTCCAAAACCTTGAAGATGAGAGTGTTGCGGTGAACTATTTTAAAGCCATGAGTGCCAGGGAAGTTCAATTACTTCATTGCCAAGCAGTTTTTCTGGTTGAGCACTGTTCTAAATGTTGTCATTTGTTAGTCATGTTAGAGAGCTCTAAAATGGCATTAATTCATACCATTTATTCCAAACTTGATGACCTTTGTAAAGGTTTTCAGTTGCTGGAGGATGAATTCTTTTTTCAAAAACCTCAGATCCCCTTTTTCATCTACCAAAACAAAGTCAGGCACATTTAATATCTCTCTTCAAATCTGTAGGTACAGTTAGTTTCAACAAGTTGAAACATTTAATGGAATCAGACACAGGAAAAGTTGTTTGTTATGCTATGAGGAGGCTTTTTGATCCAAGAAACATTGTGAAAAGTAATTTAGGAAATGAGGAGATCTGTCACTTAATGAAAGATATTCCCATTGATAAAAGTCTGAAAAATTCCCAATCTCTTCAGCCATATTGTGTGTTTAGGGATCAAGTAAGAAGTGTTTGTAACACAGGTGAAAACATTGATGTAATATCTATTCTATTGTCCTTGAAATCTGAACATGTACATTTTGTGGATGCTGCTGTCAAGGCGTTGTGGATCCCAGTCAGCAATGTTGACTGTGAGCGGTCATTCTCAACCTATTCCAACATTATGTCAGACCGCAGAACGGGACTGACTCCTAGTAATATGGAACTGATGATGCATTTGTCATTTTCACAAATTTCTTGAGAACTTGTTGAATTGCAGTCAAATATTTATAGAAATTTGTTTTTTCCATAGTAGTATGTAAATATGTAAACAATAAATTTGAAAATTTAGCATCCAAATGTGCTGAAACTTATTTCGGGTAAAAATTATTACTAAAATAGGCTTACGAAAAATAGTGAAATTTTTGACGAAATGAAACAAAAGTAGCGAAAAACATACCGATCTCATACAAAAATAATTGACGAAATCGGGCAAAAATTTTCACTGAAAACAGGTGACTCTACTTATTGGCCTTGATGTTTGCCCAATAACTCTTCATGAGCAACAATTGAGCGAGTCTTCGTTGCTGTGACCAGACTTGTCTGGTAGGTCTTCTCTCTTCTCCCTCAAAACCCCGTGTATGAGTAATTTTCCTAATTTCCTCTCGATCCTTGAGATTGGGAAAACCTAATTCAGCCAAGTCCTTTTCCACCTGTTTGTACCGAGGGACCTAGTAGCCTTTTTCTGCTAAAACGTATAGATTTTGTGTGTTAACCTAGTTGGGTCCATTCTGTCCAAATGTCCCATGAATTGGATCCTTCTCATACGGATTGTTTCTGTGATTTTAGTAATTTTCAAATAGACGTCAGCATTAGGTTTTGGAAGGTGAATTCCATCTTTGATTCTTGGTCCCAACATTTTCCGCATGATTTTGCATTCCTTAATCTCCAAAGATTTCTCAGTGTTTTATGTTGTAGATTAAGTGTTTCTGCTGCATAAAGGGCTGCAGGTAGTTAGTTAGTTATTGTTGTTTTAAGGGGCAGAACTACAAGGTTATCTGCCCCAAGGTTGCAGGTAAGACTACTGTTTTATAATGTTGAATTTTACAATTCCAAGAGAGGCATTTTTTGTTATAAACTTGTTTTGTCAAATGGAAAGCAGTTTCCATTTTCTGCAGTCTTTCTTCTATAGATTTTCTTTCGTTGCCAGTTTCATTGATCTATTCACCTAAATACTTGAAGTCATTCACTCGGGAGACCTTACAATTACCAATGCGGAGTGTATTCGGAGCAGTTTTAATATCCATCATAAATTTTGTTTTGTCAAAAGAAATCCATAAGTCGATATTATCTGCTTGTTCTTGCAATAATTCAAGTTGTTTCTGGGCATCAGAAATGTTTGGAGCAATTAACGCCATGTCATCCGCAAATGCCAAACAGTTGAGTGTTATCCCTTTGAGTTTTGGTCCTAGTTTATGGGATAGTGCACCAGCTCGTCTCCATTCTCGGACGACTTTTTCGAGGGCATAATTAAACAACAATGGAGATAATCCATCTCCTTGACACACTCCTGTATCAATTGAAAATTCTTCGCTCAGTCCTCCCATAAATTTAACCTTTGAACGTGTATTTAAGAGGGTATCTTGGATGATTGATGTCGTCTTGCGATCTAATCCAAATTCTGAGAGTACAGCAACAAGGGATTCATGGTCAATGCTGTCATAAGGCTTTGCGAAGTCAACAAAAGTAATGACATAATTTTTGTTTTACATTTTACGGAAGTAAGACATTGAGTTTTTCAAATTGATAATTTGCTCTGTACACGATCGGCCTTTCCGGAACCGACATTGGTATTCACCAATCTGCGGATCCAGTTGAAGATAGGCACGGTTCAAAAGGACTTTGGACAAAAATGTTTAAGTTACCGAGAGTAATTGTTTGGATTCGTTTTGCTACCTTTCTTGTATACTGGATGGATGATCGCCATCTTCCAATCTGGAGGAATTTTTTCAGTTTGCCAGATTTCATCAATAATTTCTTTAAGTTTGATGATGAGGTTTTCACCCACATTTTTCCATATTTCTGCAATGATCTGGTCCTCTCCCGATGCTTTGTTGTTTCTCATGGATTGGATTATTCCCCGAATTTCCTGTAGGTGGTGGTTCCGAGTCAGGATTCCGTAGGGTATGACAAAATTGAAATGTTTCTTGGGGTTTCTCACAATTGAGTAGTTTACCAAAATAATCCATAAGAAGTGCACAATTTTCAGAGCTGGAGTGGGCGATATTCCCAAGCTTGTTTTGAAACTGGAGAGAAGGAGGAGGGGAGGGGGGGGAATATTTAGTTAATTTCTGCTTGAATGTTCTATAGTAATTTCTAGAATGATGTTTCTCTAAGTCCTCTTCTATATCTTTTAATTTAGTGTTTTCATGTTTTTTACGAATCACTCGAAGCGATTGTGTTACTGTTTTTCTAACGTCTTGAAGATATTGTAGTGTTCTTTGATTCTTGTTGCACATCCAGTTCAGCCATGCTTGTTGTCCTGGGTTTATGAGGTGGTCACACTCATCAGTCTACCATGCATGTTTCCGTACCCTGGTTAGAGGTGCAATTTTTTCAGCCGTTTTTAGAAGTTCAGCTTGAAGTTGCTGCCAATTCTGTGGGGTTAACTTTCGTGTCTCTTGCGTAAATTCCATACTATTTTGTATAAGATAGACATCATAACGATGGGGTGGTAATTTTGGAGCGAATTTCCTCCTTTCTGGGATAATGTCCAAAGAGAATTTTGGGAGGTAATGGTCAGAGTCCAGATCTAATCCTCTGAGGACTTTAAATTCATGATTTCCGCCGTGTTGGAACGAGAGATCAGTACGGGGTCCAACTGAAATTCACCCAATAGTGGATTTGGTGACATCCAAGTCTTAGTTTTTGAGGATTTTTTCTTAAAAAATGTTGATTAAAAAAACAAACTTGTGAGGTGAAGCAGAAGGTTTCACATAGACTGTACATAGATGACTTAATCCATGCAAGCACATGGCGTCAACTGCAACTGCTAGGGCTCATTCATATTTGATATTAAAAATCTACAAGTGCGATCCCATCATTGTCCAATGCCTACAATCTATCATGTCTAGATGGAAAGAGAAACTTCATCTAAAAGACCGATGCCAAGTCACTCAGTCCCGTGCAATTTGAATTAACCGTGGAATATTTCAGGGAGATTCGTTCAGTCCTCTGGTTTTGTCTGTGCTTAAACACGCTCAGTGGGCAGTTAAATAGGAGTGGAATGGGATTTGAGATGCGAACTGGTAAGTGTGACGTATTTCACGCCACTTAGCTAACATAAAAATATACCTAACCTAAGATATTCTTTCCTGCCAAATTTACCCGTCCCTGTATTTCCAGTTGGAGCGAACGCTTCATAAATTCCTTCACTTACCTAAGAATCTGAAGAACATTGTGGCCTATGCAGACAGTCGCAAATTTGACCTGTGAAGACTTTGTAAAATAAATCTTCATGGATAAAACACCGCACTCGCAGGCCAAACACGCGAGGTATTACTCTGGACCTGATGTGCACTGATTCTGGAATTCAGTGTTCCCTAACCTCAAAAATAAACATTGGATCTACGCATTTAAAATACGTCAATATCAGCTGTATCGATTGTTCCAACCCCAACCATCGCGAGATGTATCGACCGCCGTAGATGACAAGTGACGTACGCATGGCGAATGACCAGGGTGGCCAACTCTCACGGAAGTGAACACGGAAGTGTCTTATGGACTACGTTCAAGAAGCCAGGGGATTATAGTGTGCGTGTGTGGCTACAACGATTCCTTTGTCAAAAATTATAGCGCTTGATATATGTACTGGTTTTGGCGTGGGTAAGCTCTCTTACATTCTGACCATCAGGAAGGACACTTGCTTGGGGGTTTCGGATCCCCCAAGGTTGGAAAACACAGGTATCTGCCACCTTAATTGGTTGGCTTTAGTCATAGTTTAATTTTGTTGAAGTATGTAGCTATAGTTTGGGTGTGTTCTGGGAAGTGTGATATTTATTTATTGTTTGTCCATTTATTTTTGGGGCTTTGTTTTTTCCTTTTCCGTGTAACTACGTCGTGAAAATACGCACCTCGTGGGCAATGGCGCAACAGGTAGATGTTCGGCCGATCAATGGGTTGATGTATCCTACTGTTTGATTCTGAATTGTTTATCAATTTTTCCTTCTTTAGAAGTAGTTTTCATAGTGGGGAATCTTTCTTGGTTTTCGGGCGAGGTTTTTCCCTGTGTTGCGTAACCGTGTGCGTCCTTTAATTGGGTTCCAAATTTATTCATTCATTTTCCCTATGATCACGCTTCTTTGAATTTTCCCATTTCCTGCCATGTAGAGTTTTATTATTTTAGTTTTAAAGGGGCCCTGTTCCTAAAGTTGCATCACCTTACGTCCACGTGCTAGTTGTTGTTACGCGACGCTTTTGCCTTGGTTGTCCTCCTTTACGCCCATGTGCGTTTCATTTTTGAATTTCCAATTTTGTTGTATTTCTGTTTAACCTATGGGATTGGTTCAAATCTCAAATTTCGGGAGTGGCCCACCATGGTGCAATCATGCCTTGGCATACCGTTAGCTTCCGCCATTTTTAAGAGTAGAGAGTAGTTTGTGTCAGGGCCCATGATGGTCGTGTGATACCGTCCGCTCCGTTTTTCGGGAGTTTGTCATTTGTAATGTAGTTTTTTCATTTAATTTAGTTTTCTTTTCCGTAATTCTGGATGTGTTCGTACGTATGATGGTAACTTATTTCCATTCCGGATGTAACTTGTAAATTTATGCTGGTATTGCACAACCATTGCCATGGCATTTCATGTTAGTTCTGGGTATTCGTGTGCTCACGTTTCCTAGTTAAGGGTTTGTACAAATTCATTTGACTAAGGATAATTTATAATTGTAAGATATTACCTTTTCTGTGTACCTGTTCATTTCTCAAATTTGTTGGTGTCTTAAGGCATGTTAAGTGATCTGCCGTGTCACAGCGTTACTGACCTCGTGACCGTCCCTTCGAGGGCAATTATTTCATTCATGATAAAACTGTTTGCTATTGAAATAAGTCCCTAACATTGTAGTTCCTATTTTATATATTTTTGATATTTTATAATACAGACCCCTTTTGTATTTTGATTAGGACTTTATTTGCCCTTTAACGTCCCACCCCCACCCTCAAGACAGCTGCGGATGGAATGATCCTCACCAGGTAAGTCTTCCACTTTTCGAGCTTGTGGATAAAACGACGTATTCTCCTCTCTTGTCCATCTGAGGGTGACACCCGAATACGTCGTCAACACCGGCCGCCGAGGCAAAACCATGAAGTCCCGTAAAGGATGTCTTGGGGTCGCCGTTGGTAAGTTTCCTTCAGGTTGGCAGGCCCTCTAGGGAGTCTGTCGAGCTGAGCGCGATAGTATAGTGTGTAGAAGGAGGGGGGGGGGGGGGGGTAACAGTAAGGTGAAGCAGAAGGTTTCACATAGACTGTACATGGACGACTTAAAAATCTATGCAAGCACACGGCGTCAACTGCAAGGGCTCTTAGATATTACGCAGACGTTTAGCGATGATATAGCAATGGAATACGGACTTGAAAAATACAAAGTGATCGTACTGGCAAGAGGGAAACTTGATACAGCAGAGGGCTTCGATGTTGGTCTAGATGAGCTAATCGAGTGTTTGGATGAGGGCGAGACCTACAAATACTTGGGCTTTCTTCAGCTTCGAGGGATCCGCCACACACAAATTAAAGCCAATTTGCAGAAGAAATTCTATAATCAATTGGATATGATTTTGAAATCATACTTGCATGCAGGCAAGAAGGTCAAAGCCCTTATCACCTGGGCAATACCTGTACTTACGTATTCGTTCGGGATTGTTAAGTGGTCTAAGACAGATTTAGAGCAGATAGAACGGCGAGTACGAGTGTCAATGACAAAATCGGCTACATCATCCAAAGGCAGCGATCGAGCGCATCACACTACCACGGAGTGAAGGCGGTCGAGGTGTCATTGATCTCACAATCGCCCAAAGTAGGCAACTGGAACGTCTGCGACGGTACTTCTTCGGCGCAAGAAATATTCCTCTGTATGAAGTCATTGTTGAAAGTGATAAGAGATTCACACCACTACGACTTGCAGACATGCTATATGACACAAAAGAGCACCTTACTTCGTTTGAATAGCGCCAGACGGCATAGTTAGGAAAAGAACTGCATGGTGTACACCCTCACATGCTCAGCCAACATCATGACCACCGATCATTGTCGAACTTAAGGTTGAAGCATGGTTCGCTCTTCAGTGAAACTAAGGGCTTTGTAATTGCGATGCAGGACCATGTAATTGCAACAAAAAATTATAGAAAGCACATCCTTAAAGAGAATGTAGCAGATGATCGATGTCTTAGATGCACCTCAGCGCTGGAATCCATCGATCACATCATTGGTGGTTGCTCTACGCTGGCTGGTATAGAGTATACCAAGAGACACAATGATGTTGCTAACATCTTACATCAAGACCTAGCTATAAAATGTGGACTTCTAGATAAGAGCGTGGTGTATTACAAATACCAGCCAGCCAACGCCAGCCAACGTGCTTGAAAATGAGCATCATAAAATGTATTGGGATAGACCTATTTAAACCCACCAGAGAATCTTGGTGAATTGACCTGATACTTTGGGTGTGTGTAGAATCTGTCTGATAACCGGTGTTAATTGTGATGGCTGTATTAGTGTGTGTTATCTGCAATCAAGGTAAGGACTGCAGACGATCAACATCAAGTAGTTCCTACTTTTGCTACCAACTGCTACCATCAACGACACCTAGCTGTGAACTTGGCTACTATATGCCACTGCAACCGGCACTTGGCGACAAATGTTGGAACTTATAAAGCGTTAATCAAATCTAACCTACAAATTTAGCTTCACACAATTGTAAGTGGAAGGTTCTTTTACATGCCATAAATCTATGACATCGGCCCGCCGGCTTTATTTCACCTCCGAAGGAAGGCATACTGAGAGATTTTTAACGCTCTTAAAAAATCTGACGACTTCGGACGGGTATGAACCCACGATCTTGGGCACAGAAGCTCAGCATGCTACCAACTACACCACCGAAGCCGCTTGATAGACGTTGCTGTCCCACTTAGCCAAAATATGCTAACTACCCAGGCTAAAAGAACAAACAAGTACGAACCGTTGGCTGAAGAAATACGCAAACTATGGGGACTAAAATGCGTGAGAATTTTGCCAGTGGTGATCTCTTCCACGGGAGTTGTTCCCAAGATGTTGGTAAAGGCTTTGGAGGAACTGCAAATGAAACACAGAATACAGAAGGCAGTACTGCTGGATATATGCCATATTGTTAGGCTATTTTTATCTCAATAAGGTTTACAGGTGTAAGGCAAGGCTGCAACTTGTCACCCACACTTTACAATCTTTACATTGAACAAGCAATGAAGGAAATTGTAGAAAAATTTAAAGTGGGAGTGAAGATTCAAAGAGAAATAATTTCAACTCTGAGATTTGCTGATGACGTAGTCATCTTGGCCGACACGCCTGAGGATTTGAATGAGTTTTTGAATGGTATGGACTCCGTCTTGAGGAAAGAATTTATGATGAAAATTAATAAATGTAAAACAAAAATATTGGAATGCAGCCGAAATAAATAAGAATCCTCTATGGACATCAAATTGGCAGGTGAAAAACTAAAGGAAGTAGGAGACTTCTGTTACTTAGGAAGCAAAATAACCAGTGATGGACGAAGCAAAGAGGATATAAAAAGTAGGTTAGCTCAGGCAAGGAAAGCATTTCGACAGAAAAGGAATCTGTTGACATCGAATATAGATTTAGGTGTTAGGAAGTAATTTTTGAAGGCCTTTGTCTGGAGCAAAGGCACTCTATGGAAGTGAAACTTGGACTATTGGTGCAGCAGAAAAGAGGAGAATTGAAGCATTTGAAATGTGGTGTTACAGGAGAATGATGAATATCAAATGGGTAGATAGGGTTACAAGTCTCCCATAAGTCCAACCCCTCGTCCATATCGTGGGAGACGGGCAACGTCATAAAGTAAGGGATTGCCTGGTGGGGTGAAGTACAGTCGGGACTGTGTGTGCCCCGTGACCACTTCGGTAGCTGTGAAGGCCCAGCAGGAACCCTGAAAAGTGGCGGCTAATGGGGCTCTGGTGGAGATGCTGCTGCCTTGTAGTATGTGGGGTTGGTTCCCCAAAGGCTAAGGGAAGAAAACCCTGATCAAAAATTACCCGACCTCCGGAAGAGGTTGGACGTAGGGCTGACAACCCGCTCTGTAAAAAAGGCCAAGTTGCGAAACTTCAACGAAAGAAAGCCGGACTGATTAATGGAGACAAACTTGGCATGGAAAAGGACAATGATAATGGACCATCGGCACATGAAAGAAAGAAAAAAAATATAAAGCTTAAGTCAGATTTATATATTGGAACCTGGAATGTGAGATCTTTGTATCGCCCAGGAGTCCTGAAAGTGCTGCTGAACCAAACAATGAAGCTGAAGCAGAGTATCATAGCTCTACAAGTAAGGTGGACCGGAAGTGGAATTCTAGAAAAGCGAGAAGCTAGTATATTCTATAGCTGTAGCGAGGAGAAGCACGAGTTCGGCACAGGATTTACGGTACACCACCAGCTAAAGCACGTTGTAATTGGGTTTACACCTATTAATCCAAGACTGTCAGTACTCAGGATAAAGGGTAAATTCTTTCACTACTCTATAATTAACACCCATGCTCCGACAGAGGAATCTGAGGCAGAAGAGAAAGAATCGTTCTATGAACTTTTGGAAAGAACATATCACGGTTGCCCAGGCCATGACATTAAAATAGTAGCTGGTGATCTAAATGCTCAGGTGGGAAGGGAACAGCCAACAATTGGACCCCACAGCAAGCATACTGTAAGCAATGATAATGGAACGAGACTTATATTATTTGCAGCATCTAGAAATATGGTCGTGGGCTCCTCATTGTTCCAACACGAAGACATACATAAAGGAACGTGGACATCGCCGGATGGAAACATAGTTAACCAGATCGATCATGTGTGGATAGATGCAAGGCACAAATCAGATCTCTTGGATGTGAGGAGCCTCAGATATCCAAATATAGACTCAGACCACTTCCTGGTAAAGGCGCGAATTAGGGCTAGGGTCTCTAGTGCATTCAAAGGAACCCGACCCAACAATCCTAAATATAATATAACAGGTCTAGAATTCTCTGAAGTCAAAAAGCAGTACCAGGAGAGGATAATACAGATTCTTGAAAATACTGAAGAGTGCAACGACATCGAGTATCAGTGGAAAATGATTAAAAATGCAGTGGAGACGTCAGCGAATGAAACACTGGAAATTGAAACAGGATATAAAAGATCTCCTTGGTTTGACACTGATTGTGAAATAGCAACAGAAGAGAAGAACACAGCATACAGACGGACATTACAATCAAATTGTACAAGGAGAACGAAGGAAGTCTACAAAGAAAAACGGAGGATAGAAAAGAAGATCCATCAGAGAAAATAGAGAGAGTAGATAAAGGCAAATATATTACACTATCAACACATAGACTGCCATATGAAAATCATTAATGCGTTTTGACTGAAGAAGGCTACCAGAGCCGAAACATGTATCAAATAGTGTAAGGACATCGTATAAAAACATTTTTGTATTGTAAAGTGGATATTGGTGTAATATATCATAATCAATACGGGAAAATCTAGAATAATGACTAAAGTCATAGATATTCATAATGAAGGCAAATATCGAAGAAATGGAGCTTCTGAGAAATCAAAATGAGGTGAGGAAATTTTTTAGAAAGGTAAATGCTGCATGGAAACCCTTCTGTGGCAAAACTAGCCTGATAAAGGATGAAACAGGGGAAATTGTTAGCGAGGGGAAAGAGATATGTGAAAGATGGTGGCGACATTTTGATAGACTTCTCAATTTTAGAATGATAAGACACTCAATAGATGCGCAAGGAGAAAATGACCCTGAAGAAAACATAGGTCCACCAACTCTAGAAGAAGTGATAACTGCCATGAAGAAATTGAAGAACAACAAGGCAACAGGAACAGACTATATTCCAGCGGAACTGCTCAAGCAAGGTGGCAATGAATTGGAACAGACTTTCCTAAAAATAGCTACTTCAGTATGGGAAGAGGAGAAAATGCCTCAGCAATGGGAAGAAGGAATTATATGTCCTATATATAAGAAAGGAGATAAGCTTGAGTGTGATAGCTATAGAGGAATTATGTTACTTAATTTGGGATACAAAGTATTCTCCAACATTCTATTTGGCCGTCTTCTCCCAATTGTTCAGCGAGAGACTGGGTCATATCATTTATCCCAGGAAAGTCCACTATAGATCAAATCTTCACCTTAAGGCAAATTTTAGAGAAGACAATCGAATATGGGATTGGCACGCATCACCTCTTCATTGATTACAAAGGAGCATATGACAGTATTGACAGACAGCAATTGTACCATACTATGATTGAATTGGGAATTCCTGGAAAATTGGTAAGGTTGGTGAGAATGACAATGAGTGGAACACGAAGTAGTATAAGAACGGGAGGAATGATGTCCGAGACATTAAATATTCGGAATGGGGTACGGCAGGGTGACACGCTGGCATGTCTCCTGTTTAATGCTGCCTTGGAGAAGGTGATGAGAGATGCAAAACTCCAGAATAGGGGAACAATTTTCTATAAATCAGTGCAGATACTTGCTTATGCCGATGATACAGATATAGTGGCAAGAACTCGAAAGGCAATGGAAGAGACATTCATCGCCCTTGAAGAGGCCAGTAGGAAAATCAACCAGCATAAAACTAAATATATGGCAGCTGGGAAAGCGCATAAGGAGAACATGCCACCCTCAATAACCGTGGGCAATTACACCTTTGAGAGAGTTGAACAGTTTAAATATCTGGGATCAACAGTCACCTACTCAAATGATACCTCTTATGAAATTAAACAGAGATTAATAGCAGCCAACAGAGCCTATTTTGCTCTAATAAGGCTTCTCTCCGTACCACTAAATTGACCATCTATAAAACACTTATAGACCTGTGCTTACATATGCCTCGGAAACGTGGCCACTAACAGCAAAAGATACTGGAATGCTGGATGCCTTCGAAAGAAAGATACTTCGAAGAATCATCGGCCTAGTCTGCGAAAGAGAAACATGGAGGAGGAGGTACAATCATGAATTGTACAACATTTATAAAGACCCACCTATTAGAAGAATAGTGAAATCAGCCAGATTGAGGTGGGCCGGGCATGTAGCACGGATGAGTGATACGGATGTACCTAAAAAGGTATTAAATGGAAACCCAGGGGGACAGAGAGGACGAGGTCGACCGAGAACCACATGGATGGACGGACTTATCGAAGATCTTCGGGGAAATGGGTTATAGGAATTGGGAAGCTTTAGCGCTGGAACAAGATAAATGGCGGAAGGTTGTTGAAGAGGCCAAGGTTTACAACGAACTGTAGAGCCATAGAAGAAGAAGAAGATAGGGTTACAAACGAAGAGGTATTAAGACTAGTGGGAGAGGAGAGATGTTTCTGGCGACTTCTAATGAAGAGAAGAGATAGTTTGGTAGGACACATACTAAGACACCCAGGAATAGCAAGCTTAGTTATGGAAGGAAGGGTCGAGGACAAGAACTGTAGGGGTAGACCAAGCTTACAATATGTTAAACAGATTGCCTCGGACGTAGGGTGTGGCAGCTATGTAAAGATGAAACGATTAGCTCAGGACGGGGAGTCATGGAGACTGCATCAAACCAGTCAAAAGACTGAAGACTCAAACAACAACGACAAGGTTTACAGGATACTTGATTGTCAAATCAGTATCTTGTAGACTGAGTTGTACTATATTTACAAAAAATTAAAGAAAATAATAATAACAATAATAGAGGAAGATGGTGACAGCTAAATTCCCTGTCAATTCTTAGATGACTTAAATGTGATTAGTGGGCGTAAACTATGTAAATAAATAAATATTAATAATACCTACAGGTTTCAGCACAATGATGAACTCTACCCACATCAGGATGACATCGTAATGAATATGAGGAAAAGACGCCAGGCCTTCTATGGGCACTTAACTCCCATGAGCCCTTACAGACTCACCCGCAAGATCTTCACAGTGGCAGGTAGAGGGAAAACCACCAGGAACAAGTGGATTTCTATGGTCATGTCAGATCTGGAGCAACTGGGAATCCCACATGAGTTCATACATGACCGTCCACAGTTCCGCCAAGCCATTCAGGGGGGAGTTTTCCCCACATCAATTACTAGTAGGAAGAACACAGGGACAGAGGAAAGAAAGCTAGCTCATAGTCAGAAGATGAAGGAGTACTGGAAGAGGAAAGAACAGAAGGCCCAAGCGACGAGAAGGTACGAGCCCTGTGGTCCTCAGTAGGCCCAAACGACAAAGAAGAAGAATAAAAATGCAACAAGCATGTGCTTCTCTTTCCTTTTCCTATCTCTCTGTCCCACAGAAGTGCTGAAACTACTTGCATGACTCGTGCAGATAAGATACATTTACGTGTGGACAATTGAGTCAAATCAGCATCTTTCTTGTTACTCATAAAACAGGAATGTCCAATTATTTTTACTGTAGATTAAAAATGACTACCGCTATTTCAAAAAATGATAAATTTCTGACTGTCAAAACTTGTAGTGAAAACACTATTATTCCAGTTCGTGCAACAGAATTTGCACAATGGATCAGAGGGGAGCTTATGTTCACAAGCACTTTTTTGGTTCGTGTGATGAGAGCACCAGGTTGAGAAGGCCTGCTATAGCTTGATGAAGCAGCCACACAAAAAGTACAAGAAAAATATGTCATATTGGCTTTTTGAACTAAGTAATTAAAATCCACCAATTCCTTTAAGATTTTACTTTGCCATGAAGGCCAATATGTTCTTTTTTTTTTTTTTTGGAAACCTTTACAGGGAGGAGAAAAACTGTAAGAACTTCCAGTTCTTGCAGTAAAGAAGTGCAAATATGCTTCGTATAAGGAGACAGTGCACGGCCCACTACCCCAGCGGTGATTTGGGCAGAGTCACCAATAGCCCACTGACTTGATGTACGTAAGTGAAATCTTGCACAAGACACGGCAAAAACCTATAAATATTGCTGGATTTTACAATAAAGTAGTTATTGTCAGATATACCATTTTTAATCTGTGATAGAACAATCTTGCTGAAAGGCATCCAAACTTCAGATAAGGACTCAGGACTGTTGTACTTGGTTCCAGGCTGTTTGGTGATGTATTTGGCTTTTCAAACTTGCACAGCCAAACCTAAAACAAATAATTAACAATACTCCATACAAACTCAGCAATTTCTTCTGGACCCCAACAAGAAACTAAAATGTCTAACATTTATTCTGATGAGTAGAAATAAATATCCTTCAAACCAAGTTCTTAACCCAAAGATCGAACTTAAGTTCAGATCTGAAGGTGCCAGTTATATTCAACACTAAATGATGCTGTTTTCACAGCTCCAATAATTACTGGTAATCTTAGAGTATTGTATTTTGCATATATAACCTTCCTGACACTGCATGAAATAACATATTGCAGCAAAGAATGTATGCCAATGTATAAGATTTGATCACTTCTACTTTCTACTAAGGAACGGATTGCGGTGTAAAATTCTAATCTAGTTGATCTTTAGTACACAATATTACTACAAAGTTGTACAATGACGTAGTGAAAACCGCACAGGCCACTTTCAATTTTGAACGCCGAAAACCTGCCGGGCGATGGCATGAGCGAGGAGGTGGGAAGAGGTAAAGCTGACCTTAAATCCTAGCAGCACGTGGCCACCAGCTTTCATAGTGATCACTTTCAGCATTGCAACTTTGTGGACAAACTACCACATTCCAAGGATTAAAATTTGGAAGGTGTTCCAATTGAAAATCGTCGTCACTTTCAGACATTTGTAAATATTCTCACTGTAAAGTTAAGTTTTTAACATTAATTGTGCCAGTAAAATTAAAAACAGACGAAATAAATGTGACACACTTAAATGGTTTGATGACCGAATGATTTGGGACCTGATCCAGGGGCGGTTCGACCTTGTACATCTAGGGGTGGGGGGTGAGAATTAAATAAATGCCGACTGGCTGTTTAACATTGCCGACTATACGCTTAAAAACTGAGCAACGGGAGGGGAATGGGTGGGGGTGGCAGTGGCTGCAAACGATACACAAGACATATATACTTAATTAACGGCTTTCATTTAAAATGTATTTTATTAGTTCCAGAATTTTGAATTGCAGGAAAATTTGATAAATGAACAAAATAAGTGTTTAAATATTACAAGAATAAAAAAATCTAGTTATTCTTTCTAAATCCCTACTCTACGATATTTACAAGGACCACTTCTCCACTATCTCCGAAATTTCAATGTCGTCGAATATTGAAAACAACATCATGAGGGAGTCTGAGTGGTCGTCACCCATCGATGTCTGCAAATGATTGAAAATGAGCTTCAACTTGCTGAAGGACCGTTCGGAAGAAGCAGAAGACACTGGGGATGTTAAAATCAGTCGAACTAATTGATAACCACACGGGATAATCCTCTTTAACTAAAAAGCAACTTTTGCGATTTCTTTGAAAGATGCATCAAGTTCAGCCAGCACAAGCTCTTCATCTTGAAGGATGATTTTCGGGTGTGATTGCTTTATAGATCGGACGCGCTCGATGGTGCAGTTTTTTCTGTCAGCGGGTATCTTGAAAATTATGTGGAATGGCTCTAGCAAAGAAATTAGTTTTGCGAGATTGTCTTGCACGTTTGTAGTAAATGCATCCACAAGTATTCGTAACTCCTTTCTGTAGAATATAAGGACAGAAATTTCTGCTGTCGTTTCAGCGTGAGCGTCATACTTCTTTGCCAGTCGCCGGGTCTTGTGGTGCTTTAGGAAGTCTTCCTACGCATTTACTTGCATACTTTTTTTGCAAATGACGATGCACTCTTTATTAAAGTGTTCATCCTGCCGTCATCGTTGATATCTTCAAAAGACTTCAAAGCACTCTGAATCAGCTGCATCGCGTCTACTACATCCAGCTCCTCCGCTTCTAAAAGCTCGGTTACGTTCTTAATTTTAAACATGGTGTTTTTGGTAAAGTAGATGCCGCAGATAAAATCAAAGTCTAGAAGCTTTTTGTGCAAGCCTTACGCAAAAGTTCGGGTTTTACTGTCAAATTCAGAATCGAATGAGGTTTTCATTGTTTCCAATGCTGTGACTATCTCTTCATAAGACGTAGAAACAGCTCTCCACGATTCGGCGCGTTCAGTCCACCTTATTTTTGATAAATTCTTAAGTTGAAGTGAATTTTCAATTTCATCCAGCTCTTTCTGCAAGCTTAAATGTAGTTTCGTGCTACCCGTGAAAAAAAAAAGCACAATGCTCAAGAGTGTCAAAAAACTCTCGGATAAGCGCACTAGCATTACAAGCTGTCTCTACGAAAATGTTTAACCTGTGAGCTTGGCATGGAACGTACGGAATATCTATTTCGTACTTTTCTGATAGCTTTTTTGAGTGCCGTTGTATATGCCAGACATGTTACTAGCAATGTCGTACGATTGAAACGCTAGTTTATCGAGTGGAAGTAAAAGTTCTTCTGAATTTAAAATTAAAAATATTTTTTCAGTCAACTTCTCTCCAGTCTTTTTTTTTTGTTAAAACAGCGTCTATTTTTAAGAGACACTCCACAGGAACGATCTCTTCAGTTTTTTCGACGACGTATCGGATATTCAACACGTGGCGGTCTTTATGTGACATATCGGGAGTAGTATCTGCTATCACAGAGAACACACAACTGTTCTCGATCTCTTCTGAAATTATTTCACGAGTTTTCTCACCAAGAAGATGGATGAATTCATTTTGAGAGTCCTTCCTCATACACGTAACATTGTGCTTCCGCGTATTCACTTTTTCCAACCACCCATTCATGACCGGACTATGCCGTAAGAGTAACTTCACAATTTGAGTGAAGTTTCCCTTATCTTGAGTGATTCCATCCTCGTGACCTCGGTAAGCCAAACCTTGCCGACAAAGGGTTCTTGCTGTGTCAATAAGTATCTGGATAACTTTTTTGTGGAACTCCTTTTCTTGTTTTTCCTCAATTCTGATCGTCCGTAAAAGTTTATCAAAGAGAACGTCTTCGTGGCCTTTTCCATTGACAAAGTGGCACAAATCAGCCATCGCTGCTTGATGAGCTTCTGAAGTGTAGTGTTCTTGTAATTTGCCCTTTTTCTTCTTTCCGCGACTTTTCAATTTGTGCCACTGACGTACTCCAGCGTGCGATCATTCTTCACTTTTTCTTGTTAACACCATAAAACATAAACATGGCTGACAATACGCATGTATTTATTGTATTATTATTACTTACGTTTGATGGGTACGCGATGCTCCGTGAAAATGTTCCGTGTTTTCGAAAACTCACGTCCCACTGCCACTGTATTTGCACCTAGTTATCACTGTAAAAGTTGCTGGTTCAGGAACGACTGCTTTCTGTCATTCTCGGTGACCACTGCACTGACCTTAGTGAGCACCCCACCCCTTGAGGAACCTTACTCACTCACTCACTCTCACTCCGTTGGCTTTTCTGGGACGTGACGATCCCGTGCCGCTCTCACTATCTGCCTCCATCTCCTCCTATCCAGCGCAGTATTCTCCCATACAGTAATACCCATTTGTCTGCAGTCAGAGGTCACCTCATCTTGCCATCCACTCCTAGGTCTTCCAGGGGGTCTCGAGCCTTCGATCTTCTTCTCATACACCTGGCGAACTATTCTGGCAGCGTCCATTCTGATAACATGCCCTGCCCATTGCAGCCGTTTCGCTTTCATGACGTCCACTACTCTGGGTTGATTGGCCAACTTGTACAGCTCATGATTTGATCTGAGAACCCATCTTTGTGTTTCCTGGTCAAAGATGGGGCCGAAAATTTTTCTATATATCTTGTTTTCGAAGACTGTAAGTTGGCGTTCCTCCCTTTTGGTCACACTCCATGTTTCGGCTCCGTATAGCAGTACCGGCCTGATGATCGTGTTGTATAGTTTTAGTTTTGTTTTCCTGGTCAAAAGTTTGGAGGAAAGTAATTTATGCAGGAAAAAGTAAACTTTGTTTGCATTCCGTAATCTAATTTGGTGTTCAACTTGTCTTCTATTGCAGTCATTTATATTTACCCCAAGGTATTTGAAGTTTGGCGTGTTCTTAAAGGTAAAATTGCCTATATGAAGATTGTTGCGTTGGTCTGTAGTCATGTTTTCTCTCTGTATGATCATGTATTCTGTCTTCTCTTCATTAATCTTTAGACCTATTTTTGTAGCAGTTTCATTTAATTTCCTGAATAAAGCTTCAATTTCTCCTCCATTATTTCCTATTAATACAATGTCATCTGCATATGCCAGGATGTTGTGTTTGTTATCTGCTAGGTCTCCAGTTGCAGCTTCTTTGGTTTCCCGAATTACTTTTTCCAGAACGATGTTGAAGAGAAGTGGGGAGAGCGCATCACCTTGTTTTAGTCCTGTTCTGTTTTCAAAACCGTCTGATACGGATCCACAGTGTGTCACTTTGCTCACTGTCTCCTCCATACACATTTTGACCAGGCTGATAAGTTTCTGTGGGATTCCGTATTCTGCCATAATTTGCCACACCGTTTCTCTGTGGACTGAGTCATAGGCCTTTTGGAAGTCAATAAATAGGTAATGCGTTTTTGTTATATTCCCAAACTTTTTCATTGATTGTCTTAATACAAAATATATTGTCTGTTGTTGATCTGTTTTTACGGAAACCATTCTGATAGTCTCCTATTATATCTTCGGTGTATGGAATTAGACGTTGTAATATTATGTGCGACAGTAATTTGTAAGCTGTGACAAGTAGGGATATTCCTCTGTAATTTCCGCAGTTATGTTTATCTCTTTTCTTATGTATTGGAACAATAATTGCTTCCTTCCATTCATCCGGTATTTGTTCCTCGCGCCATATTTCCAGGACAAGTTTATGCAGTTTTTCATGAAGCTTCTCACCCCCATATTTCAGCAATTCAACTGGTATACCGTCAGATCCAGCAGCTTTGTGGTTTTTCAGTTTCTTCAGACTGCTGGTTACCTCTTCATATGAAGGATCATTTATGAAAGGTTCTACCGTTGAAAGAGTGGTTCTCTCCAATTTGTTGTCTGGTTCAGGGCAGTTCAGTAAGTGGTCAAAGTACTCTTTCCAAGCCTGTAATATGTGGGTAGTTCCTGCAATGATGTTACCATTGTTGTCGTGGAGAACTGCTGATCGCGGTTGGTAACCTTTCTTAATGTTATTCACCGTCCCATATACTTTACGGATGTTGTTCTCCTTCTGGTCATTCTCAATACTCTCTAACAAATGTTTAAGGTAAAGCTTCTTTTCTTTTCGTAAGGTTATGCTTGTTTCTCTTCGTGTTTCCCTGTAGTGCTGTTCCAATTCTTCATTTCTCCTGTCCTGTAGCCATGCTTTCCTTGCTGAGATGCTAGCTGCTACTGCTGTTTTGCATGTACCATTAAACCATTTCTTCTTTCGTTCCACTTTTGGTAATGCGTTTTTAGCTGATTCTTGAATCACCTTCTTGATATCCTTCCACAATCTATTAATATCTGTAGTTCCACTTTCATCCACTTCTTCTCCTACTTCATCAAGTACGCCAAACCTGTTGCTCACTTCCACTTGGTACTGACAAGTTTGAGGAGTTTCCTTTAATGCTTGTAGATCATATTGTATTGCGCGCCCTTGTTGTTGTTTGTGGTGAGTTTTCAGTTTCACCTCCATGGATGCAACCAGCAAGTTGTGGTCAGAGCCTATGTCAGCTCCCCGGTAAGCACGAATATCAGTGATGGCGCTTCTGTGTCGATTTGAAATTAGTATATGGTCAATTTGGTTTGCCGTCTTTCCATCTGCTGAATACCATGTTTCCTTATGTATATCCTTGTGTGGGAACGTCGTACTCCTGACATTCATGCTTTCTGATTCTGCAAATGAGATCATTCTAAGCCCATTTTCAGAGGTTTCCTCATGAAGGCTTTCATTACCTATCGTCGGTTGTAGGTGCTTTTCTTTTACTACCTTGGCATTAAAGTCTCCTAGTACTATCTTGATGTCATGTTGTGGTAGGCCTTCATACACCCTCTCCAGCTGTTCATAAAAGCTGTCTTTCTCCACATCTTCTTTATCATTTGTAGGTGCATGCACATTGATAATGGATATATTAAACCATCGGCCTTTCACTCGTATGTAGCACATTCTTTCATTGATTGCCTCAAACCGGATTACTGTTTCAACACATTCCTTTGATATGAGGAATGCTGTTCCAAATTCATGCTTTCCGGATTGAGTTCCACTGTTAAACATAGTGTACTCTCCGAAGTTCTGTATGTCTTCCCCTGGAAATCTTGTTTCCTGAATAGCAGCAAATTGTATTTTATACTTCTCGAGCTCGTCTTTCAATCTTTGAATGTGTCCAGGCTTATATAAGCTCCGTGCATTCCATGTACCAATTCGTAAGTCCTCATTTCCTTTGCCATGTCTTCGTAGGGTATCCATTCTTAAATCGTTCCAAGGCTTAAGTGAGAGATTCGTAACAATTCTCTTTTTACATGAGAGGGTTGTTAACCCTAAGCACAACCCCCAACCTGGAGGACCAGGGACTTTTCTGTTAGGGTTACCATACCTTGAGGAACCTTGGAACCATAAATCTGTCAATTTTGTCTCAATAGCACAGGTATCTGAGGACGCGCCGAGACAAGCGGTAGCAGGTCATAACATTCCTCAATAAGTTGGCTTGACCTGAAGTTATCAATGCGCTCACCACCAACTTTTGTCTAGCTACATGGCACAGATGCTGGGCTCACTTCGCTGTGAAGCTGAGTCGCTCTGCATAATTAACGTGGGATGTTACAGCCACCCAGGAACGTGCCGATGAGTTCATCCCTTGTCCTTGGTCCCATATTGCTCATCTGTCATTCTTTCTTCAGTTTCCATACAAAGAAACGAAATGGCAAGTGGCAGCCGTTGCACCGAGGACTAGAAGTGAAACTTTTAAAATGGATATTTTGCAGACTCTTCCTCTTGCCGCACTGGGCTATTGCCTGGCCGTACGAAATTATTGCAGCGTCCGTTTGTGCCGACTGTCGGTAAAAATGTAGACTGTATATATATATATATTTTTTTTTTTTTTTTTTTAATCGGACCAAATCGTATATGGCCATGTCCCGTTTTGCTTTTTTAAATGCTGTTTTGGGAAATGTTACGATTTCTTCAGGATATGCTGACTGCCGACTGATTTCGTATTTGCCGACTGAGAAAAAATCCTGAGGGGGGTGAGACACCCTCCCAAACCCCCCACTCGAACCGCCCCTGACCTGATCATCCGGCTAGGATTCAAGGTCAGCTTTACTCCTTCCCACTTCCTTGCTTATGCCATCACCCGGCAGGTTTTCGGCGTCCAATATTGGCGTTAACGATTGAAAGTGGCCTGTGCGGTTTTCACTACGTCATTGTACAACTTTATAGGAATATTGCGTACTAAATTTCAACCAGATTAGAAGTTTACACCGCAATCCATTCCCTTGTCAGTTTATAAGATCACATTGTACATTGAACTTCTCATTTCAATAATCTTCATCTAAACTACATAATTTTACAAATCAGTCAACTAAAGTAAGCTATCCTTTTTTCTTTACTTCACAGGAAGGTGGAATATAAGTAATTTACCATTTACTCTCTGTTCAAATAAATGTACCTTGTATTTAAGTTAGGAAGGTTCACTTACATGGAGAAAAGAAACAGCAAAGCTAAATACTGACCTTCCTGTTCATATATTTTTCAAGACGTCCTAAGGCCTTAGTTTCACCCCCTGTATAGGGGCATGGACTCAGAGTAGATGGATCAACACCTAACTCAGCCAGAGTCGGCACACCGTACTTATCATCATCCTCCGAATACAATTCTGATCTGCAACCTTCAGGCAATACTCCTGGGGCATCAACTGGCTTCGGAGGAGATCCAACACTAGCTGCGACTGACAAAAATTTCTGATATGTCAGTGGAGGTTTACCTAAATTGGCTTTTATGATCCTGCAAAATAAGAAAAATAATCTTGTCATCCTTTCCTCAGCACACTTCTTCAGTAAAGGCTAGAAACATAAAATGAGAGATAAAACTAATGATGATGATGATGATAATTGTTGTTTTTAGGGGCCTAACATCTGGGTTATCGGCCCCTAATGCATTGGGTGATTGTGAAAATGATGAAATGTATTTCTACAACTAAAATTAACTAATAACTTACTAACTACACTAGGGTCCAAAAGTTAAGCATAATCATTAAACGAGGCCATACCGCCTGATACAACATTCAAAACACATTAAAAACTTTTGCAATACATGATATTAAAACACTATTAAAATGTGGCCCGTCACAATTCCTTTGCCCTTCAAATGACATGAATAGTCGGAGTATGTATTTGTTTATTATCTATGTCTTTAATAGTATGCGGTGTTAAGACAAACGTCGGCTGATGAAGAACCATATTTAAAAGGGTTCGAAACATCTACAGTGATTAGCGCCTAATGACGCATATTGTTTTGTATTGATTGGCAGAACAGTGAAATTTGAATAAAATAATTATAATAACTATGCACTACATAAAATACTCACATTTCTGTGTCATAAAGTGTATGTGAAACCTTTTGAACTACTGTTACACCAGCTTCAAAAGCTAACTTTTCCACAAGTGTGTCTCTTTCACGAGCATAAGGTTCTATATCCAATTCAAATGTTAATATCTTCACTTGCCATCGAGAAAATATTTCAGGTAAAACTTCTTCAGGTTTTCCACGCACCACATAAAGCCTGAAATAAGTCAATATTACACAAGGGAATATAGAAGTTAACCTCATTTCATTACCAGACACCACGCCATACCTTGTGCCAATTGATCTCAGTCTTTCATCCAAATCTGACAAGCATTCCTGTAAAAATCTCCATCTGTTTGGACCAACTTTCATTTTCTTCACTATCCATGGATCCAAGATAAAAATAGGTTTTAACACATAATGCTTTCCATCCACCTGAAACAGTAAACACTTGTGCAACCTTTGTGAATACCTTGCTATACTCTGTATTACCAATAATAAACGCTGATGTCTGTCAAAGTTAGCACACAGGGAAATGCTGCGTTGCCACTGAGACAGGTCATGACTCATAACAATCCAAGAGGAAGACACACATACTGGGAAAATTAATCCCCCTGCCAGGTGGTCTAATGACAGTGAGGAGTCGAGGCACAGTAGAACACTGCGTTAAACCATGTGCTCACTGCTTTGTCTGCATACATTGCAACACTGCTCGCTGTTCCCGTGGAGACCGTTACCCCTCTCGTCTCCACTCCTCCTCACCTCACCATTCAAGCGGATGACAGCCTTCACCATTCACCTTTTGTAAATAGAGTAGGCCTATAGGAAATGTTTCAAAATAAAAGTATTTTAAACCAGAGCGGATTGGTTCCTTTCAAGTCCTTCATATTGTCAAAGGTCAAATGTCCATATACTGTACAGCCTTTTTCAAATCCTCTATAAGCAACATGCACGAGTCTTCAAATTGAACTAGTTGGTGCTTTCGAAAATAGCAACGAGTTCCGTCGCAGCAATAATTTTAAATCCATATGTGAGATATAAATTAAGTGCTGCTGCTTTTTATCTGCAAGATTACTGATAGTGTAAATTCTAAAAGATGTAATTTTTTAAAATAAAAATGAGTAACCAGCCCAGTCAATACAAATAGTATTAAAAAAATAATTAATGTTACAAGTTTCGGGGTGTAATGTTCCCATTTGTCAGACAACAAAAACACAAAATAACTTATAATAATTTAATGAAAGTAGCCAATGGCCAAAATATACATATCAGTTAGTACAAAGTCGTTTCATTGTTCCGATTCTCAAATACTTTTATGTACTGTACCAGAAATCAAATCTTCATCACTACAGTTTTTAACTTAAATACAATGTTCTCAGTCTGTTGTGCAAAACACAGATAGGGATTCTGTTCGTTTGGCACTTTCAGTTTTCATTGCACCTATCACACACAGTCCTCGGCAGGGTTGTGGTAGGTCTTCTTTTGTCATAGCTTGTAGTGAAATCCATGAACCGCCAGCCTGTGAACATGTGTCGCAACTCATATTTTGCCCTGCTCCATCTTGACGTCATGACGTCAGCCGTATAGAATTCTTCCCATATGTTCTGCTTCTGCTCCTCCTCCAACTCCCTAAGTAGCTGTTAGTACACTGGAGTAGTTGGGAGGAGCATCTGCAGAAGCAGTTCCTCAATCAGGAATAGCTTGCCACTCATTTTGTATACGAGTATCGACAGTGTGTACCACTAAGACATAGGCAGCCAGCTGGAAAATGTATCGTTCTCTAAATCATTCAAATAAATCTCCTTCTGCGGGACTCTTACCCCACCCACTTGCATTGCTTCGACATATTGTAAACACAGTAGTCAAGGTGTTACTGGTCTAGCTAGTACCACTCTCCTACACTGACTCTCCTGGGTAAGGTACAGGGTGGGTTTCTGTGGTATTGAACTGCACATTTAAAAATATTGTAAATGTACTCAATCAATTTCATGGCTGGATATCACAGATCATTCCAATCTGTAAATGTCAGTCTACTGAAGGAAGGTGTTCATGATACAGGCACAGTGAAAAATATGAATGACTAAAATCACCCACTTTTTAAAGCAAGCTGCAATGTAGCCCATCTAGCCACTTGACCAATGGTGCAGGAGTGGAGAACAAACTGCCTGTTAAGTACTGCATACTGGTGCATGAAATGGTAGAATGCTGTCCAAAGCTACGAATAATTAGCATCCCTGCTTCACCTGGGATGCAAACGCCCCACAACCGCGTAGCATGATCACTGAAATCAACACATTCGGTTTACGACTACGCCAACATTTTCCCCTCCTCCACCAGGCTACTCACCAAATTACGGTTCCATATGACAGAATCGTCTTTGATTAGAATAAAGGTTTACCTTTTCGATAGCCTCTCGTAAAGCGGGATTGTCGTGAATTCGTAATCCCTTCCGAAACCAATGCAAAACAGTTTGAGAACTCATTGCTTTGAGATTCACCTTCACTGGTATTAGTGCAAAGATCAAACAAGTATGAATTTTCTCGCCAATTTCGCGGAAGTCGTTTACAAGAATCCACTACTTCTGTTAGTTACACACTCTAATATCAGACACCCTGACAAATAATCTGAACCATCATTATTAGGTTAAGTATAGGAAGAGCGGCGTAATGGTTATGTTTGTTGCTGTTTGGGATCATGGCTGAAAAACAGCTGTGAATTTTGCAAAAAAAAAAAGAACTTGAGCAATGAACTGTAGGCAACACCGTGTAACACCAACACTCAAGGCTTATAAACTACAGTAGTTGAGTTGCTTTGACCACAGTATAGTAACCATACAGTAAGGACACATCAGGCCTTTACCATGTAAATTTTTCGTCATGGTTTTGAATCGGCCGGTTCCGGAAGCACCGCACGCACGCACGCATGGCGGCGACGGTTCACCATGTATCCGCGAGAGAGCAGTCTACCCGTATTCATTGAGTGCGGCCTGTCGATTTTGTCTGAAGAAAACATTGTTTGTAATTATTAAAATCAACTCAGAAATATAATTTTGCATTTTAACCAATGGCAGAAATGTGGGAAACCAACATCTGTGCGGTAATTTATTGCGCAGTTCTTGTCACACTGGACATAACAGCATTCTGGTTTCTCGTGCATTGGAGCGGTAAATACAAATATCACACGTTTCATCGAATAATTCTGGTTTTAATATCCATGAGATGTCAGTCCCTCAAACACCTATCCATTAATTCACAAATTCCTCATTCCTAATCCAGATATAATGACTGGATAAAGGCCTGTAATCAGGAGGATTTACTGGCAAACGTGGCAAATCTACACGCCAGTATATAGGGTATGTAGCCTTTATTTCTCAAAGGAAGTGTTTTAAACCACAAGGAGGGCAGTGCTAGGCTGAGATTAGGTAATATTGCTTATTGTGTGATAATCTTTGTTACTGTGGTGGCTGTACTAGTGTGTGTATTTGTAAATAGGGGATAGGATTGGGAAGGAGGTGGCTGTGCCCTTAAGTTAACAACCATCCCTGCATTTGCCTTGAGTAGGGAAACCACTTCCAGGATGGCCGAGGTGGGAATCGAACCCTCCTCTTCTCAGTTTTGCCTCACGAGGCTGACTGTAACCCATTCCAGCCCTAAGGCCAGAATCAAAATTTCTTGGCAAAGCCGGGAGTCAAACCCAGACCTACGGGGGTGACAGCCAAGAAAGCTATCTGCTGCACCACGAGGTGGTCTCGCGAAAATGTAATGTCTTGGTCATAAATATATTCTATATAAATCTACATGAAAATAGCCTACTCCCTATCCAAACATTTTCATAAATTTAAGTTTCATATACCATTTTAAAGCTCAATGGTTTTAAAATTTACAGTTATCTTAAGTCATAGCAACAGATTTCAATGTTTACATTAAGCCACATTGTTCAAACCTGTTCAGGGATGTCGGAAATTCCTCAGATAATGGCAAGCTGCAACTCACATCCTATTCTATTGTTGGGCAAGGACTTGATTCTCATCATTGCAGAAATAATCTGTTTAATACTAGCTGTAAACATGGCCAAGGTTTCATGTGATACAAGCTAAAGGTGTAGAATTTGGTATAAATGTTTATCTCAAGTATCCAGTACCAGTACCTCTATGTCAATGTTGCATAGGCATTGTGCTTGCTACACTTGTCATAGTATGTGGTACGGTATAAATTTCAGAATGTGCATCAATTTTAATTTCTACCGTTTGATTATTCATATTTTTGTGGGGGTCAGGAATCGTATGGTTTGTGAAGTGATGCTTAGGAAAAGTTGTCTCCTTTCTTTTTAAGGATGTGTGAAGGACAGAGTGGTGTGTCTTTATAATGACATACTAAAATTGTAATGGCTGATGAAGGATGTAATTAATATCCAGAACATGTCCTACTATTTGCACATTATTTATTCATTTAAGGGTTGATTAGGCAGAAAGATTTACAGAAGATTACAATTCAAGAAATATTATACTCATCAGAGTTAATTAGAGATGAATGAAACTGGGCAAGGTACTGGAAAAGCCTGTGACCTATTAAAAGGAAAGGTCCCGGCAGATTTCCCCTATATTGTTCAACCAGCCACATCTGGTTACGACCACTATATTCTTCCTGAAGTAACTCCACAGAGAGAATGAAAAGTGTCAAGAACAAACTTCTGCTTGCAATCGCACATTTTTCTGCATTACAGTATTACTTACTTGTTTACATGGTTTATGTAGAATCAACTCGTACAAATATTACAGTGAATTCTATGTCTGTGCCCCATCATATCCATAGTACCGTACGTAGAAGAATTTGCAGTAATTTATTTTCTGGCCATGAAAGCCTAAACATTCCAACTCAAACAGGCATATTTTTCTGCAAATGTTTGGGTATTCTGATATATTTTCATGGAAACATTTGACTTTTTTTTTTAAGAAACATTATTTTTTCCTGTTTTCAATTTTCAGAGGTGAAGCTCACCAATTTTGTGACTACATCCTGAAGTTGGTTGGCCTAGAAGCCTAGAGTATATAAAATATGGTAGCGAGTGTTTAATCGTAAAGAGGTTTTCTCAATAGTGATTTTTAATGCCCTGGCATTGTCATTGAGGAGCAAATTTAACTTCCTAAATACTGTAACATTTAAGTTGGTCTAACACGAAAGAAATTTAATAATACTATACCTGTAAGGTTTTAGCTACCTACTAAGAAAATTAATGTGCAATTTTTGAATGGAGCTACCTAGGCAAATCTTTACACCAAAAACCAACATATTGTTTATCGCTACCTTTTAGTGGAGAAACTAGAATTCATGTCAGATAACCTGCAGCTTCTGTGACTGATAACTATAGTTTTGTCTTGTTGTCAACAAATGTGATAGACAGGTCTGAAGCAGTTCATTATTTCAAAAACTGACTCTCTCTATCAGAAATCAAATCAGTGATTTGAGATCATGGCGATATCAGGAATGTTTGTTTATTGCATTACAACAAAGGATTTGGAAGTAATCTCATAAAGCAATAACTTCTAAATCAAAATAACTTACAATTTTATTGTTGGACAGCCAAAGGACTTAACATAATCCTCCATGGTTTTAGACAGGTGCAACGATCCATTAGTTCTGGGTTATCCCATCCCGTTAGAAAATGGAAGGATTGGGGTTTGAGGCCTAAGGATGTTGTACAACATTAACTGCAAATCACATCACCACACTGAAGACCTGGTTTGTGAAATAAGTTGGTTCATGTCCCTTCACCTGTCATTTCAAGTTAGCTTCCTTGTTTCTCATCTCAAAATGCTGAGATGGTGGCTTTCCCATAGACCACAGTCACTTCCCCATTCCTTTCTTAGCCTCTTCTACTTTCCATCTACGTTGAGGCTGCATGGATGATCCTTTTCTCTAGAATGAAAGGGCTCCATGACACTGTCAATTATGACGATAAAGACTTTGGGAGTGAAGTACGGGGATAAAAGAAATATTCATATCCAAGAAATAAAAATAGCCAAACATATAAGCCCATTGTTTCCACAGCTACTGCCATGGTCTAGAAGTAAGCATAGCTGCCTTCTAACTGGTTGGCCCAGTTTTGAATCCTGGTTTTGCCAAGGAGAATTTAAATTTTGGCCTGTAGTCATGTGTACTTGGATGTGTGTATCATTTGTCTCATAAACTGCCTTATTGTGATGGCTGTATTAGTGTGTGCATTTATAATTTTAGGTGAGGATAGGGAAGGAGACGACTATGGCCTTACGTTAGGGGTAGCTTACCGTCTCGGCATTTACCTGCAGTAGAAGTGGAAAACCAAGGAAAACCACTTACAAGATGGCCGAGATGGGAATCAAATCACCTCTTCTCAGTTTTGCCTCACAAAGCTGAGTGTATCCCGTTCCAGCCCTCAGACCAGAATGCTAGTTGCTACACCACGAGGTGATCTAAGTGAAAAGGGATGGATTCTAATCCACCTCTTGGTCCTAATAGAAGTGAATTTCTATGGTTTCTAATTCCCCTTCCCCCCTCCCAGAATGCTCCATGCACCAAACATTCCATCTTCAAATTATTTTGCATGCCCAATTAAATGGAGCTCGGGTGGTGTTGGGGTAGCGCGCCTGCCTCGCATCAGGAGACCTCGGGTTCGATTCCAGGCTCCGTCAGGGATTTCAGAAACCGGCGTGAGGGCTGGAACTGGGTGTACACAGCCTCGCAAGGACAATTGAATAGCTGTCTGACAATGAGGCAGCGCCACGCTCATGGAGACCAAGATTAACGGCCGAGGGGACCCGAGGCGCTCACCACGCGTCACCACATAATCTGCAGGCCAAATGGCTGGGTGGCGATCGCTTAGTAGGCCTAGGCCCTTCATGGACTGTAGTGCCACGGGGTTTGTTTGTTTGTTTCGTTTTAATGGTAGTTCGGAGACTACGGTTTCAATAGTCTTCTTAGAATGTACAGTAGTCTATATGGGTGTTAACTTTAAAAATACCCGCACGAGTCTCTCTGGAGGACTCACACATTATTACTATTACGTAAACATATCTTGCATAAGAATCATGGCCCTACTAATAATATAGTTCATCGTATCTTGGTGAGAAAAATACCTTACCTCTATGTGCATTTGCTCAAAGAACTTTTTCTTTTCTGAATTTTTATTCCATACATATTATTATTATTATTTTTAAAATTAATATTAGGCATCCACCTATAAATTTTAACTCAACTAAAATTTGTATTATTTTGTGTTAAGAGGGACAGATGACCTTGCTGTTCCGCCCCATAAATAACAATAAATATCCATACTATGTGTGATGTTAATGAGCAATTCTGAGAATATTTACAGCAGATCTAGATTGCAGTCATGGACCACCTTGTGGCGTAATGACTACCATTCTTGGCTGTTGCCCCAGAGGTCTGGGTTTGATTCCCGGCTCTGCCAAGGAATGTAATTCTGGTCTAAGGGCTGCAACAGGGCACACTCAGTCTCGTGAGGCACAACTGAGAAGAGGAGGGTTTGATTCCCACCTCAGCCATCTTGGAAGTGGTCTTCCGAGATTTCCCACTTCTTCTGCAGGCAAATGCTGTAATGGTTCCTAAGTTAAAGCCAATGCCGCCTCCTTACCAATCCTCACCGGAATTGCAAATACACATACTCAGACAGGCATCACAATAACACAGGTTATCAATCAAAATTCCACACTCGTCCAAGTACACGGGGCTAAATGACCACGATGTCCAGGCCCCTGAAATGAAACAACAGATTGCAGTCGATGTACAGAAGTTGTCTAACATGGTGGCCAGATCGCTCCTTAGTGCCTCTTGGTCTATTGGAATGGCTGTAACATCCGGCGCATTATACCATAGTCGAACTGTTCCTCTATTGGAGCACGAAGATTGGGATTCTCTGCCGTCACTGTCTCATGAAGCCATAGCCAGGTGGCTATGCTAATGCTTGTTGTTTCATGTAGGAGGTTGTACATCATGGTCGTCAGCCCTGTGCACTTGGGCGTGAGAAGAAACCCATACAACAGGAGCAATCGAGTGTGGCAACGGGTGGGTGAGAGATTTCACAAGCTCTTCATCCAGGAACGCCTCCAACAGCAAGGAAATTGTCATGTTTTGTGGTGGGATCATGTTTGGTCGACGTACGCCTCTAATTCCTATCCACGGTAACATGACCGGTCTGGTATACAGAGACAACATCCTCAAACCTGTCGTTACAGGATTCGCTGCCACAATGGGTGAGGGCTTTACACTAGTGGACGATAATGCTCATCGAGCTAGGGTGGTCATCAGTTCCTTCAGATGCAAGGCATACTGAGAATGGAGTGGCCTGCATATTCTGCGGACATGAACAGTATCGAACATCCATGGGAAAAGATTAAGAGTGCAGTTTCGCACTGTCCCAATCCTCTAACAAACAAACAAACAAACATTCAGCAACTGATTGAAGCTGCTTTCAAAGAGTGGGATAATCTGCCCCAAACCCGGTTGGTTCGTAGTTCGGTATGCCTCTTAGTCGGCAAGCATGCCTTAGGGCTCGTGGTGGCCATACATGGTATTGATATGCCCCAACTAGAAAAAGATTGCCACTTTTGTTAAGCTTTTAGTGTTTGTCTCTTTTGCACAACATATTGTGTGTTGTTTTTCTTTGTATGCCATTACATACTACCTTACCAGGGAATTGTTACTGCTAGACGTGGAGCACGGCTGTTGTGTATACATTACGTCAGCTCGCCTCGCTATGGCTGCCGCGAGCGGTTGCTGGCCAAGAGGGGGAACGCATGCACAGTCGTACAATGAGAACACACCGCACAGCGCACGACCCAGCACGAATCATGCACACAAATGACATGCGATGAGGTTTCTCTGGCGACAACTGCACGTCTATCGCAGGAGTGTGGCTGGGCGGAGTGCATTAGTTCCGATTTCCGCCACCGGTAACAATTCGCTGGTAGGATAGTACACATAGCAAAACACTAAATCCCAATATGCAAAACCTTTTTTGGAGTACTGTTCAAGTTACAAACACTGCTAGTCACCATAACACTCTAGGGGCAGATGACCTCGAAGTTCCGCCCCTTAAAACAACAATTACATTACATTCACCACAACACTGATTATCAAATACCATGCACACACAAGTACACGGGTCATAGACCAAAGAGGTCCTAATTGGAACTATAATAATATATACAGTACCGGTATGTCAAAAAATATGGTTATATAAATGACTCCAGATTATAGCTTACCAAGAGACATACATAGGCCTACTTTGAACCGGCCTTGGTGGCCGAGAGCGCTAATGTGCTATCTCGTGCCTCGCTGGCATCGGGAGAGCGTGAGTTCGAATCCCACCTCTACCGTCCTGAAAATGGTTTTCGTGGTTTACCATTTTCACTACCAGGCAAATGCCGGGACGGTTCCTTTCAATAAATCCACGGCCAATTTCCCTCCAATATCCCTTCCCTGACCCGTCCTGAAAAGAAAAGTACATGGCCATTGGCTGCATTAATAAAATTATACATACTTTGAAACTTTAGTTTTTAAAATAAGACTGCTGTTACGACTTGAAACTGAATCCCAGCACTCTGCGCAGAGTGTGAACTGATAACACCACGATAGCCCTTTGTTAACTCTTGGGCCTAGTAACTGAAACTATGGCATGTAGTTAGGCCTCCTAATGACCAGTATTAATTCTGCTATGATGTACATGTCGCTTACAGGTACCAACTGGAAAGACCTGCCCCAGGCCTCTCCAAAAGCAACACAGCATTATGAGCCTAACATTTCTCTCATCCAGGTGTAAAAACCATCCATCGCATGGAAAACTCATCCTACATTATCTCCATTTCTGCAGAATGGGGAGAATAAGGAGTTGACATACCACTGACAAGTAAAAAGTGCGGTGCGGATAGATGGCAACTTATTAGTCGTGACGAGGTTAAAGTTAGGTCTGATTGGTGTTAAGCTATGGTTAGAGCAAGTTTAGGACTGAGCGTTTTACTTGATTGATTGGCGACACCATTGCACATAGTGTTATTTACCAGTTATATTACTTTATTACATTCACTAGCGACAGAAAGCAAAGCAAACTTGTAGCTTCACGTGGCTCTCGTGATCATAAGCCACAGAACCTTTCTTTTTTATATTTGGAATTTGAACCACGGGATGCAACTCTGGAATTCTAACATGCATTAACCAAGAATCAAAACCCAGTCCAAAACTATAATATGACGACTTTAGGATCTCCGAATGGAGATCTGGGTGTGACCTTGGCTTCTAGGATTAAAGAAGCAGGCCTCTGTACGAAGGGTGGTTGGCCGGTTTACTTACTGTAAGCCCTGAGCTTGTATTTCAGCTTTACTTTACTAATTTTTAGGCCATCTGTAGGCTAAACAAAACAATCTACCAGTAAATGTATAGTCTATTTGTTGAATCTGAAAGCTACTTGTTGCTCCTATAATAGGCATACAAAGACGTGGAACTAATAAAGGTAATGAAAAGAGATTCCTTAGCACATGACTTACAGTACCGGTATTGAATTCTTCTTGGAACACAAGATAATGAAAGGAAGTGTGAGTAGGCTAAGAAATAAGGAGTAAGAAGTAGCCTAGGCATATCATGAAATGTGAAAATAACACTGCATAATAAGGCTGTCCCCACCCATCAACATGACTTTTTATTGACTAAATAAATTCCCGGGTATTTACGTTAGGAAGCTAAGAACATTAAAAATTAACACTTATTTACAGTTTCTGTAGAAAACTTGAATTGCATTATCTCAGACTACAAAAGTTTAAGAAACAAAATCCACATTTCCCCCACACTTTTCAATATATCGTGTGTTAATTTAATCATTAAAAACATATCATAACCTTTCATCGTCACGATGCAATCACAATGCGACACCACAGGACTGGAGGAGGAATGTGGTGTTAAACATTAAATTCCACACTTCTTAGAATTAAAACACAGTAGTATTAACACTTTCTATTTTCTTGTTATTTATTTTCCTAAAATATCTGATTATAATGAGAGCTAGTGTGTTGAAATAGAGTTAAATAAATGACATAAAATATACATTCATCAATCAGCTGTTTATCATGTGGTTGTCCATAAGTGGTGCTACCTAGCGGCTTACAGGTGTATTGGTGCTCCCCCTTATCAATTGTTTTTTTGAAAATCCGTTCTTCCGGTTTTGCCGAAGTGTCCATACTGTATTGGTATCTATACTGTGCTTTGACCAACACTGGCATGAAGAACTTCTATTGCCAAGGTTGGCCATTATGTTTTTATTTTGTCCCCATTGACTGCCATTGACAATAGAAGTACGACATTGCAACGCGCATTTCAGATGCATTGGTCTAGTAATTGTTAAATCAGTTATTTACTAAAAGCGGATGTAAATAATGCATTAAATATTATCTTAAATATATAACACGAACATTGCACACATAATTACAAACATTTAGTATTTGGACTCTATTCCTTCAAGTTGTCCTTGTTTATAAAAAGAAATGGAATAGCCCGGCATAAAAGGAAAGCAATTCAACTGTAAGAGCTTAACTCAGGATCCCACATGAGCACTGTCATTTTCGAAGATTTTCATTATAATACACAGTCTTACAACAGGGTATTTCCTAGAACGAAAACTCGACTTTGGCAGAACTGTTCATCAGATTAAATTTACCTCCAGCTGAAGTTTGTTTTGGTTTGTTTATATTATTGATGGTGGTTTTCTGATAGTTCCTAGAATTTTAAAGAACTGAACAAATTATACAGCCAAAGGCGTGCGTTATGGTATTGATAGGTTGAGTTTCGATTGATATAGAACAACAGTATTTAGAATTATTATTAAACATGGATTCAGGTAAGATCATGGGGTAAGACTTGCACTTCACTTCCCATGTCTATTTCCTGTAATTTGTGTTACAGAGATATTTTTGTTTTGTTTTTTTTGTAGTTGTGGAGGATGATCACGAGTATGTTATTCCCAAGAAGGCCGTTACATCAATTGAAGATATGAAAACGTGGGAGAAATCTGTGGCTTACAAAGTATGTAGGCTAAGATTGTTTTAGTACTGTAATTAAACTCTGGACATTCTTGTGCTGATACCTGTAGGTACCTAATTGGCCACATGTTCCAGAAAGACAGCCATATCGGTAATATTTACTACAACTAACCATCTAAGGACTAGACCTATTGTCTGCCTATTTTACACTCCATTTTTGGACCATATGGATGCACTCACTCCATGGCCTCACAGGTGGCCATGCAAACACAGTATTACATAATGATCCTTAAGCCTAATGCAAATGGCACTTTTCCACAGAACTACAGGCCTATAAGCCTCCTCTCATTCATCTCAAAACTTTTTAAAATGACCCTCCTTGCCAGGCTGATGATCTATATAGATAACATAATTAATGATGAGCAGTTCGGTTTCCGCCAAGGCCACTCCACGGTGCACCAACGTCTTGCGCATTTAATGAGAATCGTATGACAGGAGTTTGCTTCCTAGATATTACGGTTGTAGTATATATCGCGAGTCCCGGGGTTTAGTGGGATGTTAGGGACATCCATGACGACACCTTCGTCAGCGTGTATTGAATTAAAATAATCTTAAAACTAAGTTCACAAAAATAAAAGAGATGGATATCCTTACAAAACACTATAGAAATTTAAATAAAAAGAAATCTCACAAAAGAATTAAAAAACATGAATGGTTCGATTACAGTGAATCGGACGTTGCTGCTATATGATGTATCTTCCAGTTATATCACGATCGGATGCAATATGACTACAAATTAACCCTAATGTATACGGCAGTCTGTATCACATTGATGTGGTCTAACCTTGAAATAAACCAGAAGACTCTTACTAGTTGGATCGTTCTGTTGAAGTTAGCTGTCCAATTTGGTAATGCAGTAGGTAATCTTAATCCAAACTGGCTTGGCATTATCCAAATTGTTTCATACGTCTTGCATATATAAAATACTAGGTCAGTTTGGATTAAGATTAGGCTATGTACTGCATTACCAACCCAAGTACATGGGGCTAAATGACCATGATGTCCATGCATCTGAAATGCAACAACTTCCTACCCAAATCCTTCCTCGTATAAAACTATACACACTAGTAAGCCTACAGACAGTTTATCAGACTTTTATACACACCCAAGTACATGGGGCTACAAGACCATGATGCCCCAAAACCCCTAAAGAATCAACATAAACAGCAATATACTCCGCCACGGATCAAGGACAACGAATTTTAATCGTGGTAGTCGAGCGTTGAAATAAGTGGTGTTGTATATATAATATTTTTGATTGCAGATACACACTATATATGCTTGACATTATAACGTGTAAATAGTTATAAATCAATCAATATTTTAAAAAATCAAGTTAAAAAATTGATCTCACTTGGATGTGAACCACGAACCTCAAGGCCAAGATTCTGAGACGCTACCATTGCGCTACAGACGACCAATACTAACATTGCGTTAACAACAGCCTTCCACTAACCTATTCTCAGTTCCGTCTTTTCAATACTTACACTGGTACATGTTTCGAACAATATTATGTTCTTCTTCAGCCAGAATACGGATCAGAAAATAATCATGGGCATAAAATACACTCAAATGCATACAGTTCATTAAAAATAGTCATTTGTATAGACCATAATGTCTATACATTTGAAAAATTGTCCTATTCTACTACCTAGTTAAAATAATTGTAACTTAATGGTTAATTGTGGTCACTTTATCGATAAAGTGTTCAAGGTTCATTGCTCTTTTAACATCGACAGCGCTTGCATCTCGGTTAAACTGTTTACAAGGCGCACTCAGTGGCACTCACCGAGGTGCACACATTGTTGTCAACATGTGGGATATAAAATATACCATACAAAACCATTGTTCTGTATTATAATATTGGGCTAGGCAAAAACCATTGGTTTGGATGAAAATTATTGATGCGTGTCTACCCCGGCTGTGTGTGACTTTTATATTGCTACCTAGCAATTATTGGTCTAGGCAAAAACCATTGGTCTGGATTAAAATATTGGTCTAGGCAAAAGCCATTAATTTGGATGACAATTATTGATGCGTTATGATATTCTTGATTGAAATTAGAGATTGTTAACTCGCACAATCCATGTCTAACTTAAGACTGAAACTGGGCACTCTTTTGTTTTACAATACCGGATATGAAATAGTACCGAATGTGGGGGTTTGGCAATACTGTCTTTGATGATAATTCACACCCATAATGGCAGACCCTGCTGGACTACATAAGTCATGATCTAAAAAGGGGATGGCGAGCGGGTGATGGTCAACAGAGGAGTAAACATCTATTCCTATGTCATTTCCTGCATAACGAATAGAATAAGAAGTGATATCACTGGCCTAGTACGCCTGGTCCGCCGCAGCGCAGCGCTGGCTCCGATCTGTGATGTAAGTTAGCATTGGCGCTTACGAGACTTTTAAAACCTTGCGACCTGTTTTACATGTTAAAACACCGCAAGATATCCTCATAGGCGCTAATAAGTTCGACATCTCCACTTACTTTACTGCGCTCAATTATAATCTAATAAGTCGTCTCCTGTAATAGTCCAGTTTCGTCAATAAGCGAAGACAGAGAGCAAGTTCAAAATGCAATTAGTTTTGCCAGCTATCGGTAAATTTAAAAAAAAGAACGGAAAAATTAACCTCGCTATCAGAAAGGATTTCTTCACATTGTTACACATTTTACATTCCCTTAACAGACTTGCAAGACAGAAAAAAAAAAGCCGTACGAACGCAACTTTCAACTTTACAGTAGATTACTATACAATTCAATAATAACCATAAATGTCACTCCACAAACACCAAAATCAGTAAACTACCATCATTTCAGAAGAACTTAACATTAAACAGACATAGAAGGCATAGTTATGACCCCTTCATAGAGTAGGCTATTGCCTAAAACTGATCACGCCTCCTTCAGCATTACGGTACATATATGTTTTTTTTTAACTCATTGCCTTTTTATTCTCATCCCTTTCTTCACAGAAGTAGTCTTTAATGGCATCAAGAGCATTTTTATTTACACCATACCGGACAAATACTTAGGCAAATTAGGAAATATATGTGGAACAGAATAGTCTTTCAATCGCCAGTTGGTTCTTGGGAGAAGTACTACTTCCTTCCCTTCTATCAGAAATTTGTCAAATTTAACAATTACATTTTCTGAAAAGTGAGCATCACAGATGTAGGAATTTTAAGTAAGTTCCCTATCCTTCCCTGGTATGGCCCCTTTGCACTTGATAAAACGTTCCTTATCTTTAGGAGGTTTGAAAAGCCGTCTGACCTCTTTCCAGTCCTCACAGCTAGATCTGCATCCTGGTACTATAGAGCAAGGCATCTTCACTATTCACATTAAGCACTCATGAAAATGTAAGGGCTAAACTGCTGTTTACTTACATTAAATAACAATAAAATTAACACACGAAGATAACGTCAACACACGACAAGAAATTAAATTCCATTTCAGTTAATGCTTCCTACAATAGCATTCCAAGTATTAATACTATGAAGTAATAGTGTAAGCACTTGTATATCAATAAACGTTTGCACAGAACACCACCAAAACACTCCGATCGATTAAATACTTAATATATTGCACGTAAACACATAAACATATGTCGAAATCAACAATCTCAAATCGACTGTAGCGCTGCGTAGCGGCGAGTGCCAACCCGATCCGTATTCATTACATGCTATTGAGGGAGAAGAGATCACACTTTATATTCTATTCGTTATGATTTCCTGATTTATTTCTCATCATTTGATGAGGTGAAAAAATGAAAATCCACATCCTGTTTCCAGTCGACCGACCGGATCAGGGAATGGAATGAATGAAGCCCCCATCTAGCGGCAAGGATATGAACTGTGCCGGCTGCCTAAGCCTGTCGCACTAACCTGGGGCAATGATGAAATGAATGACAAATGAAATGTCGACTGAATATAAAAACCTAGCTAAGTGCCAAAACTATCAAATTCCATTTTATTGCTAAAATGTGGGCTATGTGTCTATGCCCGTGCGGTAAAAACCGGGCTATGTAATATTCAGTCTCCAAGTAGTTCAAACTTTAGCCACAAGAATTCGCCTTGGTCCAAGTGCCACCTTCTGTGTATCAAAATCCGGGCTATGTGCCAAGCGCCATGTGACCGGTTTTGTAGATACTTGGACGTCTTGGTGTTATATTGTGTGCTGCATTTTAGCGTGAGTCCCGTGTTTTAAGTGTGTTGTGGTGTTTTAAGAATGGATGTACCTACAAAACGCCGTAAAAGGGGAGAAGGAAGTGTTTACCAATTTAAGAAGAAGCGGAGGTCAGAGAGGAAAAGTTATGGGGGTCAAGCGAACTGTTCCTCCAAAAGAAGTCTAATGGGGTAGGCCTAGAACGCTAATGCTAACCCTATAGGCTATCTTTATTCCAAGATTGTGTGGGTAGGCCTGAGATTGTTTTAAGGTTTTAGTGTTTTAGTTGTACTGTGCAGAATAGCAAACAGACAATAATAGTAATGCCTTTAATGCCTCGTTGGTTTACTTTTACTTTTAGGTTGTATGCCGATGCCGTTATGAATGCAAGAACATTGGTTATGAGCAAAAGATCAATATATTTAACCAGTTTTACAGTCTGGCAGACCACATGAAGCAAAATTCTTATTTTATGGGCTCTTAGGTGTTAGTGACGTTAAACGTAGGCGACATGGTTCGTACACTGCTCCAGAAGAAAGTCGTCGGCAGGCAACTGTTTACTTTTCACTTTCTGATGGCAAAGGGGAACACGCACAGGTGTGTAAAAGAACATTCCTTGAAGTTCATGGTATCACAAAGCGAAGAGTCGCAACCCTAGTTGCAGCAAAAAAGCGGAGTGACGTTACCTATATTGAACGTAGGGGTAACAAAACTAAAGAAAGAAAATACACTGCTAATAATTGATCATATTGAAAGTTTACCGAAGGAGGAAAGCCACTATACCAGGGCCAGGAGTTCAAATTTGTTTTTAAGTGAAGATTTGAACTATAACAAGTTGCATACAGCTTTTAGAGAACTTCATCATAATACTACAGTTCAGTACCGGTTTTACAGAGAAACAGTGAGAAAGTACTTTCCAAACCTAAGATTTCGGATACCGAGAAAAGACACGTGTAATACATGCGATATTTTACTCAACAAAATACAAAATGACCAGAAGAACAAAGAACTACACCGAACCTCGCTGGAAATTCACCACAGGAAGGCAGAGCGAGCCAGAGGAATGATGAAACTAGATCACAATGAATCAGCTGCTCCCATAAGTGATACCTGTAAAATTTCAGTCGACTTGCAGCAAGTGATTTCTTTACCAACATTAACCCACTGCCAAATGTCTTGTTTTAAACTGGGTGTGCACATGGCTGACAACAATCAGGGATTTATGTTTGTTTGGCATGAGGGTTTGAGTGGCCGGGGAGGCAATGAAATCGCCAGTTGCATATTCAGAGGCATTAAATGTAACATAACAATCAAGAAAAAAATATTCGTATGGAGCGACAACTGTGGGGGCCAAAATAAAAATAAGATGCTATTGTTTCTTTGGATATATTTGGTTTCTAACAACTATGTTGATGAGGTTCAACATAAGTATGTTGTTCCAGGCCACTCTTACTTAAGCTGCGACCGCGACTTTGGTCTCAAAAGAGTTGAGAAATGTGAGGTTCCCTTGGATGTTGTCAGACTTCTCTGTACTGCTTGCACAAAAAAAAAAAAAAAACCATTTCTAACAAGTTTGATGGATGAAGAAGATTTTTATGACTTCAGCGCAGCTGCTAAAAGTTGCCTTAAAGGTACGTCCACACCAAGATGTTTTCGTTAACTTTGTTAATGAACAATGTTCATGAACATTTTTGACTGTTCATTAACAAAATAGCGTGTTCGTTAACTTTTCGAGCATGTTCATGAACAAAATATCTTTTAACTTTTGTGAATGAAACTTTTCATTAACATTTTGGTTCGCGCATGCGCAAAGATGCAATTATGGTTGTAAATTCGTAGGGCGGAATACGATGCTCTTTTGCTTCTCTAAAATCGACTATCGAATCGCAAGCGACTCGTATATTGTGCGGAATTATGAAATACCAGGAAGCACATGAGAATATTAATTAACTTAATTCTAAACGCCTTTCCAATATTTTTCTTTTCCACACCTTGCGTCTGCGCTTTTCTCTAATTTTGTACGCACTAAAATAATGAAAGATGCAGCTGTAAGTACTTTCTTCTTCCTGACCCTATCCATTATAACCTCACAAACAGTTTATTTAATGTTGAAGATGTTTGTTAACAAAAGTTTATTTGGTGTGGACATAATGTTGAAGAAGTTTGTTAACAAATGTCTAGTAAACATGTTGAGAAATGTTTTCATTAACATTGTTCATGAACATTGTTCATTAACTTTGGTGTGGACTAGCCTTAATACGACAACTTTAGAAATTTCTAAGGTTGTTTGGTTCAAAGTCACCAAGGAAAAGCCAGGAACCATATATACAAAAAGAACTTTCAGTGATTTTGAGCTTTGGAGAAAAACAAAAGTGTTTAGAAGCGGGGTAATGAAGAAAACTATAAAAAACTTTGAACTGCCACGGTTGGGAATGACATCAAGATTGAAGCCTGAGAAGAAGGAAGATCTGAAAAAGATGATTCCATACCTAAAGGAAGAAAACAAACCTTTTTACACTGAACTAACACAGTAGCCATGGTTTGAAGAACACTGTTTACTTATAAAAAAAAATTGAATAATAATTATTATAGCCTAAAGAAAAGTACTGTACACTACATTATTTTCAAATTATTTATTAACTTTTTCAACAACAAAGTTTTCAAGAACTTGGATTTTTACTTGTACTTGAGTACTTGTTTTTTTATTTTTTATGAATAAAATTCATTTTTTAAAAATCCCCTTTCTTTATCGAAATATTGTTATCCATAACCTGTTGGTTGCTAACTCTGCTCTTAAAAAATATTATCTTTCATTATTGGGATACGTTAGGGCACTTAGCCCAGTTTTAAGGAAACATGAGTTGGCACATACCTCATTTCATAAAATGTTCAGACAAAAGAGGTAATTGCAAGAATAATATTCCTCAGATAACATTAAGCTTTCATGAGTGTTTATAATGCAAGTGCTTCTGACTTTTTTACGCTATTTTGTAAGAAAAAACTAACAACTGTGAAAATGACAATGTTTTTTCCGTTTATCTCAGAACTTAGACTTTGGCACTTAGCTCGGTTTTTATATTTGGTCAACAAATGATAGTGGAGAGTTTTGCTGGAATGAAATTTGTGACGGAAAACCGGAGTACCCGGAGAAAACCTGTCTGCCTCCGCTTTGTCCAGCACAAATCTCACATGGAGTGACCGCTATTTGAACCACGGACCCAGCGATAAGAGGCCAGCGTCTGCCGCCTAAGCCACGGAGGTTCTCGTTTGATGAGGTATTTTGGCTAATTCATGTTGTAACCTAACAATAGTAGGTTACAGAGTTTCTTTTAGGCATTTTAGTTTGTTTTATTTTATCTTGTTGCCAGTCATGGCCACGGTTGGTAGGCCGCTATTGAAAATCTTGAGTTTTGCCTTGAGATTCTTAGCTGGTGGGTAGCCAAGTGGTGTGACTAGGTGGCCTTGGCTGATAGCATGAATTTATTCCTTGACTTGGTTTTGGTTGCCATGGCGATGAGTTTTTTTAGTGGCGAGTTTTGTGTCAAGATGGAGGACAGTTGGTGAATATTTGTGTATGAAACCTAGTTTTTTTGTTTGTTTTGATAAATCAAAGATTGAATAACTCTGAGTTCTGATATATGCAGTATGGACATGGGTTGTTTGCAGTGGAATTTGAGGCAAGACGGGAGCTGAAGTTTTTTTTTTAAGAAAATGTAATGTGAAATGGTGACAGTGTTGATTGGGTGTATGATGCCAAGGCCTGGGTACTGGAAGCTTGCCTATATTAAATAAATTGTGTGTATTTTGTAATGTTGGTGTCCTAGTCTTTGTGTGCATTCAAGCAAGAATATTGCCCCACAACCTAAGGTGGCTAACAGGTTGGTTATATTAAATATTACAATGTCGCCCAACGTAGGGGCTGAAAGAAGATAGCTTGGTGAGTTCTTAAATAGATTACAATGTACTATAGGAAATTTTATTGTACGTTCGTATCTCACTCAGTGCTACCCCACCAACTGCATGCTATACTTAGGGTATAGTAAGTACTATAATTTAGCATCACAATCCTTAATCCTGCCTAAATTGGTATATAATATATTGTCATTTCAGTAATCAAGTTAATATTAATTTAGTCATAAATTACAGTTTCATATAGAAAGACGTATAAAACTCCAGGGAAAACCAACATTTATTTCTGCTAATTTTCAGGATTCTACAGTCTAAAAATTTATAAGTGTAGGAGTCCATCAAAAATGAACCTTCCCTGCAGACCAGAGTAATTTAGGCCCACTGAAATATAATGTTACTCCTACAACTTCTCTTCAATTTATAAGAAAATTTTAATATTGCACTATAGGACCTCTTTTGCTTATCTATCCTATTAATGATTACACACATGGGCTTTTGTTATGATGTTTTTGATTTTGTTATTGCTTATTGTGTGCGTGTATTGCTTGTTTCAATAGGAATATCTTGGATTTATTCTGGCCCTGAATGAAGCTGTTAAGGGCAAATCAAATAGTGTTAAATGCCCAGTGAGTGACGTTACGACTGGAATGCTGTCTCTCTTGGATAAATTAGATCAGTGGATTGATGAAACTCCACCTATAGAACAACCACAAAGATTTGGTAACCAAGCATTCAGGAAATGGTATGCAAGACTTAAAGAGGTGAGTGAAATCTACTAATTCAAAGATGCTGTAGTTTTATCCTGCCCAAAAAATCTTCATGTACTTCTAGCTTTAATTACCAATCACTCTTTCTTTAATCGTGTCACAAGTACCTAAATTTTAATATAGAGTTAAGAATATAAACAACAATATAAATTTATGTATAAATAAGTCAAAGTCCAATAATTAAATGTTCTTTGCCCAGTAGCAGACGGCGTTAAGAGCATTAGGGGAAGCTAGGATCAAATCTTCCATTGTGCATGTTATGCCATTGACAGTTTCATAGAGTAAAGTAAGGCAGTTTGTGAGGACAAATTCTAGATCATGTCCACATTCACAGAAGAAGGAAGAGTCCTATGGTAGAAAAATGGAGGACAGCTCAGCCCTTCTTTTGCAGTAATTTACATATGTTCCATTCAAAGCACTTGCTGAACGATGTGTAGCGACAAGCAGTACGGTAAAATCATCTAATTCCGTGATATTAACAATTACAATAACTGTTACGTGCTAAGTAGTGTACCGGTATGTTTACAGAGTCCTTGCATGCCAACAAATCATTCTAATATCAGCTTTGAGCCCAATACGCTTAAAAAAAAAAAAAAAAAAAACGGCATTTCTCCTGATTCTGTGGATCACCTTAAATCCACGATTATTGTTACCAAACATTCAGACAGTTAAAAGCAGAAATTCTGACCTTAATGACCTGTTATTTGTAGCTCTTCAGTCTGTCAACACAAATTTGCCCAATGACTGGGCTCTTATAAGTATAAATATGTAAATTACATGTACCGTATTAGTTAATTATCACTATAAAATAATAATAATAATGATCGTATGGCCTCAGGAGAGCCTGGTCTTTCTAGCTAACGCCCGTGGGCAACCTGCGCATCATAATGAGGATGAAGTGATGATGAAGACGTCACATATACCCAGTCCCCGAGCCACGGGAATCAATCCCAAGAGATTAAAATCCCTGATGGCTCGGCCGGGAATCGAACCCGGGGCACTTTGGGCCAAAACTGGTTTGATGCAGCTATCCATGCCTCCCTGTCCTGAGCTAATCGATTCATCTCTACATAGCTACCACACACTACATCCGAGGCGATCTGTTTAACATATTCTAACCCTGGTCTACCCCTACAGTTCTTGTCCTCGAACCTTCCTTCCATAACTAAGCTTGCTATTCCTGGGTGTCTTAGTATGTGTCCTACCAACCTCTCTTTTCTCTTCATTAGCAGTCGCCAGAAACATCTCTCCTCTCCCACTAGTCTTAATACCTCTTCGTTTGTAACCCTATCTACCCATCTGATCCTCATCATTCTCCTGTAACACCACATTTCAAACGCTTCAATTCTCCTCTTTTCTGCTGCACCAATAGTCCAAGTTTCACTTCCATAGAGTGCCACGCTCCAGACAAAGGCTTTCAAAAATGACTTCCTAATACCTAAATCTATATTTGATGTCAACAGATTCCTTTTCTGTAGAAATGCTTTCCTTGCCTGAACTAATCTACTTTTTATATCCTCTTGGCTCGTCCATCACTGGTTATTTTGCTTCCTAAGTAACAGAAGTCTCCTACTTCCTTTAGTTTTTTACCTGCCAATTTGATATCCTTAGAGGTTTCTGTTTTTTTTTCGGCTGCATTCCAATATTTTTGTTTTACATTTATTAATCTTCATCATGAATTCTTTCCTCAAGACGGAGTCCATACCATTCAAAAACTCATTCAAATCCTCAGGCGTGTCGGCCAAGATGACTATGTCATCGGCAAATCTCAGAGTTGGAATTATTTCTCCTTGAATCTTCACTCCCACTTTAATTTTTTCTCCAATTTCCTTCATTGCTTGTTCAATGTAAAGATTGAAAAGTATGGGTGATAAGTTGCAGCCTTGCCTTACACCTTTCTGAATACCAGCTTCTCTCTCATGTGCGGGGGCGTGGTGGCTCAGCGGTCTAGCTGTATGCCTCTCACCAAGGCGGTCCGGGTTCGATTCCCGGTCAATGCATGTGAGATTTTCGAAGTGAAATGCCATGTCCTGTGGTTCGGGTTCCACGTAAAAAGGAGGTCCCGTGGCTCATGATCTCAAGATTAACGGTCACGTTAAACTACAAGCTTCCTTTTTTTCTCTCTCATGTCCTTCAGCTCGAATGCTCTGTCAAATTCTGATCACAATATTAAATCTCCTGTTGCATCCTCATCAATTTCCTCCTCCCTTTCCATTACATGATTCTCAATCTCCTTTCCCTTATACAAACACTCAATGTAAGCTTTCCATGTCTCAACCTTTTCTTCCCTATCTGTTAGAGGCTTTCCATTTGTGTCCTTAATATTACAGCATTTAGTTTTCTTTTCCCCAAAAGTATTCTTAATCCTTCGATAAGCTGTGTTTGCCTTTCCTAATTTCAGACAATTTTCTATACCTTCACATTTTTCTTTCAACCATTCTTCTTTCACTTCCTTGCACTTCTTGTTAACCTCATTTCTCAGACGTCTGTATTCTGCTTTCCCCTTTTCATTTCTTACATTCTTGTGTTTCCGCCTTTCATCCATCAATTCTAGTATATCCTGAGTGATCCACGGTTTTCTACCTATTTTTTCTTTCCTACCAATGTTTTCTTCTGCGGATTTTGTTATTTCATTTTTCAATAGTGCCCATTCGTCTGCAATTGAAGTTTGTTTAGGGTTTTTCATTAGTCCTTCCTTTATACTCTTCTTAAATCTTTAGTTTACATCCTTCTCTTTCAGCCTGTCTATTGCCCACCTTTTTGGCTTTTGACTTTTCTTCAGTTTCTTTAACTTTAAGCTGCATTTCATAACAAGAAGATTGTGGTCAGAGTTTATGTCAGCACCAGGATATGTTTTACAATCCAAAATCTGGTTTCGAAACCTCTGCTTGACCATAATGAAGTCGATTTGGTAACGCCCTGTATCTCCTGGTCTCATCCATGTGTATATTCTTCTATTGTGGTTATTGAATAAGGTGTTAGCTATGACCAACTCATGCTCGGTGCAGAATTCCACCAGGCTGCTTCCTCGATCACTCCTTTCATCTAACCCGAAATCTCCTACTATCTTCCCTTCTCTTCCTTTTCCTACCACAGCATTCCAATCTCCCATTACTATAACATTTTCATCACCCTTGATATACCTCAGAATTTCATCTATTTCTTCGTAGACCTTTTCAACATCTTCATTATCACTATTAAAATGGGGCAATTTATGATTACGTGTTTTGACCTTCAATTGGCCATCATCAGATTCTGATCACTGTGTTGTAGGTTTACTTTTTTTTTTCTCCACTAATGTATTTCACAATTATTGTAGCTTGTCTTTGGTGTTTATAATACGAATCACAATTTGAATCTCGTTATACGCACAATGTCATCTACAAAGATCATTAATTTCAGCTCCCTAACCTTGGTCTTCACAATTTCGTTCAAAACCACTATGAACAGTAGTATGAACTTTTCTGTCTTAGTCTAGTTTCATTTCAAAACTGCAACGCTTAATTGCACATATTCCATTATGTGTTTTCAATTCCTTTCTGCTTCATGGCTTTTCATACCTTTCCATAATTATTAAATAAATCACCCAATATTCAAAACAAGATAAGTAATGCGTCGCTTACATAGGCAAATTTATACCTACCAACCTTTACGTTTTATCAGTAAAATTGATTCAATTGTAGTGTGTTTTATGGATGAACTACAATAATTTATAGTTTTACTTTCTAGCAAGATCTTCTTTTTAAATACGCAACAGGACGAGCTTCCGCAGGCTGCCAATAGATGGTGAGATTAGTGAATAATCGATACATCGCTCTGATTCTTATTTCACCGAATGGTCTTCGATCGTGAATATGGCGCTCCCTGATAATTGCTTGTGAATTTTAGTCACTCGAAATACTCGTAGATTGTTTTTTTTTTTTACTATGGTTGAAAGATTGATTCATTCGACAGCCATTTTCGTTTGTTCGTCCTTCCCAGGGAATAGCTGAGGTTGTGGGCATGAACAAATTATATTTTGTAAGGGGATTTCATCTTAAAGATATTTGTGGATGATTATTTCAGGTAAAATGTTTTGTCTCTTACAATGTCATCAGTTACATGTATTTTATATTCATACTGATAAATGTCTGCTTAGCCGAAGAAAATAACAGGCATTTTGCCATGTTTTATTGTATCTTGATGCATGCTGTTTCCTGCGTATTCTGTCGCTTGGGGTTTTTACTGATAGGTCATTTGGAAATTGGCAGCTATGTAAGTTACTGGGAAAGATCCATGGCTTAGCAACTGGGATAGGAATTTGAGTGAGATAGTAAGGAACACATGAGGTTTGGTAGCACGGACATCATCCTAAAACCTTCACTGTAACAACTGCCATTGCTGCAGTGAAGGTATCAATTTCTATCTACAGGAACCCCGGGTTTTGGTTATTACAGTTTAGAAAACATTTTAAAATACCGGTACAGGTATCCCTCGATTTACGTCATGAATTCGTTTCGAGTAATCATCGCCTAATACGAAATCGCGTTAAGTGAATGCATTATAATATAGGTTAGATAGGAGGTAGGGACTATTTCAAGGAAAAAATAACAAGCCTATGAATGTTAAACAAATGCAATTTTTTTATTCATGTCGTTAGTGCAGTGTGAAACTCAATGCACAGGGTCATTATCTATGTGCGCCCCAATAAACACGTCAAGCCAAGCTGGCTTTGAATGGCACAGATCGCGGACGCGCGTACACGGTTCAGCCGGTGGTTGGCGCGCACTTTTACACTTTAACCAAACATGTTCAATAATTTGTACTTTCAGTGCTCATAGTCGATGCTGAAAATGTCCTCCCTCTATTGTAAAAGACACCTGACATCTTCTGATGAAAGAATGGGCAACGATCTCGTCTAACTTTTGTTGTCTTTTAACTTTTTTATTATTATTACGAAGCCAGTTTTCTTGAATCGTTTAGCGAGCCTCCTAATTGTACTGGCATTAGGCATGGAAATATGATTCGAAATTTTGGTCTTGTTTCAGATAAATGGAGTGCGGTATTGCAAGGTCCGCATCTGGTCAGCCAAAGACGCAATAGTTTGCCGCAGTCCACTCATTTGGCTGGCGGGGGCTTGGTGGCTCAGCGGTCTATCTGTATGCCTCTCACCAAGGCGGTCCGGGTTCGATTCCCAGTCATTGCATGTGAGATTTTCGAAGTGAAATGCCATGTCCTGTGGTTCGGATTCCACGTAAAAAGGAGGTCCCGTGGCTCATGATCTCGAGATTATCGGTCACGTTAAACTACAAGCTTCCTTCCTTCATTTGGCTGGCCAGGTGCGCAGAGAGTGGCCCTCGCAATACCCCGCTCCGCCGACTCATATCGTTAGTTCACATGTGTTTTGTCATTCATATGGATGTGTATGTGCAAAGCTTAGACGTTAGTGTTGTATGTTTAGTAAGTATTGTGATTACTGTGAACTTGACTTAAACAGTACATAAGAGATAAAATCGAAGCCATCACTGCTGTGGAACTTAAGAATGTTGTCCATTCTTTCATCAGAAGATGTCAGGTGTGTGTTACAAGAGAGGGAGGACATTTTCAGCATCGTCTATGAGCACACTGTAAGTACACATTATTGAACATGTTTGGTAAAAGTGGGCGCTAACTACCGACTGAACCTGGTAGGCGCGCCCGTGATCTGCGCCAGTGAAAGCCGGCTTAGCTTGCCGTGTTATTCGGGGCGCACAAAGATATTGACCCTGTACATACATACGGTAATTTTCACAGTCATCAGTCTGACGATGAAATGATTGGGTCTGGCGAGTCTGGATTATCCATCTCTGGTTCTCTTGAAGCTTCCTTTATTTTATTTTTTGCTTGACTTATGGTTCTCATAGTTGATTCTGAGATTCCTGTAGCTCTGACAATGTCCACAGTGCGCTCATTGCGTTCATATCGCTTTATAACTTTCAATTTTCTTCAAGTGTTACTGATTTCCTTTGCTTTTTGCTTTTGGAAGCATCTTGATCACACTTCTTCTCCATAAAGTTTATAGAAACAATAAAACACAGCTTGTTAACTCAATGCTCTCTTTAATAATGTCCACATGCCGCCAGTCAACACTGAAACAACGCAACACAGCTACTCAGCACACTCTTTGAGACTGACTACACACCTACTTGCAGCGCTGCACATTCGATCACGAAATCATCCCACGGGGTGATGGTGAACCCGCAACCTACTGTCGACCAAAATATTATGTGTACTCGAGTTTGAAGGTTGGTTGTGAAGTAACCAATAGACCTACATAAAATCCAATAACATCATTTTCATCGTTCTATTTTACGTTAGTTCATGTAGGTTTGGAATTTTTAATTTATATTTTAATATTTTTTATCTCAGTTGGAACACAAAAAGTGCCCGTTTTTAAGCGTGTTTCAACCATGCGTCACATTTAAGAATTATTATCTCACAAACCCGTCATCAGATCGAATCCAAATTTTAACACAATATAGATTGGAATGTTGTATAACTGATTTATTAATTTTAAAATTTTGTGTGTCCAAGAAACAATGTTGTTATCATTTTTGTAATGTAACTTTTTCTCGGCTCGGGGTGGTTTGAAAATGTAGTTCTGGGTCGCATTGTAATCCTTATACATCAAAAAGGTATGCTGTATGATTGTGAAATACGTAAATTAATTCACTTATTTTATATCGGTTTGTATTTGTGCGGGGAATTAAGACATGGCTCACCAGTTAGCCGCTCCGGTGAAAGCTGTACAGCGTTGCCAAGATGGGCTCCATCACGCGTCATGGCGTGCATCGCTCGGAAGTGATGGGCTCCATATCAGCAACGCTGTACAGCATTTCCCGGAGAGGCTAGCTGGTGAACCATGTCTTAATTCCCCGTACAAATACAAACCAATATAAAATAAGTGAATTAATTTACGTATTCCACAGTCATACAGAATATCGTTTTGATGTATAAGGATTACAACGCAACCAAGAACTACATTTTCCAATGACTCCGAGCCGAGAAAAAGTTACCCTACAAAAATGATAACAACTTTCGTTTTTGATCACACAAAATTTTGAAATTAATAAACCAGTTATGCAATATTCCAATGTATATTGTGTTAAAATTTGGATTCGATCTGATGACGGGTTTGTGAGATAATAATTCTTAAATGTGACGCATGGTTGAAACACGCTTAAAAACGGGCACTTTTTGTGTTTCAACTGCGATAAAAAAATATTAAAATATAAATTAAAAATTCCAAACCTACATGAACTAACGTAAAATAGAACGACGAAAATGATGATGTTATTGGATTTTATGTAGGTCTATTAGTTACTTCACAAACAATCTTCAAACTTGAGTGCACATAATATTTTGGTCGACAGTAACTTTTATATATATATTTTTTATGTAATTATGTACAATTTTTTAAAATCGCGTTATAGCGAAAACACGTAAAGTGAGAGCGTGTATAATGAGGGATGATTGTACTTCACAGTAATAAATACCATAGTGTATGCTTTGGTACTCTTGTCCTTATGGTAGCCTACAACTGCTGTAGCAAAAATTCAAAATATGTTTAAAAAAATGTAGCACGAGGTATGGGGACTTCTGTGACACCCTTTAGATAGATTATTTCAGAATACCATGTTTGTGCTTTTTCTTTAACAGAATGCTATCGCAGTTCTTCAAGATGCCTTGCCGGAGAAGTATTATCGGGCTATTCCAGAAATCATGGTGTACTTAGTCGAAGGCTTTGGAAATTCAACTCGTATCGATTATGGAACAGGACATGAAATGTCATTTCTTATGCTCCTGTGTTGTCTGTTCAAGATTGGTGCATTTGTGGAAACTGACAAACAGGCGGTTGTATGTCAGGTTTTCAACAGGTTAGTTTCTCATGCTGAAGTATAGTAGTCATCAATTGATTTTCTTATTTTCAACAAAAATAGTCTTATTTACCTTGTTTTGATTTTTATGCAGATATCTGACCTTGGTTCGTAAGTTGCAGTTGATATATCGAATGGAACCAGCTGGCAGTCATGGGGTTTGGAGTTTGGATGATTACCAGTTTGTACCATTCATTTGGGGCAGCGCTCAGCTGATCGGTATGTTGTTATCATTGAGTTACAATTTTTAGTTCTATACTTAAAAGTAAACTAAAATATGCTTATTATTTTAGTCTTCTAGAGTTTGAATTCTGGACATTAGGCTATAGATATTTTTTTAATTAAATTTTTTACCAATTTTTGCCATTATCATCATCTCAACAATCTTGCTGGTGTAGGCTTTCATGGCCAGGGTAGGAATCTTCAGAAAAGCTTTTGGAGTTTTTAGGCCATGTCATTTGCTTCTCGATATCTAAATGTGGCCAGCATTTTCAAAGTTTTGTTCTGAATGGTTTGAAGTTACAGATTTCTTCCTCCATAGCTCTTCTGGTCACTTTTCTTGTGAAAATTTGATCCTTTAGATTAGTTTCTCTGTTATGGTATGTACCTGATACAAGAAGATTGTTGTTATTGCTTTTATTAGGGGCTTGGTGCTTTGGTCATCAGCCTTATGTACTTGCATGTATGGTATTTTTCTGATAACCTGTGTTATTGTCAGGGTGTCTACCGGTAACGAAAGTAACGAAAAAGTAACGAATTTTACAAATGGGTAACGAAAGTAACGAAAAAGTAACGAATTTTACAAACGGGTAACGAAAATTTTCTGAAGGTGGGTTGAATCATTTAAACTCGCGGGCTCAGAGATTGCGAGTTTCACGCAAGCGGCGCCGTGCCTATTGCATAGTACTAAGCTATGTCTCTCCGTGCCCGACCTCAAGGAAATACATACCGAGGATACCCTGAGCGGTATACATCGGTTCAACGTATATATTTCGGCCTCAAGAAGTCTTAAGTTTCGTGTGAAATATTTTTCTGTGTTACTGTATTAGGAAACCTGACTTTTCGCGAGACGTTTATTCGCGAATACTTCCGAAACTAAAAAGAAATCTCTCATTTCTGTTATTTGGAAAGAAGTGTCAAATTGAAGTCCAGAAATAACACGAAACAATTTAATGTCGCAATCTTGCGAAATGTTACCGTGTCGAAAAAAATGCGAAAAATCTTCGAAATACATATAACTTATTTAAAAAATATGTCAAGTAAATTTGCGACATTCAGTATGGTTAATTCGAAATTCCGTTATAAGTCGATTTTTCCTTCGAACTTTCGTTCCATCGGATATATAATCTAACCGATTATTTCGATAACTTGTTGATAATTCGTGGTTCTCAATCGAAATAAAACTTGCCCTCTTGTCGTATTATTCGTGCAATCCTCTCAGAACAATTCGTAATATTCGATACCGTACCTACTTCGAACGTTCATCCTCCAAATCGAATCCACAAGACGGCCGGCTGACCACATGACTTGCCTGCGGGAACTCGTCAAACGGACCGAGATCGACGTCAGTTGCGTAAAATCATAAAACCCGTCCCCTATCGTGAACTTATGACCACGAGGACTGCGGGAATCCTGTCAAAGGTGATTGGGCACCCATCACGGGGCACCCATCACGAAACCTATTTGCCACTTTTCCCATGACCTTATACTTAAAAGCGTGCGGGGAGCGAGAAGTGCATCAACCCACTTAAAAATGGCAGCCTACGTAGCATCGAAATACTAAATCCTCCTCGTGATCCACCCTGAACTCATGAACTCCCAACTACAGCATAGGGACAAAGGGAATCACGGCGCCGACCGAACAACATGTTCATAACTACGCGTGAATTTTAACCATGCCCAACCTTGAGCTTGCCTCCGCCATTCTATCAGGACAGATACAGGCAGACAATCGTTGAACGGCCGGGTGCGGCAGCGATTGCGATACATCGCGATATTTCTCCGCATTCAATGACGAGGACAACTGTATTCTTGTCAAACGGACAGCAAGTGGCGCCGATTGCGTAATAATGCTATATTTTCTTGTGCCCGAACTCAAGGACAATGGAAATCTCGTCGAATGACTAAAAGTGACGCTGATGATCTAAATCGCGATGTTTCTCCGTGTTCTATCGTGAAAACTACAGGAAGCTCACCAAACAACTGAAACCAGCGGCGATCGTGTAACATCTCGATATTTCTCCGCATTTGACTGCGAAGACAGAATTCGGTGACACATCGCGTAACATCGCATACATTTCTTCGCGACCTACCGCGGGGACGAAGGAAATCTCGCCAAATGGTCAAGAGCTGAGCAACCTCTTGGTACCGTAATAATAACAACATATTGTGGACAAGACGACATATTAGCTGAAACAACTCATTGGATATTAAATATCTAGTATATATTTATTATTTTTTACATTTTTATAACATCATGTGAATTTCATTTAAAGCAGCTTCGGTGGTGTAGTTGGTAGCATACTGAACTGCTGTGCCCAATATAGCGGGTTCAAACCCGGCCGAAGTTGTCGGATTTTTTAAAAGCGTTAAAAATCCTTCAGTATGCCTTCCTTCGGAGGGGAAGTAAAGCCGGCGGTCCCATGTCATGGATTTATGGCATGTAAAGGATTCTTCCACAGACAAAACTTGTGTGAAGCTAAATTGTTAGGTTATATTTCGTCGGAACGCTCTATCAAAGTTCCAACGTTCACCACTAGGTATCATTGATATATGGTAGCAACTTGAAATTGAATGGAACTTGTAGCTCACCCTAAGGGTGTCCGTTGGAAGCAGCTACAGACTCAGACGAGTTGAACATGTCCTCGGACACTCCCGACACTAAAAGCCATACGATAAATAAAAAACTTCTTTAAAAACAGTTCACTGTTGTTTTTCTTCACCGCGTGATGAGCGCCTATGCTTGTAGACCGCAGACGTAACTTGAATTCAAAGGTAACTAAAATTAACTAAAAGGTAACTAAAAGGTACCTAAAAAGTAACTAATTTTTACTTCATCCTTACAGTAGACACCCTGATTGTGGTGACTAATAGTATGCATAACGACAATTGAAAGGACAGCAGTTAAAGTTATCAGTTGACAACCTCCTTATGTACCACACCTCACCCTCCAAGACTCTAAAATAGTTCACAAAATTATATCCAAATTGTCATGTCCAAGCTTTGACTGATGAGTTTACTCTTGGGAAAGCGGCTTCGGTGGCGTAGTTGGTAGCATGCTGAACTGCTGTGCCCAAGATCGCGGGTTCAAACCCATCCGAAGTCTTCGGATTTTTTAAGAGCGTAAAAATCCTTAGTATGCCTACCTTCAGAGGGGAAGAAAAGCTGGCGGGCACATGTCATAGATTTATGGCATGTAAAAGAACCTTCCACTAACTACACTTGTGTGAAGCTAAATTTCGAGGTTAGATTTCGTTGAGACGCTCTATCAAAGTTCCATCGTTCACCACAAGGTGTGAGTGACATCTGGTAGCAAAAGTTGGAACTAGTTGAATTTGAACGGAACTTGTAGCTCACCCTATGGGTGTCCGCTTGAAGCAGCTACAGCCCCTGGCAAGTCGGACATGTCCTCGGACACTCCCGGCACTAAAAGTCATGAGCTAAATAAGTAATACTCTTGGGACATGATTCGATACACATGGGGATGGTTGAAAGTATTAGAAGCCAGTGTTGCCTAGTTCTATTACAGAAAGCTTTCCAATTATATTATATAACGTGGAAAAACCTGGGGATAATGTTAGGTGTAAGCAAATGGACAAACTTCAAATATAATTCTACATTGAACACCAGATGCTCGAGGGTTAGCTAATGCACCTTTTCTTTTTGAATATTAGCAATGAGAATTATTAGCCTATTTTCATTTATGAAAAAAATAGGCTTATGAAATCACCTTTTATCCGTGTGTGTGCGTGTGCATGTCCCCCTATAAAATGACTTTCAAAAACCTGCTAAGTGCAAAACCCACATGGCGGCCAAGCGAAGTTGAAACATTTGAATAGACCTTTCTCACGATTTAACCATCCGAGCGCAGTGAAACTTGGTATGGTAAATGTTTATATAAATTCTAATCTACTGGCATTCAATTTAGTTCAAATGTTTTCATAATGGCGGCTGTGCGAATTATTGAAATACGTTTGTATTTCTTGTGTCCTAATTATGCAATCGAAGTGAATGTTGGAATAATAAGCTTGCGCAATCATCGTCATTTAACAGTACCGTACGTAACTCTATGGCGTACACATATAAAAATCCAACATGGCGGCCGCACTAAATATTTCTCCAGCATTCTATGTCTCCGAAACTATTTCTGGTATCACGCTGAAATTTCTTATGGTAATAGAGAATATTACTATAAGTTCACCTATGCAACTTTGAAATTTCTGTTATCTACAAAATCAACATGGCGGCCAACCTGTTAAAATATTTAAATGGCATTTTCTCGCGATTTAATCATCCGAGCACAGTGAAACTTGGTATGGCACACAATTATACATGATTTAAGCTACTGGCATCTAATTTTATCCAATTGATTTAGTAACCTCAAGATGGCGGCCGTGCAAAATTTAAAAATTATTTATTTTATCTTTTGTGTCCTAATCAAGCGAACGAAGTGAACGTAACTTCTCATTGTAATGGTGTTGGTGAAGACATAGGTTGTGAACCAAAGGCTATTTAGTACAGGCCTATCACATGGAAAATCGTTTTAATAGGCAGGGGAGTGGGATATATGAAAATAGACTAATTAGTTATTCACGGAACTACTTGTTTTATAAAGGGAAAGATTTCATACAAAACTCACTGTGGTTCTTGTCTGTTTAAGTTTCTTTGAGTTCACAAGAACTTAATATTTTTAAAATCTTTACTGACTATTTTTTTTTGTATTTTTTAATTTATTTTTTATTATTTTATTTTTTTCAGCTCATCCTCGCATTGAACCCAAATCTTTCGTTCAACCAGAGGTGTTAGATACTTTTGCTGATGACTATATGTTTCTTGGATGCATCAAATTCATCACTAAGGTATTTTATATTATCTTTAATTTTTCAGTGTAGAAAAAAAAATATAGCCTTTTTATGAACATCACAATTTGTAGTACTAACAATATCAGAAAGAGGTTTGTTTTCTTCTTCTTTTCTTCCAAAAGGAAGATTCTTTACTTTCCCAGTGTTAATTTTAAGGACAGACGAGGCTCAGTACTATGGTTAAATTTTTTACTTTTCTGTAATCAGAAAATCTTTCCTGAACAAGTGGAACTAGTTACTTTATTTCATTTGAATTGAAATAATATGAAAGTAAGGAAATTAAATGCTAGTAAACTCTATCCTTTCTTAATTCAAAACAAGGAATTTTATAATGCGGTCTTCTAATATATTCTTATTCTTCTTCTTATTATTATCAGTTTCTTTTTTCTTGTCTCCCCTTAGGGAAAACGGTCCTGGTACTTACTATTGTTTGATGGTGGTGATCATTATTTTAAGGGGTGGAACATAGAGGTCATCTACCTCTATGATATAAGCTTTAACTATTCACTGACAAATTTATTCACAACTAATCTTTTTGAATCTTCGGGAAAGAAAGGTGCTCGTATGCTGCAGCACTGTGCAGTCTCCATAAAATAAATATCACATTGTTATATAGTTTTTTATTTGTATATTTATTTAATAAGAACACTCGCTATACCAGCATGAAATCTTCTCTTGGAATATGTTAAAAAAAAGTAAATTTGGACCTAGTTCCTTTTCTATGTGGATTACATTCATTTTTAATGATTATTCGACAAAATTAGGGCTTTCTTACTTCATGTATGTTACTGTATTTACTTGTGTAACATGCACACATTTTATTCATTATTTAAAGGCTGTTGATTAAATGTGACTCTTCTGAGAGAAAATTTAAAAAGTTTTCATAATTCACAAAAATGCACAATATGTACTCTATTCCTTTGCAGTAGGTACAGAAGGCTATCAAAATAATTAAAAAACAAATCTTTAAAACAAATGCAAGGTGGGCATCAATTAATGATTCACTGTATATAATACAATATACTGCAAACACAAGCTAGATTATATACATAAAGAAAGCAACATCTATCCATTAAGAAAAAGGCTGTGGGTATTGAGACAATATTAAAGAAGTCAACATGGCCATTTGCATTGACCTTAAATGCGAAGAGCATTGTGTTACTCAAGTGATATAATGTATAGTATGAATCAGTTAAAAATTGAAATTGATGTCAAAATCGATTTGAATTAATTCATTGTTATTGTATCATACACACTCTTGCATCCCCCCTGTGGGTGGGTGGTTTCGAATACACCCACGGTATCCCCTGCCTGTCGTAAGAGGCGACTAAAAGGGGCGACCTTGGCTATACTTTAAGGATTCCGCGTTGTTTTGTGAATTGGACCCCCAGTGGGTGGGAGGAAGCGAATACATCCACGGTAATCCCTGCCAGTCGTAAAAGGCGACTAAAAGGGCTTCTCGGAAAGGTCCCCTTTCGAGGGTTTGACAGTCAGCTCTAAAAGATATACACCCCTTGCGGTATAACTCTCATTAGGTTATATCGCACTTCTTTCCGTTACTGCTTTCAGGGTCTGGCAACCAAAATTTCTATATGTGCGTGCTGTTAGGGGATGGGCCACTTACGCTTGCGACTACGCTCGAAAGCCTGTTCCGGTCTCTGGCCGCGCCGACAGGTGGGTGTGCCATGTACCCGTGCAGTAGTATCCGCCTGACTACGCAGGTCCCCGCACAGCCGAATGTCTGAGCTGTAAAATCCAGTATATGCCAAGGGGTACATGCCGATACGGCATTGTAAAACATCGGACCCCCGGGCAATGCCTTCCAAGCTAGGCGGGCCTTGCCCTGGCTGGGTAGCGCCTACTGTGACGGCCCGTGATCGGATGTCGGTGGCATTCGGGGAGGATGATCTGGCCATGGGTTCAAAAAGAAAAATCCCCAAACAGGGTGGTCCTACACCCAAGTCTTTAACATTTGATTCCCTACGGGGATCAACCCCCTGGGAACAATCTGTGCGTGAAAATCTGGGTGCTAACACCCCCAAGTTTCTGGTAGCTACCAGAACAGATGGGGGTGATTTCAAGCTGGTAAAGAGTATTTTGTTTTCTCGCCACATAGAACGTGTCTATGGTGAGCTTGAGAAAGTACAAAAGATGAGGAACGGTAGCTTGTTGCTCAAGACTAGGACTGGTGAGCAAGTTGAACAACTTTTGCAATGTGACCACTTTGGCGAAATTCCCATCAAAGTGGAAACGCACACGTCCCTGAATCTGGTCCGAGGAGTTATTTTCCACCGGGACCTGATTCTGAACACTGACGAGGAGCTCAAGGAGGATATGCAGCACCGTCACGTGACTGATGTCCGGCGCATTACGCGCAAGGTCAATGGTCAAATCGTGGATACTGGTGCTTTCATTATTTCCTTTGAGCTTTCGGTGCTCCCGGAGAAAGTCAAGGTTACAAGTTACCGTTGTGACGTACGGCCTTATATCCCTCCACCAATGAGGTGTTATAAGTGCCAGAAGTTCGGGCACATGTTATCCCGATGCTCGAGCCCCGAAATCTGCGGAACATGCGGTAAGGTACCACACGAAGCGGAAGACTGCACAACACCTTTTCAGTGCACTAATTGCCCTGGATTTCATTCTCCTCGGGACAGGAACTGCCCTGTCTTCCTGAGTGAGAAGAAAATCCAGGAGATCAAAACCCTGGATGGTCTCACCTACCAGGAGGCCCGCAAGAAGTACCATACCACAATTTCGCCTTCTCCAACGTGTAACTTTTTACCAGCCCTTCTTGGGCGACTGATTTAAAACTTCCCAAAATCATCCTCCTATTTTTGATCGGAAGTACTTCATCATATACCACACAATTGAAATGGCAGGGTCGTGGAGTGTTGGACACACATTTGGTCAACCTAACTGGTATCATTTGGGCGTTCAACTATTAGGTGTAATTCCCTATAAAGAAAACTAATTATAACCTTCAAAATATGTGTATTAATATCAACTTTAAACATATGGCGGGGACTCTCGTCGAACAGACTATGGTTTACTATCTTCTCTCCTCGGCAATGACGAAAACATGTGACCCAAAATGAATGTTGGAATATAAAGATGTTTGTTACTCACTCATCGACGATCTAGCAGATAATCTACGAGACATGCTCGATAGATCAGTTCTCCCCAGCATTTCTAAGATTTTCCACACGTGGTTTGAGGTTAGAGATGTTTACTGGTTTACATAGCCACATCTCTGCGAGAGAAATGAATGTGCTTCCGTACCCAACTTGAATTGTGCTAACAGAGATAACATCGTTGTGATATGTAGCCGTTTCGAGTACATTCACAAGCCATGCTTTCAACAAAACTGTTTCTCCAAATAGGCCTACGCCAAATTACGAGAACGCGACCTTTCCAATCAGACGCTACAATAGAAGTGAAGCCCCGCTATACACGAAAATCCCACCTCTCATCTTGTAAACACATGTTTTCGTCTTTCTCCGCCAGGGTCATGATACCCTCCAACCCATACAAAATACACCAATAATCTCGAACCCATGTATTTTTCTTACAACTCGTGGCGCGAAACTCTTCTCTGACGTCAGAACCTTACACAATTTACCCAAAGCTTTCTTCAAGACAAGGGAAGTTATTCTCGGCCCAATCTAAATTTGGCCTAGAGTTTCCTGCTGTTGCAACATCTTGTAGCTTACCTACACAATCCGCTGTCTTGTATACTGACATCTCCCATACAAATTAAATGAAATATTCCTGACTGAGTCCCCGAGATACACAAGATATATATACACTAAATAAAATGAAATTCTACAACCTAAATGATGATGATGAACAAGAAAAGAAATGGTATGAACAAATTACCCTAACCTGACTTCTCTTGCAGTCAACCAAATAAGGGTTTGGGAACATTGTGACCGGAACAGTCACAATACGCCCCCATGTGATTCACACGGGTGAAACAAGTGTGGATCACAAACACTCAAACAAGCAACGCACTGAAAACACAAAGAATTACACTATTACATAAATAAACCCTGGAAGACATATATACATACACACTTGTCAAATTTTCACACATTCTCACTCTCTCGAATGTCTTATTGTGTCCATTTCCTAGCCTCACTGATTTCTCTCAAGTGTCTTAGGTCTACCACTTCATTTTCTTCGTCTCATCATGAGACCCTATCGCTTCACAAGCCATGGTATTTGCCTGCACAGGCCTTATCATACCATCTATCCATCTAACACTCGATGCCACTTTGCTGGTTAGCATTCTTCGTCACATCTCTTGAGTTTTGTCATGCCATCACGTTATGTTGACTGATTCTCTAAGAGTCCATGCCATATTATTTTACAGAGTGATATCTACGGAGATTCCTAATATTATGTGTACTGACAGACTTACCATCCTGGTCCGTTAAACTATAGGCACACTCACCAATACGTTTAACCACCTTAAAAGGCCCCTGAAATAGATGAAAAAAAAACTAAACCAACCCCTAAACTGAAGATAGATAAGAACTCTGAAACACACCTGATCGCCTATCCAAAAAAAAAAACTGAATTTAACCCTCCAAAAACTGTAAGCTGCCAACTTCCTACTCATCTCCCTCAAACTTACCTGCCAAAATGATACACTCGATGAAGGTCGACTGATATCCTGATTCAGCATAATGCCTATTTCTTTCTCCTCTGGTTCACCTGTACTCTTTCGTTGCCACTTTCCTGACGCCCCCCACCCCTCTGATAGTTTTCCTGTGCTGATATTATCCTTATCCTGTTTCTTTCTACTTCTATAATTCCTTATTTCCACCTCCCGTTTATTCTGTCTACTAGAATCTCCCTGCTGACTTTCACCTAACATCACCTCCAAATGTTGTTCACTCTCAATTAACGTCTCCTCCCACTGCCGTTCACTCTCCTCTAAGTTACTATCACCTACTATCCCTTTCAACTGCTGTTCACTCTCGTCTACGCTACTATCACCTACCGTCCCTTTCAACTGCTGTTCACTCTCGTCTACGCTACTATCACCTACCGTCCCTTTCAACTGCTGTTCACTCTCGTCTAGGCTACTATCACCTACCGTCCCTTTCAACTGCTGCTTCTCTGCTGCTTCGTCCACACACAACTTCACAGATTCTACCTGCCTGCCTACCTCCTTTCTAATAGCCTCTCCTTGCTGCCTAACTTCTCTTACCTCCTTACTTACAGGATCTTTCACTTCTCTTTCCTGCTTGTTCACTGCCTCTATACCGGACTCTAACTTCTCTGTACTAGACTCTACCTGCTTGCTCCACTTATCCACACTAGGCTCAAACGTCTCACTCACGGACTCTCCCAGCTTGTCCAACTCTTCCCTACTGGACTTACACGTCTCACTCACAGACTCTACCAGAGATTCTAACTCCTTACTGACAAATACTCCTAAATATGTTACTTCCTTACTTACAGATTCCTTCCAAGACTCTATCTCCTTGGTCACTGACTCTACCTTCTCATTTACAGGGCCTACCTGCTCCTTAATTTCCTTACTCATAGATTCTCCTTGCTTCTTAATCTCTTTTATTTCACTCAGTAGCATTTGGATCAAACTATCGTTCATAACCCCCCCATTTACATTTAAGTTACTACCTTCAGCGATCAGCTGCGACTCAGTAGTAACAATGGTAACATATGTTCCCACTGTCTTTTCCACATCTTCCTCACTGCCACTTCCCCCAGTTTCCTGATTACCTGACATTTTACTGTTTGATTTACACACAACCCTTGACCTTAATTCTAAATTGTCTGATGTGGACATACCCCTTAAAACAAAACAAATTACTGTTAACCCTAATACTCCTAAGGTGTCTATCGGCTGTGTGCATATGTGCCCTAATGATACCTGCTAGGTTTCCCTACTCTTGCCCCACGTTGAGGTGCTATGTTGTAACTTTTTACCAGCCCTTCTTGGGCGACTGATTTAAAACTTCCCAAAATCATCCTCCTATTTTTGATCGGAAGTACTTCATCATATACCACACAATTGAAATGGCAGGGTCGTGGAGTGTTGGACACACATTTGGTCAACCTAACTGGTATCATTTGGGCGTTCAACTATTAGGTGTAATTCCCTATAAAGAAAACTAATTATAACCTTCAAAATATGTGTATTAATATCAACTTTAAACATATGGCGGGGACTCTCGTCGAACAGACTATGGTTTACTATCTTCTCTCCTCGGCAATGACGAAAACATGTGACCCAAAATGAATGTTGGAATATAAAGATGTTTGTTACTCACTCATCGACGATCTAGCAGATAATCTACGAGACATGCTCGATAGATCAGTTCTCCCCAGCATTTCTAAGATTTTCCACACGTGGTTTGAGGTTAGAGATGTTTACTGGTTTACATAGCCACATCTCTGCGAGAGAAATGAATGTGCTTCCGTACCCAACTTGAATTGTGCTAACAGAGATAACATCGTTGTGATATGTAGCCGTTTCGAGTACATTCACAAGCCATGCTTTCAACAAAACTGTTTCTCCAAATAGGCCTACGCCAAATTACGAGAACGCGACCTTTCCAATCAGACGCTACAATAGAAGTGAAGCCCCGCTATACACGAAAATCCCACCTCTCATCTTGTAAACACATGTTTTCGTCTTTCTCCGCCAGGGTCATGATACCCTCCAACCCATACAAAATACACCAATAATCTCGAACCCATGTATTTTTCTTACAACTCGTGGCGCGAAACTCTTCTCTGACGTCAGAACCTTACACAATTTACCCAAAGCTTTCTTCAAGACAAGGGAAGTTATTCTCGGCCCAATCTAAATTTGGCCTAGAGTTTCCTGCTGTTGCAACATCTTGTAGCTTACCTACACAATCCGCTGTCTTGTATACTGACATCTCCCATACAAATTAAATGAAATATTCCTGACTGAGTCCCCGAGATACACAAGATATATATACACTAAATAAAATGAAATTCTACAACCTAAATGATGATGATGAACAAGAAAAGAAATGGTATGAACAAATTACCCTAACCTGACTTCTCTTGCAGTCAACCAAATAAGGGTTTGGGAACATTGTGACCGGAACAGTCACAAACGATTGATTATAGAGCCATAATACCAAATTTGGTCCCGGCTACCTCATCTTTTGTACCAGCTATGAAACCTGCAACTGAGTTCCTGTTCCGAAACCAGCACCTATGATTATAACGGAAAGCCCGAAGGTGTCTTCAACTCCACCTTCGGCCAGCACGAAGGCTGTGCGAGCGAAGGCTGCTCCGCCCGCACAGCAGAGGAGGAAGTTGAAGACTTACTCCCCACACGGTCGGCGAAAGCCGCGCCGAAGCCGGCGGAGGCGGCATCGTCGACCAGGGTCAGAATTCGGCTCCTGACCCATCTATATATCTTAAAGAGGCGGGTAAGAAGGTACCCCGCACTACGCATTCCCTTTCTCCAAAAAAGGGGAAGTCATCCGCCCCACCACCTGCGGATGCTTCTGCCCTAGGGACGTTTCGGTCCCCAGATCTGCGCGCTCCCCACGGAGATGCCCCCGCCGCCGAACTGCGTCTAGGAAATCTTCCACCGAGTCGATTCACTCCATGACCTCGCCTGAGGACATGGAGATTATAGTCGACGTAGTGGCTGATGATCCTCCAGAGGCTAAGTTGTAGCTTGCTGCTCCAACTTATTCCCTAGTTTATAAGTTCACACAATGGCACTGTTACAGTGGAATTGTAACAGTTATGACAGGCATTTGACAGAGCTCCGTCAGCTTATTGTCCAATACGCAGCGAGTATAGTCTGCCTACAGGAAACAAACCTCAGACCTGATCACGAGACTGTTCTGAGAGGTTTCCGACTATACTCTAAAGAAATATTATTCATTTCAGGTTCCGTATTGACAGTAATCATGAAGAATAAAACTTACAATTTTCCGCCTGGTCAATACTATAATTTGTTAAAACATTTCATGGGTCGATGTTTTAACAAATTATAGTATTGACTAGGCGGAAAATTGTAAGTTTTATTCTTCATTTATACTCTAAAGAGCGACAAGATGCTGCCCGGGCTTCCGGGGGCGTTTAAACCTTTGTTCGCTCTGATGCTATAGTGAGGAGTTTCCACTCGCCACCCCTCTGGAAGCTATTGCAGTTCGCGTGTCCTTGCCTGCTATGACAACTGTTTGTAACGTGTACCTTCCACCGAACCAGCCCCTTGATATTAATGACGTCTTTGATCTCGTTGATCAACTTCCAGTCCCTTTCCTACTCGTGGGTGATTTCAACTCTCATCACCCCCAATGGGGATCACCATCTTCCTGCCCCAGAGGAAGGGACGTGGAGGGCTTAATTCAAGGGTTGGATTTATCTCTATTAAATACAGGGGAAGCTACACATTTTAGCTTAGCGCACGACACGTACTCACACATTGACTTGAGTATGTGTAGCCGTGCGCTGGTCCTCCTATTTGGTTGGTATGTACACGACGACCTCTGTGACAGTGACCATTTCCCGATCGTTCTTACCCTTCTGAACCAGACGCCCATGGAGTTCCCCAGTCGTTGGGTTCTTAAGTGGGCAAATTGGCCCTCGTTTCAAGAACGAGCTCTGTTCGTTGTTCTTGGTTGCCGGAGCGTCGATGACTAGGTACAGCACATCACCGATGTGCTTCTTGCTGCCGCCGAAGAGTCCATTCCATCCTTTTCTGGGACTCCTCGTCGCAAACTCGTCCCTTGGTGGACAGAGGATATTGCAGCGGCAATAAGAGACCGTCGGCGAGCTCATAAGCACTACCGTCGGCGTCCAACCTTGGCCAATTTGGTGGCGTTTGAGAAATTCCGTGCCAAGGCACGGATTCTTATTCGCCAGAGTAAGAAACACTCCTGGGAACGGTATGTGTCTTCTATTACGGCACACACCCCCTCCTCTCAAGTGTGGACTAAACTACGACACATTTCGGGAATTCAGACATCTTCTACTGTACCAGGAATTTCCATTGATAATGAATTGGTTACCGATCCTTATCGCGTTGCAAACCATCTCGCCTCGTATTTTGCGGATATATCCGGTTCTGATTACTACGACCCTGCCTTCGTGGCCCTGAAGCGCGAAGCGGAACGTTTCCAGCTTAATTTTGCTTCCCGCGCTTCGGAGGAGTACAACGTGCCCTTTACGGAGTGGGAACTCCGTGGAGCGCTGGCGCTCTGCAGGGACACGTCTCCCGGCCCGGATAATATTCACAACCAGATGCTTAAGCACCTTAACGATGAGAGCATTCGTTATTTGCTCAGGGTGTTTAACCGAATCTGGTTGGAAGGTGTGTTTCCAGCGCAATGGCAGGAAGGTATCATTATACCTATCCTGAAGCCCGATAAGGATCCCAATTTGACAGGGAGTTACAGACCTATTTGTCTCACTAACGGTCTGTGCAAGCTCTTTGAGAGGATGGTCAATCGGCGCCTGGTGTGGGTCGTGGAGAAACGGGGACTCCTGTCTGAATACCAGTGTGGTTTCAGGGCGTCTCGGTGTACCAACGACCATCTGGTACGCCTGGAGACCGCCATACAGGACGCTTTTCTCCGGAGACAGCACTTAGTCGCTGTTTTCTTTGACCTCGAGAAGGCCTATGACACCACTTGGCGTTACTGCATCCTCTCTACCCTGCATCAATGGAAATTCCGAGGTAACTTGCCGGTTTTTATTGCGAATTTTCTGTCCATTCGCCTGTTCCGTGTCCGAATAGGGGGGCCATATTCGCAGTATCATATACAGGAAAACGGAGTCCCACAGGGATCGGTGCTTAGCGTAACATTATTTGCGATTGCCATAAACGGTTTAGTCGCTGCTGCTGGTCCAGCAGTGGTACCGTCGCTATATGTAGACGACTTCGCTCTACATTATAGTGCTCAAAATATGGCGGTCGCTGAACGACAGCTACAACAAGCTATTCGGAGAGTGGAACGCTGGACACTAGAGCATGGCTTTCGATTCTCAACCGCTAAGTCCTCGGTTGTCCATTTCTGCCGAAAGCGCACTCTCCATCCTGATCCTGAGCTTTATCTGGGCAATGTAGCTTTGCCTGTTGTTGCTGCGTACCGGTTCCTTGGGATCCTTTTCGATCAGAAATTGACGTGGGAGCCACACGTGCAGTGTTTGAAAACTGCCTGTGCTAAGGAACTCAACATGTTGCGGTATCTTAGCGGTACATCATGGGGGGCGGACCGCGCGGTGCTCCTACACTTTTATAAGGCACTGATTTTATCTAGATTAGATTATGGCAGTGTAGGATATGGTTCGGCCCGTAAGTCAGTGCTTGTTAAACTGGACAGTGTCCACCACGGCGGTGTGAGGCCGGCGACGGGTGCCTTTCGGATGAGCCCAGTCGTCAGCTTGCTCGCCGAGGCTGGCGTACCTCCTTTACACCTGAGGCGCCAACAAGTACTGCTGACCTATGCTGCAACTATTCGACAGATGCCCCTTCATCCAAGCTATCCATGTTTGTTTTCCAATCCGAATCGCCGGCTGTATGATGCGCTCGCCCGAGACACTTGGCCGGCGGGGATTCACTTGGATGACCTATACCTTAACAAATACCGTCAGTTCCGATTTCCTTCTGTCTCCTGTATCGTCCGAGTACCTAGCAAGGCCCCTCCGTGGATGGTCTCTCGCCCTGATATCATCCTGGATCTGCACACCGGCCCCAAGTCGGACACTGACTCCTCCGTCCATCGGAGGCTGTTCCAGTCCGTTGTGAGCCGGTATCCGGGATCAGGGCTTCTATTCACGGACGGTTCGAGGGTAAACGAGAAGGTAGGCTGTGCATTTGTGGTTGAGGATCGCTGGTTTCTCTTTTCACTTCCCGATGCCTGTGGCGTGTACACAGCGGAGCTTTATGCCATTTTAGAGGCTCTGCGGTACACGTTATCAGACGATCACCAGCACTTTCTTGTGTGCACTGACTCTCTGAGAGCGCTGCAAGCGATCGATGTGTGTTTCCCGAAGCACCCGTTGGTCCAGCGTGTGCACGACCTGCTCGTCAGTTCGCGTAACGCTGGGGCCGGGGTGTCCTTTGTGTGGCTTCCTAGCCACATGGGTATTGCGGAAAACGAGCTTGCTGATCAGGCGGCGAGAGAGGCAGTCGCACTGCCCTCGCTACCGTATAAGGTGCCTGCTAGTGATGTGCGCTCTCAGTTGCGGCATTCGATCCTGTCGCATTGGGAGGAAGCATGGCGTGCCACGCCTCCACCCAACAAACTGAGAGGCATCAAGGAGACAACGAAGGTGTGGAAATCTTCCTTCCGATCTCTCCGGAAGGAAGCTGTGGTACTCTGTCTACTCCGGATCGGCCATGGGATTGCTACGCACTCCCACTTGCTGAAGAGAGAAGATCCCCCTGTGTGTCCTTGCGGCGCCCACCTAACCGTGGCACACCTTCTCTTGGAGTGTGTGGATCTGGCCGATCTGCGCAGGACTCTTAATCTGTTATATGTTTTTTATTGTGTTCATCTATTTTATTGTCACTATGCCTTATTTGTTTTATCCTTTTTTACCATCCGCCTTTTATTCTTTTTATTCAAATAAGGCATAATTTTTGGGGCTCACTGTCTGTTTTATAAACACCATTTTCGTTTCATCCATGGCAGTGAATTGTTTTTATCTATATCCTTTCATTTCACGCCATTTCATTTCATTAGGGGCCGATAACCTCGATGTTAGGCCCCTTAAAACAACAATTATCATCATCATCATCATCAACACTCTTGCATGATAACTTTTCATCACTGTTGTCAAGTGCATGGTCACTGGTCTATTACCAACCTCCCAAAGGGTATCATCGTATTCTACAAACTATAATCACTTTTCGTTGCTGCTGTCAACTGCATGGCAACGGGCCTATCGCCAGTCTTCCAAATGGCATCATTGATAAACTTAAGTTACTTTTCACCACTGCTGTTATCCCCATGGCCACTGGCCTGTCACCAACCTTCCAAATGTCATCATCCCGATGGGTGAAGCATTTTTGAGTTTTGAAATTTTGCAAAATAAAGTCGCAATGATTTGATATCTGTATTCAGTCAGGATGGAGCCCTCCCTACTTCTTATCAACTGGGACGAGCATACTTTAACAAAATCCTCCTACAGAGATGGATCAAATGCGTGGTGGTGGAGGATAATTTGCCGATAGTATGGCCTCCCTGATCTCCAGATCTGTCATCCTGAGATTTTCATTTGTGGGGCTGTGTGAATAATAAGGCCCACATGCTCTTTTTTTGGAAGATCAAGAATTCTGTGTGATATTCTGCATTCGAGAGAGATGACCATATGACATAGATGGAGCTTCCACTTAGAAAAGAACTTTCAACATTTAGAATAGTTAGTTAGTTATTGAGGTTTTAAGGGGCAGAACTACGAGGCCATCTGCCCTAACATTTAGAATATAGCTCTGCATTTGGTCTCATGCGATACTTCCCTGGAGATTTCTTTTTATGAGGGTGGAAGATTTTTTATAGGAATTTCTTGTCCTTTATTTAGATCCTGTACACTCCACCTTCATGGGCAAGTGCCAAGCATTTAGTGGCTACACAGGGCTTCTTGATATATCATCATCGTCATCATCATCCATTGAGTGTTTTGCTCTATTCTGTTCTCTCTTTCTGTTTCAGAAATTTTAGTGTCCTTTGATCTCCTATTGTATTGTTAATATAGGATGTTTTCTTTTTTAGGTAAAAACTGGCTTGTTTGCTGAGCATTCCAATCAGCTATGGAATATCAGTGGTGTTAGTTCTTGGACCAAAGTTAACACCGGCTTAATTAAAATGTATAAAGCTGAGGTAAGTAAAAATATCTTTCATAACAACGCCTATATACAGTAAAACCTGTTTTGAACGGAACTTCTAGGGATTGAGAATCCAGTTAATGCTGGTGATCATAAAAAATATTTACGACTGTATATACAATACTGTGGTTTGGTACTGTGCCCAATTAGACATGGCTGACTGGCATCGAAATGAGGTCTTTATCAAGAAGACCAGGCCTATGATTCTGCACAGAATTGAATCATTGATCTCTGAGGGGGAACAGACACAGTGAACCCGAAGAACAATGAGTTATATCTTCATATAAGTATAATAGCAGGATTTCACGGCCAGAACGGGAATATTATAGCTTCTAAGGTGGATTATTGCGGAAAATACAAGCCCATGTACGTTTTAGAAGCCAGAGCTCAAGAAATCGGGCCAACTTGACAGTTGACAAATCGTGGTTAGCGAGTGGGCGTTACTAGGTGACGCCAAGGAACTAATTTTCGTCTGCACTGGAGGAGTGGCCAAAGATTAATGGCTCTGGGAACCACAGTCTTACAAGGCATAGAAAGAGAGTGGGGGCAGTCGCTCACAGAAATTCATTAATTACAGCCAAATGGAGCAATGAATTGAAATGAAACTTACACCCAGATGAATGTATTCTAGGAAAGATAATTTAGGAGTGTTCTCACGCCTAAATTAAAGCCTGCATCTATAAAGGAACCTCTGCACAGACCTCATCTGCTACGGAGTAAGGATTTGTAGATGAGCCGAGGGGAATTACCGAAGTAGCGTCATGACGCCGTGGAAGAAGGCAATTAATTGTAATTAATTGGCCGAAGCGATTGCTTGCACGCAAGTGATTTTGGGACATCCACGCATAGACAAACGAGGATCATACTTCACTTTGTCTGGAAATGTATTATATCAAGAAGGGAGTCGGTCCTGGAAATCCAGTGAACTATGTTTCACAAGGGAGCTTTATATAGGAGAAGCTTAGCAGGGAGTTCAGTTCATCTTGACTCAACCCGTGAGCTGGCACGCTGCCGGATCACGCAAGGAAGTGCGCGGAATTTATAAAGTATTCACGCTCAAATGTATTAGCGGTGAACAATGAAAAGCGCATCATGCAGCTTCATAACAGTAATTATGAATCGTATAAGATGTAGTCTACAGCAGACGTTTAAGCAATAACATACGCGAGTATAGATTCAGTACAGCGTAGAGATAATTTAGGATGTTTATAGACAATGAACATAACCAGGAGGTGTTGTCATAGGTAAAATGACATATTATTGTAATGATCACTACAGTTACGGGAGCCTGGAAGGCGTCACAAGTAGTCGTGACATAGGATTGAACAGATTTGCAGTAGAGGAGATATAAACTGTAGGTGATGGGAGTCGAACACACACACACACGCAAGATAGACTTTCATGGAGACCAGCGGTTGTCAGGAGTTAGCTGCATCGCATCTCTGAGGTCAGGCGATAGTGGGAGTCCAATCAAGGATCCATGTGTGAAAATAGTGCGAGAATTGTGTATAAAGTTATATTACAGTGATTTTTAAAAGTGTTTATGTTTATATGGCAAAATAATGTGTTGTGTCAAAGTGAAAAAGCCAGTAATGAAAAATATGATTACCATGTGTAAAGTTTATACAATGTGTCTTGTGAATAATATCATGATGGCTTAAGACAAGCATCATGGCAGGTGTGTGGCTGGCGTGCTGGACCAACCCAGAAAAAAATGAAAGTGAGTACAAATTTAATATGATGATATGATTTAATAGCTCACCATACAACGAAGCATCACTCTAAGATTAAGAATTAACAGTCCTTTATGTACGAGTTCACATCCCTCGTATTTTGGCAAAATATGGCTTGGAGGATGATTTGTTTACGGCCATTTAGGCGTAAGACATTGATGAAAATAGCGGTAATGTTAAATAATAATAATAATAATAATAATCTGGGGTCGGTAACAATAATGAATAAATAAATGGGCATGTCAGGCCTATAGTACGTGTAAAGTGTGTCATGTCTAGCGTTAGAATACTGTGTTGTTGTAAACAGTAAGAGAGAAACATGAATATCGAGATAAAAGAGAGTTTTCAGTGTCATTGAATTGTTGAATGAATGTTTATTATGGTATATTCTCCAGGGTTGTATTTGAGAGCCATTAAGATAGTAAATATAAGCCAGTAAATTTATACTTGTTTTGGGAGCTACATAGAGCTTTGGCTTATGAGTAATTGCATAGAGGACAGGAGTGCTTTAAGAATTGAGTCATCTGTAAGAAATATTGTTTGAGCCGCGTACAGCGAGCATGTAACGTAGAATCAAGAGATTTACGTCAATAAGTTGCGGGGATCATCCGAAAATAGCTTGCGCGTTAGGCGAATCTAGTCGGCTAATCTTCGAAATCTACGAGATAGTATCGCCTTAGAGCATACATGTTATTCGCAACAGAGTTGGGACAGAGTCTGTCTGTATCCACTGTTCGCAGAATTTTTGCCACCAGGGATAACTGTTAGAGACCCTGTGTGAGCCCATATATTAATTGATCTGCCCTTAGAGGTAAGACTAATGGTTCTTCGTATAGGAAACGTCGATTTCCTCTTGTTATATGCATGCTGCACCAGTGAGAGAACTATGATACTCACTTGAGATGCGCGCAAAAGCCACTGATGACGGCCACAGAACGGCAGGGCTATTTCGTGATCCATCCCTTGCCATGAATATTAATTAGGAGCCGTGATGAGCCCATTATACTCTAAATGTAGGTATTATATAATTAGATTGACTCAATTACTAAGGACACAACCTATTCAAGGGTACCTCTAGCATGGCTACACCAGTGAAGGAACTTGACCCAGACGGGGAGCAGGTAGTCCACTAAACCGGCGGCCATCTTGCCGATGCCAGCCGTAACTAATTTATTGTCCGCACGGAAAGGAAGTCAATAGACCTGATCCTTTTATTTTAAAATTGTAGTGGGACACTGAAGAATCTTGATATTTCGAAAAGTAATTAAGATATGCTTGATGTGATGATGTCAATTGAATTAAATGCATTATTTCCACACACATGCAATGTTGGAATGTAGTAATCGGATAACATTTGGCCCAGTTATTCTCTGAGGAGGAATTAACTGCACCAAATAAATAAAGGCATTTTTGTCAAGTGTATTTTCCCAGTTCACACTAATTTATTCATACGGGTAACGTAATTTGAATGACATGACACGTTTGTAACGATAATGTTTTGACCAGACCCAGAAAATCGTTGTATGGTGAAGCTATAAAATATCTCTATCCATGTGTATTTTGGAAGGGAAAGTGTACCACTTCAGCGTTTGAAACTGATGGGAAAAGAATGTGATTCGCACGACACAACACTTATAAAACAAGGCATAAGCTAATGAATTAATGTTATTTAAAGTAAATGTCCCGTGTAAAACGGATAAATGTTTAATAATTGCAGATTTAGTGTCATTTAAACATAATTTGTGTTTATTATGTTGTGATATTCCAGTTTGTGTTAAATTGTGCCACGTGAAGAACACTATGGACACTTGCAAATGTCAGAGAGTATCAATAATAGGATGTTTTGGATAGACTTGAGTGCGGTGAAGCACTAATTTTGAGAAGAAGAGACTCACAGATAATTTTGATTTTTGTTGTGGGAAGTAAATGTAAAGTATTTTTTTGTGTTTTATGTTGTATTGCCATGATTTTCTATCATTAAATGTTATACTTAGGAATATGTTGTTTCTTTCATGTAGAGTAGTCACCTGACAGACTCAAATCCTGAACATGTGATCGTATGGTGGGTTGAACGCCCCATACCTCGAAAGACCGTGAGTTAGCTGGGATACGAACACATGTTCCATATGATGACGATTGGGTACATGGAGGACATGTTATTGTACTAGGATTGAGTCACAGGTACTACTAAAAGTCGGCCAAGATATTAAATGATAGAGGCAATTATCGCAGCTAAGCTAGGATATATTAGGAAAAGGCAGTGTCCCATAGTTAATAAGCCTTCACGTTAAAATAAATGTTGATAATCGTCCATAAGACATGCTTAAATGTAAAGTAACGCATGAGCACCTCTTGTCTTTATTTATCATGTCGCTGATACGTGGGGCCAGTTTAAACACAGGTCACCATAGGCGCATGTTCTTACTTATTTATCATGGCGTGGCCCAGCGTGGGGCTTTCGGCAATAAAAACCACTCCCTGGACAGTTTTACTAATAAATCAGAATATGGCCGATGTCTTGCAATGGGGCAGCAGCCATTGACCACCTCTTACTTATTTATCATGGCGCTCATAGTTACGCGAGGCTTATGGGATTCAGAAAACCCCATAATAATACTATGGTTTCCATGGGGGAAAACCATAATAGTATATTTTTCCTCAAACTGTGTTTGAGCAATTGTGAGTCTTTCTAGGTGATACTCAGACATTAGACATTGTTGTCAGACGAGTGAATGTACGGACGGGTACTAGGGTCTAAACCCATTCCATAGGTGGTCACAGCACCGTGCTAAAATGAATGTTGTTGTTTTTGCGACATCGGAATTCTTTTCCCAATATAACGCACCAGCATGCACAGCTACGGCCTGCCTATATCTCAAGATAAGAAATATAGGATGGCTGGTACTGAGGGGGTACTTAAGTGTATCGCGGAGTTAAAGGAACATTTCGATACTTCTCATGCCAAGAGTAGGGAAGATACTAAAGCATTTCAAGATGAAATAGCGGGTAGATTGGATACGGTAAATACTCAGTTAGAGACTAATCAAACTGAAATGAACACTAGATTGGAGGCCAATCAAACCGAGGTAAGCCAGATGTTGGCTACGGTAAACACTCAGTTAGATTCAAATTTATTAGAGGTCAATAAAAAAATTGATGATGTTAAAGAATCTATTAAACAAGAGGTAACTAAAAATATTGTTAGCGTGGTTTCAGAGATGCAAGCAAATAACGACAAACGCTTTGAGTCAATAGAGGTAAAGCTCGAGAATAATCTGCAAGCGTGCAGAGAATCACAACATGAAATCAATTATAGATTAAACAATATGTCCGTAGAGCTTAAAGATATTCAAAATCAGAACGAAGCGAACACTAAGCGGCAGCAGGAGCAATTTAATACGTTCATTCAGACCGTGGATCAAAGGCTTGAAGACAGCGACGAAAAATGAAGTAATCGCATGGCGGGCTACGCAAAAGCTGTAGACGAAGCATTAAGGAAACAGGATCAGAATATCCTTGACCAATGCAAGGAGATCAGTGAAATAAAAACTTCCGCTATAGAAAATAAGGGAATAATCTCAAACATGAAGACGCAGGTAGGAAAGGTTCAAAAAGAGTTAGAACAAACTCAAAACGATCTAGCAGTCATTCATAAAAGGCAAGATGAGGACCAGGGAGAAATTGCCAAAATAAGGACCGAAATCTCCAATATGCACTGTCACATCCAGAAAGAGGTTACAGGCTTACGAGAAGAATTGGAACTTCGAGAGGGCTTGAAAAATGAAGCCAGTGATAAAACGCTTGCCGAGGTAAGGCAAGGTCTAGCGGGGGAAATTTCCCATATAAAAGAGAGCCTTAAAGATGACAAGGAGAAAGTCTTTTCTATGGCAGAGAAAAACCGTGATCGCCTGGAAAAAATAGAACGAGAGGTATTAGCTCGTTTAGAAAGATCGGAAAACAGGCATAGCCAAATGGAAACTAGGATGATCGCTCATGAGGAGTCCATATTGCGAAATCCCAGATCTAATGAAGGAAGCATAGATGAAAATAGGAGAAACAGATGGGCAGATATAGAGATACAGCCCACTCCGAAAAATACAGCCATGCCAAGTGACAGCCCGTATACCACACCTGGTATACCTATCGTTATGTCCACACCGCATGAAAATTCTGTACAGAATCAGATAGTCACTGTTGTAAGGGCTAGTGACGAGAAACCGAGAAAGTATTCTGGGAGTAACTCAACTATGACACCCAAATACTGGCTCAAAGAGGTTTCCGAATACTTAAATGACGCAAAGGTACCGCCAGAGCGAAGATTAAGAGCTATCGAAAAACTGACTGAAGGGGAATGCGACTTATGGTTCAGAAGTTTTCGTTACACGTTTGACACCGTTGAAGAATTCCGCCAGGCATTTTTAAGCAGATACTGGGATGCAAATATACAACAGAATCTCAGATTGGACTTGTACTCCAGACGCTATAGTACAAATAATCCAACGAAATATGCTGAATTTTTCATAGCACAATTATGCCGTTTTAAAGAACTTGACGAGGCCCCTAGAGAGCTAGATCTTTGTATAGCGATAGCCAAGCAATTACCATACGAAGTGCAACGACTATTAATCTCTGCAAACGCCAAGACAGCGTTTGAAATGGAGGAAGTGCTTAGACAGCTCGATCTCACCACAGCGCAGCATACGAGGCAGAGTCGGAACACGGAACAAGTCCACATGACTAGTGCACCAACTGAACCGACTAGGGTGCAGACCAAAAGTAAGTCTACTAGCACAGAAACTGAGAAGTCAGACTGGCGACGAGAAGAAAGGGAAAACCAGAATTGGAGGCCAGCATACAGAGGGAGATCGAACCGCGGACACCGAGGAAGGAAAAGCTGGAATCAGCGCGATACAAGAAACCAACAGCCTGATAACAGGAGAAATTACGGCCGAGACGGGAATAATCGAGACTGGAGATCCCAAGAACAGAGTCGCGGGTTCGACGAAGAAGCAGAAGAACGTTATCACGCATCATTGAGATATATGGAGGAGCGTGGAGACGACAACAGAAAATCGCAAGTGCATTGGGATGAAGCGATTAAAAATAGAAGGTCACCCAACATCTATAGGGATGATGACGGAGCCAAGAGTCTGGAACTTCAGCAGCACGAAGACAGACATCAGAACTCCACAAGAAATGGAGCCATAAGAAAAAACAGCCAATTATGACTCGGGGAGAAGGAGATACCCGAAAGTCAATGTAAGGTTCATAAACCCTATATGATTATAAGGGACTTGCAAAATAATGCCTGCAGAATTAAAGATGAAGAAACAGGCAGAGAAGTTGTAGTAAATGCTGCCAACTTAAAATTATATAGTCCACCGGAGGAATATGAAACCATAGAAGAGCGAGCCATGCACACCCAAATGGACAGGGAGTCATTATATATGCACGCAGAGAGTCCTCAGAAAAGCCTACACCAGGGAGAAAGGAAACGAGGCCGCCAGCTCGTAGACCCAAGGGACACGAGGAGAGAATGCAGCTGTCAGTTGGAAGAATTTTACAACCAGTTGCGGGAAGCAGCGGTAGAACTCCAAGCGATGAATGAACAGCTAAGAGCGCAGAACAAGGAAATACGTGACGGTAGACATAGTGGAGTGGGGGAACGAGACGACCCACTGCCCGGGAGCACTGACCGCCTAAAGTAAACACTGTCTACAGAGTCGATGCCGTCTAGAGGCTCGAGAAAATTCACTTGTAAAATTAATTTTCCGAGCTTAGCGAGGGAAAGATGTGCCCAATTAGACACGGCTGACTGGCATCGAAATGAGGTCTTTATCAAGAAGACCAGGCCCATGATTCTGCACAGAATCAAATCATTGATCTCTGAGGGGGAACAGACACAGTGAACCCGAATAACAATGAGTTATATCTGCATATAAGTATAATAGCAGGATTTCACGGCCAGAACGGGAATATTATAGCTTCTAAGGTGGATTATTGCGGAAAATACAAGCCCATGTACGTTTTAGAAGCCAGAGCTCAAGAAATCGGGCCAACTTGACAGTTGACAAATCGTGGTTAGCGAGGGGGCGTTACTAGGTGACGCCAAGGAACTAATTTTCGTCTGCACTGGAGGAGCGGCCAAAGATTAATGGCTCTGGGAACCACAGTCTTACAAGGCATAGAAAGAAGGTGGGGGCAGTCACCCACAGAAATTAATTAATTACAGCCAAATGGAGCAGTGAATTGAAATGAAACTTACACCCAGATGCATGTATTCTAGGAAAGATAATTTAAGAGTGTTCTCACGCCTAAATTAAAGCCTGCATCTATAAAGGAACCTCTGCACAGACCTCATCTGCTATGGAGTAAGGATTTGTAGATGAGCCGAGGGGAATTACCGGAGTAGCGTCATGACGCCGTGGAAGAAGGCAATTAATTGTAATTAATTGGCCGAAGCGATTGCTTTCACGCAAGTGATTTTGGGACATCCACGCATAGACAAACGAGGATCATACTTCACTTTGTCTGGAAATGTATTATATCAAGAAGGGAGTCGGTCCTGGATATCCAGTGAACTATGTTTCACAAGGGAGCTTTATATAGGAGAAGCTTAGCAGGGAGTTCAGTTCGTCTTGACTCAACCCGTGAGCTGGCACGCTGTCGGATCACGCAAGGAAGTGTGCTGAATTTATAAAGTATTCACGCTCAAATGTATTAGCGGTGAACAATGAAAAGCGCATCATGCAGCTTCATAACAGTAATTATGAATCGTATAAGATGTAGTCTACAGCAGACGTTTAAGCAATAACATACGCGAGTTTAGATTCAGTACAGCGTAGAGATAATTTAGGATGTTTATAGACAATGAACATAACCAGGAGGTGTTGTCATAGGTAAAATGACATATTATTGTAATGATCACTACAGTTACGGGAGCCTGGAAGTCGTCACAAGTAGTCGTGACATAGGATTGAACAGATTTTCAGTAGAGGAGATATAAACTGTAGGTGACGGGAGTCGAACACACACACACATGCAAGATAGACTTTCATGGAGACCAGCGGTTGTCAGGAGTTAGCTGCATCGCATCTCTGAGGTCAGGCGATAGTGGGAGTCCAATCAAGGATCCATGTGTGAAAATAGTGCGAGAATTGTGTATAAAGTTATATTACAGTGATTTTTAAAAGTGTTTATGTTTATATGGCAAAATAATGTGTTGTGTCAAAGTGAAAAAGCCAGTAATGAAAAATATGATTACCATGTGTAAAGTTTTGTGACTGTTCCGGTCACAATGTTCCCAAACCCTTATTTGGTTGACTGCAAGAGAAGTCAGGTTAGGGTAATTTGTTCATACCATTTCTTTTCTTGTTCATCATCATCATTTAGGTTGTAGAATTTCATTTTATTTAGTGTATATATATCTTGTGTATCTCGGGGACTCAGTCAGGAATATTTCATTTAATTTGTATGGGAGATGTCAGTATACAAGACAGCGGATTGTGTAGGTAAGCTACAAGATGTTGCAACAGCAGGAAACTCTAGGCCAAATTTAGATTGGGCCGAGAATAACTTCCCTTGTCTTGAAGAAAGCTTTGTGTAAATTGTGTAAGGTTCTGACGTCAGAGAAGAGTTTCGCGCCACGAGTTGTAAGAAATATACATGGGTTCGAGATTATTGGTGTATTTTGTATGGGTTGGAGGGTATCATGACCCTGGCGGAAAAAGACGAAAACATGTGTTTACAAGATGAGAGGTGGGATTTTCGTGTATAGCGGGGCTTCACTTCTATTGTAGCGTCTGATTGGAAAGGTCGCGTTCTCGTAATTTGGCGTAGGCCTATTTGGAGAAACAGTTTTGTTGAAAGCATGGCTTGTGAATGTACTCGAAACGGCTACATATCACAACGATGTTATCTCTGTTAGCACAATTCAAGTTGGGTACGGAAGCACATTCATTTCTCTCGCAGAGATGTGGCTATGTAAACCAGTAAACATCTCTAACCTCAAACCACGTGTGGAAAATCTTAGAAATGCTGGGGAGAACTGATCTATCGAGCATGTCTCGTAGATTATCTGCTAGATCGTCGATGAGTGAGTAACAAACATCTTTATATTCCAACATTCATTTTGGGTCACATGTTTTCGTCATTGCCGAGGAGAGAAGATAGTAAACCATAGTCTGTTCGACGAGAGTCCCCGCCATATGTTTAAAGTTGATATTAATACACATATTTTGAAGGTTATAATTAGTTTTCTTTATAGGGAATTACACCTAATAGTTGAACGCCCAAATGATACCAGTTAGGTTGACCAAATGTGTGTCCAACACTCCACGACCCTGCCATTTCAATTGTGTGGTATATGATGAAGTACTTCCGATCAAAAATAGGAGGATGATTTTGGGAAGTTTTAAATCAGTCGCCCAAGAAGGGCTGGTAAAAAGTTACAACATGGCGCCCAACGTGGGGCACGAGTAGGGAAACCTAGCAGGTATCATTAGGGCACATATGCACACAGCCGATAGACACCTTAGGAGTATTAGGGTTAACAGTAATTTGTTTTGTTTTAAGGGGTATGTCCACATCAGACAATTTAGAATTAAGGTCAAGGGTTGTGTGTAAATCAAACAGTAAAATGTCAGGTAATCAGGAAACTGGGGGAAGTGGCAGTGAGGAAGATGTGGAAAAGACAGTGGGAACATATGTTACCATTGTTACTACTGAGTCGCAGCTGATCGCTGAAGGTAGTAACTTAAATGTAAATGGGGGGGTTATGAACGATAGTTTGATCCAAATGCTACTGAGTGAAATAAAAGAGATTAAGAAGCAAGGAGAATCTATGAGTAAGGAAATTAAGGAGCAGGTAGGCTCTGTAAATGAGAAGGTAGAGTCAGTGACCAAACAGATAGTAGAAGTGAAGGAATTTGTAAGTAAGGAAATTCAGGAGAGCAACAGGGCCACGAACACAAGGATAGAGAGTCTCAGCAAAGAAATACGGGACCATAAGTCTGTCCTTAATAGTAGAATGGAGAGTATGAACCTGGAATTAAGTGGGAAAATTAGCAAACAGGGAGAGGAAATCAGGGCAGAAATGCAGGGGAATCAGGCTGGGATCACAAGTAGGCTAGAAGGAATGGAAGGCCATCAGAACCAGCAAGATGTGGAAATAACGAAAATTAAGTCAGAGATAGCTAGTTCAAGGGCAGAAGTACAGAATGTAACGGGAAAGTGTGATGAGATATGCAACACTGTAAGTGGGAATAAGAGGGAATATTTAGATAGAGTAGGTGCCGTTGAAAATAAGTTGGGAGAGATTGAGGGTCTGAGAGGGAAGCAGGTGGCATTGACCGAGAAAAACGAAAAGCTGCAGGAAGAGCTGATAAAGGTCAGGAGAGAGTTGAAAGAGCGACCGATGAGTCAAAGGGTTGTGATGCCATCTAGTTTGCTACTCAGGGACCCTGGTCTGCCACAATTTAACTCAAGGCAGTTCAACCCTATGGAGTTTTTAAAAACCATTGAGAAGAAATTCAGCAAGGATCTAGAAGACGGGGTTGTCGAATGGGAAACAGTGTTGGAGATCTTGTCTAACTCATTTCAAGGGGATGTGAAAGCATGGTTCCAAATATACAGGCCTAACATGAATAGTTTAAGGGAATTCAGGGATAAATTCAAAGCTAAGTTCTGGGGGGAGGGGGTACAGTCCAGGGAAAGGGAAAAATTAACTTTTGGGAAATATAAGGAGAGAGAAGGGGTATCCCTGACAGAATATTTTTTGGCACATGTACTTATTTGGAAGAATTTGGATGGGCTGACCTCTGACAGTGATGTGGTTAGGGTCATGTTGAAGCACTTCCCACCTAGAATTCAGGAGGCAGCTTGTATGCAGAAGGTAAGGACGGTAGAAGAGTTGGAAGAGCTTCTTACGAGCTTTGACGTTTTAGGCAAGCAGCACATGGAGAGGCCAGAGGTCAAACAGGAATTTAGGGGCAATAGGGGGAATAATCAGGAGTTTAATAGGGGTAGATTTAATCAGGAGCAAAGAGATTATCAGCAGAGGCAGGAAAACTATCAGAGAGGTGGGGGGCGTCAGGATAATTCACAGCGACAGGAAGGTAACTATCAGAGAGGTGGGGGGCGTCAGGAAGGTGGTAACGAAAGAGTACAGGTGAACCAGAGGAGACAAGAACAAGGTGGTCAAGGAGCTTTAAACTCCGAACGGGCTGTGCAGGGAGGTCAGTCAGGCAGTCCGTAAGAAATGAAGTCAAGCAGTGTGTTATTGTGGGTGAGGAGGATTTTATGCCTAAGAGTCGGGAGGATCTGCTAGCTGACCAGCAGGAGTTCTCATGTATCGGGGAGAAGGAGGCTTTTATGTCAACTGTTGAGTTGAGCATACTAGGTAAGAGAGTGCAGGCATTGGTGGATTCGGGGAGTGAGAGAAGTGTCATCAGTAAGGGATTTTATGATACTTTAATCAAGGACGGTGGTAAGTTGGAAGAAATTCCAGTTAAGTCGACATATGTGGTAACTGCTGTTGGTAATAAATCCCAAAGAGTGGGAAAGCAGGTATTGTTGCCCATGAGGTTTGGTAATGAAGTTGACCACAAGACTTGCTTGGTAATTCCTAACCTAATTTATGAAATGATTTTGGGGATAGACTGGCTTAACGAGCATAGTGCTGTTATTGATTTTGACCGGGGTGTCATCAACTTTGTGAGGGGGAATATAAGCCAGGAGATGAGAATGAAATGCAAGAGTGTAGATAAGACAGTAAAGGCATGTGTTACTGAGGTCACTGTAGGGGATATGGCAGAAGGTAAGGCTGACGATGAGGAGGAAGTTGTGGATTTATGTCACATTGCTGTGGAGGGTGATAAGTGTGATCAACTCCAGCAGTCTGTGGATAAGAGTGGTTTAAGTGTTGAGGAGAGGGATAAGTTGTTAGAGGTTTTAGAGCTAAACCAAGAAGTTTTCAGTGACAAGCCAGGGCTAACACATGTCTATACGCATCAGTTCGAAATTGTAGATCATTCTCCATTTTCAGGACCCAAGTACCCGATACCTCACAAATTTGCTGATGCTGTGGAGAAAGAAATAGGCATTATGCTGAATCAGGGTATTATTGAGCCTTCAACTAGTGCATATCTGAATCCCTTAGTTGTGGTTGGGAAGAGTGATGGCTCGGTCAGGTTGTGTATTGATGCCAGGCAGCTCAATTGTAGGATATCTGGGGACCAACAGAGGCCAGAATGTGTTGAGGAACTGGTTCAGAAATTCAATGGTAAGCAATGGTTTTCCACTATGGATCTGAGTGCATCATTTTGGCAGGTACCGTTGAGAGAACAGGACAGGAAGTTGACTGCGTTTAGCTTTAAGAGTGGTTTGTACCAATTCAGGGTCGTTCCTTTCGGAACAAAGACCAGCAGTTCAGCGTTGATTAGGGCCTTAAATCTAGTGTTAGGGAGGGACACACACGAGTTTGTGACAATGTACATAGATGATTTAATTGTTGCATCTTACACATTAAAGGAACACCTGGATCACTTAGACATTGTTTTGGGGAAATTAATGGACGGGGGATTTACAATTAAACTTAAGAAGTCTCTGTTTTGCACAACATCAATCACATTTTTAGGGCATACTATCACAACACAAGGGGTGTCTCCCGAACAGTCACGATTAGACAAGATTCACAACACTGCTACACCACGTAACGCCAAACAATTGAGGTCAATATTAGGGGTTTTCAATTATTTTCGTAGATTCGTAGTTAAATATTCCTGTCTTGTAGAACCGTTTAGGGAATTGCTGAAGCAGGGTACTAAGTGGGTATGGACCCAGGTGCACGATGAGGCTTTTAAGGAGTTGAAGAGAGGCTTTGTAGAGACTGTCATGCTTAGGTATCCTCGTCTGGATTGTCCCTACATTTTGATGACTGATGCGAGCATGCAAGGCATCTCAGGCATTTTGTGTCAGGAGGATAGTGAGGGCAATCTAGGGATTGTCTCATTAGCAAGCAGAGGGCTAAGCATGGCGGAGAAGAGATATACAATTACTGAAATAGAGATGTTAGCAATCGTATACTCTCTAGGGAAGTTTAGGAGTTATGTGTTGGGCAGTAAGTTGCAGATACTGACTGACCATCATGCATTACTTTTTATTGGATCCTGCAAGCTCACTTCGAACAGGATGTCAAGGTGGATATTGGCTATAAGTGAATATAACTTTGAGGTAAGGCATATTAAGGGTACTGAGAACATTGTGGCTGACTTCATGAGTAGAAACATTGGGGGTGATGAGGGTCATCAGGTACTGGAGGTACAGGAAGGTGTTGTTATCTGCGTAACCAAGGTAAGCGAGTGTGATTATGAGATACGCTGCTTAAGGAATCTGCTTGTAGAGCAGGAGAAGGATGAGGTCTTAGGTGATATCTTGACTCAGTTGAGAGGTATGGATGTGGATAGTAGAATTAAGGTTGGAAAGTATTGGTACAAGTTGGAGTGTGGTTTCTTGGCTAGGCTGTGCCATGAAGGTGCCTGGAGAGTGTGTGTGCCAAGCTCATTGCAGGTAACGATGATTTGGTATCATCACAAGGCTTTAGGGCATTTTGGATCAAGCAAGGTTCTTTTTGCTGTTCAGCAGCATTTCATTTGGAAGAACATGGGAAGGCAGATTAGGAAAGTTCTGGCAAGTTGTGACTCGTGTCAACGGTGTAAATGCCCAACGAGGTTTCTTGAGGGACCTCGGCAAATGGTGATCACAGAAAAACCAAGGGATTTACTCTGTGTCGATCTGTATGGTCCATTGGTTAAAGCTCAGTTTGGATATCAGTATATCTTCGTGGTTGTTGACGCATTCAGTAAACTCGTCAAACTGTATCCCCTGAGAAAAGCGACCGGGAAGGGTTGTGTCCTACAGATCACTGATAAGTATGTACCTGAGTTTGGGGTGCCTCTCAGGATACTATCAGACCACGGTAGTCAATTCACCTCAAAGATCTGGAAAACCAAGTTGAGTGAATTGGGTATCAAGCACATATTCTCATCTATTCGATATCCTCAAGGGAATTTGTCCGAACGAGTTATGAGAGAATTAGGGAGAGTATTTCGCACCTATGTGAGCAATCGCCACAATGCGTGGTTCTCCAAGTTAGGAGATATTGAACGATGGTTCAATAGTACGTTCCATGAGAGTGTAAAATGCACTCCCTATGAAATTCAGTATGGTAGGAAGCCTACCAATGAGCTTGCTAGAATGCTAGGTTTGGTCACGGGAGAGGAGATTGGGAAGGATGTTTGTATCCAGCTGGCTAGGGACAACTTAATCAAGGCAGGGAATAAGCGTAGGCGCCAGCAGAAGCGGGTAAAGTTTGATTCTTTTGAAGTAGGCGATCAGGTGCTTCTGAGGGTTCCATATCCGTCTTCAGCTGTAGATAAGGAGATAGGGAAGTTTTTTCATCTATTTCAGGGGCCTTTTAAGGTGGTTAAACGTATTGGTGAGTGTGCCTATAGTTTAACGGACCAGGATGGTAAGTCTGTCAGTACACATAATATTAGGAATCTCCGTAGATATCACTCTGTAAAATAATATGGCATGGACTCTTAGAGAATCAGTCAACATAACGTGATGGCATGACAAAACTCAAGAGATGTGACGAAGAATGCTAACCAGCAAAGTGGCATCGAGTGTTAGATGGATAGATGGTATGATAAGGCCTGTGCAGGCAAATACCATGGCTTGTGAAGCGATAGGGTCTCATGATGAGACGAAGAAAATGAAGTGGTAGACCTAAGACACTTGAGAGAAATCAGTGAGGCTAGGAAATGGACACAATAAGACATTCGAGAGAGTGAGAATGTGTGAAAATTTGACAAGTGTGTATGTATATATGTCTTCCAGGGTTTATTTATGTAATAGTGTAATTCTTTGTGTTTTCAGTGCGTTGCTTGTTTGAGTGTTTGTGATCCACACTTGTTTCACCCGTGTGAATCACATGGGGGCGTATTGTGACTGTTCCGGTCACAATGTTCCCAAACCCTTATTTGGTTGACTGCAAGAGAAGTCAGGTTAGGGTAATTTGTTCATACCATTTCTTTTCTTGTTCATCATCATCATTTAGGTTGTAGAATTTCATTTTATTTAGTGTATATATATCTTGTGTATCTCGGGGACTCAGTCAGGAATATTTCATTTAATTTGTATGGGAGATGTCAGTATACAAGACAGCGGATTGTGTAGGTAAGCTACAAGATGTTGCAACAGCAGGAAACTCTAGGCCAAATTTAGATTGGGCCGAGAATAACTTCCCTTGTCTTGAAGAAAGCTTTGTGTAAATTGTGTAAGGTTCTGACGTCAGAGAAGAGTTTCGCGCCACGAGTTGTAAGAAATATACATGGGTTCGAGATTATTGGTGTATTTTGTATGGGTTGGAGGGTATCATGACCCTGGCGGAAAAAGACGAAAACATGTGTTTACAAGATGAGAGGTGGGATTTTCGTGTATAGCGGGGCTTCACTTCTATTGTAGCGTCTGATTGGAAAGGTCGCGTTCTCGTAATTTGGCGTAGGCCTATTTGGAGAAACAGTTTTGTTGAAAGCATGGCTTGTGAATGTACTCGAAACGGCTACATATCACAACGATGTTATCTCTGTTAGCACAATTCAAGTTGGGTACGGAAGCACATTCATTTCTCTCGCAGAGATGTGGCTATGTAAACCAGTAAACATCTCTAACCTCAAACCACGTGTGGAAAATCTTAGAAATGCTGGGGAGAACTGATCTATCGAGCATGTCTCGTAGATTATCTGCTAGATCGTCGATGAGTGAGTAACAAACATCTTTATATTCCAACATTCATTTTGGGTCACATGTTTTCGTCATTGCCGAGGAGAGAAGATAGTAAACCATAGTCTGTTCGACGAGAGCCCCGCCATATGTTTAAAGTTGATATTAATACACATATTTTGAAGGTTATAATTAGTTTTCTTTATAGGGAATTACACCTAATAGTTGAACGCCCAAATGATACCAGTTAGGTTGACCAAATGTGTGTCCAACACTCCACGACCCTGCCATTTCAATTGTGTGGTATATGATGAAGTACTTCCGATCAAAAATAGGAGGATGATTTTGGGAAGTTTTAAATCAGTCGCCCAAGAAGGGCTGGTAAAAAGTTACAGTTTATACAATGTGTCGTGTGAATAATATCATGATGGCTTAAGACAAGCATCATGGCAGGTGCGTGGCTGGCATGCTGGACCAACCCAGCAAATATGAAAGTGAGTACAAATTTAATATGATATGATTTAATAGCTCACCATACAACGAAGCATCACACTAAGATTAAGAATTAACAGTCATTTATGTACGAGTTCACATCCCTCGTATTTTGGTAAAATATGGCTTGGAGGATGATTTGTTTACGGCCATTTAGGCGTAAGACATTGATGAAAATAGCGGTAATGTTAAATAATAATAATAATAATAATCTGGGGTCGGTAACAATAATGAATAAATAAATGGGCATGTCAGGCCTATAGTACGTGCAAAGTGTGTCATGTCTAGCGTAAGAATACTGTGTTATTGTAAACAGTAAGAGAGAAACGTGAATATCGAGATAAAAGAGAGTTTTTCAGTGTCATTGAATTGTTGAATGAATGTTTACTATGGTATATTCTCCAGGGTTGTATTTGAGAGCCATTAAGATAGTAAATGTAAGCCAGTAAATTTATACAGTGGAATCTCGTTAGCACGTTCTCGATTACAACGTTTTCCCGTTTAGCGCGATGATTTTCTCAAGTCCCTGTCCCAATTCTACAAAATACATGTTGATATACCCCCTTAATACGTTCTCTATTCCCGCTTACGACGATCAAATTTCCGTTGTACTATTTGTAAGCGAACCTGATTTTATTCTTATTTCATTATAAAATTCGGCTTCTGGAAAACACGACGCGATATTGCCTCATATTCTCTGATAGTGATTGACAGTGTAGATGATTTCATTGTGTTTGACGGCGTAGAAGCGGCTATAGCTATGAAGCAACACAGGTGACGTGTCTCTCTCCCGCTGCCCTTTCTCAAGTCCCTATCCTACTAAATTCGTGTTGATATATCCCCTTAATACGTTCTCTATTCCCGCTTACAACGATCAAATTTCCGTTGACTATTTGTTAGTGAACCGTATTTTATTCTTATTTCATTATAAAATCCGGCTTCTGGAAAACACGACGCGATATTGCCTCATATTCTCTGCTAGTTATTGACAATGTAGATGATTTCATTGTGTTTGACGGCGTAGAAGCGGCTATAGCCATGACGCAACACAGGTGACGTGTCTCTCTCCCGCTGCCCTTTCTCAAGTCCCTATCCTACTAAATTCATGTTGATATATCCCCTTAATACGTTCTCTATTCCCGCTTACAACGATCAAATTTCCGTTGAACTATTTGTTAGTGAACCATATTTTATTCTTATTTCATTATAAAATTCGGCTTCTGGAAAACACGACGCGATATTGCCGCTTATTCTCTGATAGTTATTGACAGTGTAGATGATTTTATTGTGTTTGACGGCGTAGAAGCGGCTATAGCTATGAAGCAACAACGGTGACGTGTCTCTCTCCCACTGCCCTTTCTCAAGTCCCTATCCGACTAAATTCGTGTTGATATATCCCCTTAATACGTTCTCTATTCCCGCTTACAACGATCAAATTTCCGTTGAACTATTTGTTAGTGAACCGTATTTTATTCTTATTTCATTATAAAATTCGGCTTCTGGAAAACACGACGCGATATTGCCGCATATTCTCTGATAGTTATTGACAGTGTAGATGATTTTATTGTGTTTGACGGCGTAGAAGCGGCTATTGCTATGACGCAACACAGGTGACGTGTCTCTCTCCCGCTGCCCTTCACCCCTTTCCCTTTGTTTATTTCTCACGTAGGCGCATTATTGTCTTCGTATTCCGCACTATTGTCTTCTAGTTCTTAGTGTTCACGTCCAGTTATGACCTATTTTATTGCGTGTTTCATAATGGATAAGAAGAAAGTACGGCAGATAACTAATGATGAGAAGATGAAATACATTCGAGACGTGGAATGCAATCCTCACATGAAGCGTGTGGATATAGCGCGAAAGTGGAACATTCCTCCGTCTACACTGAACACGATTCTCGGCAAAAGGAAGGAATTCGAACGTGCATTTGAAGAAGCAATGAGCGGAAAAAGGAAACGTGTGCGAGAGGGATAGTTTCCTCAAATAGAAAGCACTTTATTGAAGTGGTTAAAGCAAGCCCGTGCTTCAAACATATGCGTGCGCGGTCGCCGGCTACTGAGCCGTCACTGACAGCGCGAGAGCGAGAATGTCCTTGCTAAGCAGAAATAAAGACCCTGTATTATACTGTAGTGTAGAGGTACAGTAATTCATTTTTATGTTATTTATTCCGTGTAAGTTACTGATAACCTATTTTTATGTCGTGACTGTAGTAGTGCATACAATCACTTACTAAGGTCGGCGATTTGACGTCCATATATACGCCGCGTTCTTTCTTATACGTTGTAAATGCAGTATGGCGTTTTTCGGTATTACGTTTTCCGCATATGACGTCCAAATTTTTCAGTCCCTTGAAAAATGTACTAACGAGATTCCACTGTACTTGTTTTGGGAGCTACATAGAGCTTTGGCTTATGAGTAATTGCATAGGGGACAGGAGTGCTTTAAGAATTGAGTCATCTGTAAGAAATATTGTTTGAGCCGCGTACAGCGAGCATGTAACGTAGAATCAAGAGATTTACTTCAATAAGTTGCGGGGATCATCCGAAAATAGCTTGCGCGTTAGGCGAATCTAGTCGGCTAATCTTCGAAATCTACGAGATAGTATCGCCTTAGAGCATACATGTTATTCGCAACAGAGTTGGGACAGAGTCTGTCTGTATCCACTGTTCGCAGAATTTTTGCCACCAGGGATAACTGTTAGAGACCCTGTGTGAGCCCATATATTAATTGATCTGCCCTTAGAGGTAAGACTAATGGTTCTTCGTATAGGAAACGTCGATTTCCTCTTGTTATATGCATGCTGCACCAGTGAGAGAACTATGATACTCACTTGAGATGCGCGCAAAAGCCACTGATGACGGCCACAGAACGGCAGGGCTATTTCGTGATCCATCCCTTGCCATGAATATTAATTAGGAGCCGTGATGAGCCCATTATACTCTAAATGTAGGTATTATATAATTAGATTGACTCAATTACTAAGGACACGACCTATTCAAGGGTACCTCTAGCATGGCTACACCAGTGAAGGAACTTGACCCAGACGGGAAGCCAGACGGGGAGCAGGTAGTCCACTAAACCGGCGGTCATCTTGCCGATGCCAGCCGTAGCTAATTTATTGTCCGCAGGGAAAGGAAGTCAATAGACCTGATCCTTTTATTTTAAAATTGTAGTGGGACACTGAAGAATCTCGATATTTCGAAAAGTAATTAAGATATGCTTGATGTGATGATGTCAATTGAATTAAATGCATTATTTCCACACACATGCAATGTTGGAATGTAGTAATCGGATAACATTTGGCCCAGTTATTCTCTGAGGAGGAATTAACTGCACCAAATAAATAAAGGCATTTTTGTCAAGTGTATTTGCCCAGTTCACACTAATTTATTCATACGGGTAGCGTAATTTGAATGACATGACAGGTTTGTAACGATAATGTATTGACCAGACCCAGAAAATCGTTGTATGGTGAAGCTATAAAATATCTCTATCCATGTGTATTTTGGAAGGGAAAGTGTACCACTTCAGCGTTTGAAACTGATGGGAAAAGAATGCGATTCGCACGACACAACACTTATAAAACCAGGCATAAGCTAATGAATTAATGTTATTTAAAGTAAATGTCCCGTGTAAAACGGATAAATGTTTAATAATTGCAGATTTAGTGTCATTTAAACATAATTTGTGTTTATTATGTTGTGATATTCCAGTTTGTGTTAAATTGTGCCACGTGAAGAACACTATGGACACTTGCAAATGTCAGAGAGTATCAATAATAGGATGTTTTGGATAGACTTGAGTGCGGTGAAGCACTAATTTTGAGAAGAAGAGACTCACAGATAATTTTGATTTTTGTTGTGGGAAGTAAATGTAAAGTATTTTTTTGTGTTTTATGTTGTATTGCCATGATTTTCTATAATTAAATGTTATACTTAGGAATATGTTGTTTCTTTCATGTAGAGTAGTCACCTGACAGACTCAAATCCTGAACATGTGATCGTATGGTGGGTTGAACGCCCCATACCTCGAAAGACCGTGAGTTAGCTGGGATACGAACACATGTTCCATATGATGACGATTGGGTACAGTACATACCTCTTGTTGATAAAATCCAGCTAAAGGGGTTACACCAATTACACGTTAAACACTAGGACAAGCAGCATAACACTAATACCGTATTTCCTCGCATAATCGTCGCAGCCCACTTTTCAAACACTAAAATAGGTTCATAAAATTTCATCGCAAAATCGTCGCATAGCATATTCGTATTTGTGCCCCAGTCAGTTGGACATGCTGCCGCGACTTTATAAACTGGCGCGACTTTGCCAGAAGAAAAATATCTCGTCTTTATGCTTGCGCGTTATGAACTGTGACGCGAGCGGCAAGCTTCGTCACTAAGCACATTCCCCTAGCGTAGTATCTGGTGTGATCTTGTCAGGAGAAAGTAATCTCGTCTATGCCTGCGGGCCATGAACTGTGACGCGAGCGGCCAGCGCACATTCCGCGAGCTTATAGGCCTTACCTGGCGTGATCTTGTCAGGAGAAAGTAATCTCGTCTTTATGCATGCGGGCTATGAGCTGTGACGCGAACTGCCAGTTTCGTCACTTAGCACATTCCGCGAGCTTATAGGCCTAATCTGGAGTGATCTTGTCAGAAGAAAGTAATCTCATCTCTATGCCTGCGGGCTATGAACCGCGATGCGAACGGCCATTTTCTTCAGCACATTCCGCGAGCTTTAACCTGTCGTGACCTTGTCAGAAGAAAGAAGCCTGTCTCTGACTGAAGGCTATGACTCCCGCTACGCAAATGACTGGCCCGTGGAGCAAATAATGATACAGTATATTCTTTGAACTTCAATATTCTTCGCATAATCGTCGCACCCTGCTTTTTTCCACGAATTTTAGGCTAAAAATGTGCGACGATTATGCGAAGAAATACGTATTTGCACAATGTATTCGTTCTTAAAAATAAATTGCACAGCTCAGTTATTGTGTTCATTATTACGTAGATATGATCTTAAGAATCGGGCACTGAATTACCACCTACAGAATTAAACTTTGTACACTTTCTGGACTAAAGTTGCTACAGAATTTTAACTCAATTTGCTACATAATCATTTACTTCTTCCAGTAATCCCTGAACACAGTTTACCTTGGAGGCACGGCTTTCGATTAAAATACGGGCGCTGCAAACAATATCAAACAACTCCGTGGCATTTTTTGCGAGTGAAAAAACTTGCTTACTTTTTACGGCTGAAAGGGCTTGTCCATATGTCTTCAAACTACACACTACTTCATCATCGTCATCATCTTCATTGTCATCTCCAGTTTCTTTCCTTGGCGGTAATGCTCAACAAATTCCGCAATTTTTTCTAACATTGTCTCTGTCTCAACCTGCTGAAAAGTGGAGTTTGCTGATTCCATGTTTCCTAGTAACGATGCCATTAAAAGCTTCCTATAATTTACTTTGAAGCAGTGAATTACGCCTTGATCCATTGGTTGAGTTATGCTTGTAGTGTTCGTTGGGAACCATGCTAGCTTAACATTTGAAAGTTGTACATTCGGGTGGCATGTAGCATTGTCTAGAAAAACAATCATTTTCCTATCTTCTAGAATTGAACGACACCAACCATTCGTCCATAATGTAAACCGTCATCCATGCTTTTTTATTCAGCCTCCATTCAACTGGTAAGTTCATAACATCAATGTTTTTAAAACATCTCGGTTTAGGTACTTTTCCTAAAACTAATGGTTTTTTGAGCTCCTCAGAAAGGAAAACCATCAGTCTCTCCTTGCAAAGTTTTCCACCTCTGCACCTTTCAGAGTAAGAGTTTTACTTGGTAGCGCATGGAAAAAGTCCAGTTTTGCCACCAATAGCAATATTTCGTGGCTCATAACCTTCAATTAAAGAAGCGATTTTCGTTGTCTAGTCAGCCAGGGTTTCTTCAGGTACGTCCGCTGCCTCTCCACACACCTCCTTAAACACTATCCCATGCCAATTTTCAAAACTAGGCATATAAAACTCCTTTCCGAGCTTTACTGGAAGATCTCTTGCATGATGCTGTAACATAGTTCCTGATATGGGTAAATTTCTTAACCTTGTGCTTAAAAACCATTCCCAAACAACTTCATTAATTTCTTCATTCCCGGTCACCCTTAGCTTTCATTTAACTGTGCAATTCCTAACTAACCACTGTTCTCTCAATTCCATTTTTTTCTTCTGAATATCACGGATTTGGGTTTGCCTAAACTTGGTGATGATCTGTTTTACTGGCAATTTATTTTTTTCTCTAGCTTCAATAACTGTAATTGTAACGTTTAAATCTGAAACAACATGCTTTATTCCTTCCATCACTTACAGACTTAAAAACAGTACGACTTTCTACAATTCGTCACTGAATCACATTAAATAAGAATTTTACAGTACTGTTTTATGTGAGAAGCAGTTCAGGTTTGTTCATTGGACCTAGCATTCCCCCTCATTACTCCTGTACGTTGAAACGTACAGCTTCCTTTCCTATTCCGAAAAACGTTTCCCTTGATCTGACTACAGGGCAAAAATAGTCAACGTTAATCCTCACAAGAATGTGGGACATTCCCTGACCAAGTGAAGGTCACATGACAAGACTTGAGGAATCTCCCCAAGGGATGGCCAAGCCATGTGAAGTGAATATAAAGGGTAATCGAATGAGTTCGTAAAACATTCCTGTTTCGTAAATGAAATACTGTTAAATACCTAATTTTCCATTAAATAACCCCCGTGTGGGTGTGGGTTAGAATACACCCACGGTATGGTCTGCCTGTCGTAGGAGGCGACTAATAAGGCCGACAAGACTGACTGACTTTGATTTGGAAGACGTGCATGCTGCTTGGGGAAGGGCCACCAACCTGGTCATCTGGCCAGAAAGCACAGACTGTATTCCCCATCCCGTCAAGTGGGTGTACCCTTGCAGTAGTATCCGCCTCACAACGGAGGTCCCTGCAAGGCCGAATTCTTGCGCCGAATATATCACTGTGCATGCTGAGGGGTATGTGCCTGTCCAAGGCACTAGCACCCTGGGCAATACTTACTATCGCCAGGTAGGTATTGCCTTGGCTGGGTGGCGCCCACAGTGATGGCCCTCGTATGGAGTAGGTAGTATTTCGGGAGGATGATAACGGGATGATGCGTAAGCGCCCCAAATATTCTTCAGAGGGTGGCCACCTTAAAAAGCTGTCTCTTGAGTGTCGGATCAATCCCAAGGTTGCACGTTTCCCCGTTGACAAGTCACCTCCCTACCTGGTAGCTACCAGCACAGACGGGGGTGATTTCATACTGGTGAAACCAATTATTTTTTCCGAGGAAATCGAGGGGAAATTTGGAGATCTTAATGAGATTTCCAAGCTCCGGAATGGGTAGCCCTTGCTGCACACTATTGACCGGAGGCAAACCGAAGCGTTGCTGGAATGCACGCAATTCGGTGAAATTCCCGTTAAGGTCTCAAAACATGAAACTCTGAATGTGGTCCATGGAGTTCTTTTCCATCGTGACCTCGTTTTATATAGCGATGCGGAATCTGGGGAAGAGAGGCGTCACCAAGATTAGGAGCATCACCTGAAAGATTGGAGAGGACAGCGTCGATACCAGCGTGTGTAGAGTGTGTGGCAAGGGGACACATGAGGGTCAGAGGTGTACGCCTTCCCCGATTTGTCCTAACTGTCAAGGAAGCCTCTCTCCACGATCGAAGCAGTGCCCTGAGTTCTGTAAAGAAGCAAAGGTTCAAGAAATAAGAACTTTTGATGGACTTTCATATCACGACGCTCGAAAGAGGTACCGTGAATTGAATGCCTCCGAATTTCGGATATCGTTTGCAGCCACAGCACCGCCCTCATTCACCCCTGCTGTTTCAGTTCCAAGTGTAGTACCCTCGATGTCTGGTTATTCAGCAGTTTGAAAACATCCCTCGCTGTACCAGCGAAAATTGTCAGCCTGAAGGACCTGAAGGAGGACCCACAACCTTCTTCGGCCACGGAAAAGAAGGCACCGGTTATACCAACTAAACCGGTGCAATTGGAGAAGAAGTCCCCTTCTTCTCCGAAACGGTCGGCGAACAAGTCTTCCCCAGCTAAAGGGGGAAAGAAGACTTTGTCGACCGGGGCTGGACCTTCTTCCAGCCCACCTGGAAAAATATAGTGGAGAAGAGGGAGATGGTGCACCGCTGTCTCTCTCGCCTACCAACTGATGGGATGGCACCTATATCTGCTGGCTCATCTGCACCCCGACCATCAAGGAAGCAAAACCGGCAGAAGCAAAGCCCATTAGTGAGGACGAACTCCCCTATAGGAAGAAAAATTTACCGGCGGAGAAGAGAGAAGCAGTTCAGCGCCGTGTCTCTTCCTCTCCTGTGGACAAGGCTGCTAATCCATCCGCTGGCCATCCCGCTCCCACTACATCAGTGGAGCAGTGCCAGCAGGAGCATCCATGTTCAGCAAGGATCAGGCGTCAGAAGGGAAGGGAACACCTACTTCTCCAAATAGATGTCAGCGCTGCGCACGTAAGAAACATGTCCGGGACGTGTCGGGGACTGATACCCAGTCTATGGACAGGGAGAAGGTCCTCGACACCGATCTCGCTCTTCTCCAAGAGCGAGACAGGTTACGTCCGACGAGGACCGTGCGCCACTGACGAGAGTGCCTATTCCATTTTCTTCGTCTTCGGACAGAGATGTGGAGATTGAGGTGTGCTCTCCTCCCCCATCATCTCCACCTACAGATGGGGAGGGGTGGCAAACGGTCAAGCGTAATTAGAAGACCAACTTCTACTTAAGTCCACACTATGGCACTGTTACAATGGAACTGGAATAGCTATTCTCGACATCTCGCTTAGTTACGTCAATTAATATCTTCATTTTTGGCAACCATTGTCTGTCTTCAGGAGAGTTTCAATAATTAATTAATAAATTAATTAATTATTGACTGCTGGGTTGGGTAAGAGGGAGTGAGTTAGCTTGGTGGTGACTCGGGGTGATGGGAATTTCTTGACTTGAAAGGTCGTGAAGGTGGGGTAAGAGCTGTATGCTTGGTTTAAGGTAGTGGGTTCAAGAATGGGTAACGATTATGAAGGGGGTATTATAGTTTGAATTAGGGAAGAGGGAATGGATTATTGGTGTTTGGTTAGATGGGTTAGCTTGCTGGTGACGATGGATAACTATGCTTGGCCGCTTAATAGCAGGTGGATCATCGGTTTCATTGGTTTAGTCTGAGCTTGGCGCTGTCGCTTCTGACCTGGTCGGCCGCTTGGTAGCGAGTCCAGAGATCTGACGAAGCTTAGTCCACACTTGAGATGAATGAGTATGTGCCGTCATGGACAACACATGCTTTTCCCATGCCGTTTTCCTACTCTCCCGAATCAGATATTGGGCTCTAGCACGCATCATTTTGAAAAGGTTGGACATGGTGTTTTGCCTCCAATAGCATTTGAAAGCACGTCGACGATCTTTAATGGCTGCTGCAATTGCGGCTGTCTACCAAGGGACAAGCTTCCAGCAGGATTTGCTGGATGAGGAAAGTATTGTCTCTACCGCAGCCAAAATACCATTCGTTATGTGAATGGTATGATCATGGACACTCTCAAAGGTATCTTGGCAAAAATCGCACGTGCTGTAAATTCACGATGTCTACCTAAACCAACTTACATATTTCCCTGACAATTCCCTGATTTTTCAAGGATAAAGACCTTGCACTGTGCACGGATAAATCTCCTGGACCGGATAACATCCATAATGAAATGCTGAAATATCTGTGCGATTCCAGTTTAAAACAACTGTTGCTCCTGTTCAATCGTATATGGATTGGAGGGGAGTTTCCATCTCAGTGGCGAGAGGGGGATCGTGATACCGATTCCCAAGACTGGAAAGGATCCAAAGCTTGTTAGCAGCTATAGACCCATTTGTCTGTCAAATGGCCTGTGTAAGCTGCTGGAGAAGGTGGTAAAACTGTTGACTGGTGTGGTTCTTGGAAGAGAGAGGTCTCCTATCTGAGTACCAGTGTGGTTTCCACCGGGCCCACAGTAGTTCCATCGCTGTATGTAGACAATTTGGTTCTACATTACAACTCTGGAAGTATGGCAATCGTGGAACGGCAATTGCAGCTAGCTATTCACCGGGTCGACAGGTGGGCTAAACCACGGTTTTAGTTTTTCAGCAACGAGAACCTCCGTCGTCCATTTTTGTCGGTTCCGGAGGCTACATTTACACCCTTAACTGAGTTGCCGGTGGTTGACCTCTAGAAATCCTGGGACTCCATTTTGACAGTAAATTAACATGGCAGCACCATGTAAGGCAACTAAAAACTGCATGTCACAGGAAACTGAACATGCTCAAGTTACTTAGTGACACTACGTGGGGGGGCTGACCGTGCGGTGCTGCTACGGTTCTACGAAGCCCTTGTCCTGTCCCGGCTAGACTATGGTTCTGCGGCATATGGTTCAGCAAGACCGGCAACCTTGAAAATGCTGTTCAGTATCCACCATAGAGGCTTTAGGCTAGCTACCGGTGCCTTCCGGATAAGCCTGATTCCCAGGCTACTCGCCGAATTGGGTGTTCCACCTCTAAATTATAGATGCCAGCATATGCTTTTAGCATATTCTGCCAATGTGCGTCAAATGCCGCAACATCCGACCTATCGAGCTCTCATCGGTACCGAATACCACCAGAGGTGCGCCAACCAGCCTAGCCTTGTACCACTCGTCCGGTTGGTATTAGACTCGATAGCTTGTGTACTGAAATAGATGTGGCTGTAGGTTCCTGTATGATCCGGAAACCTAGTGAGGTGCCTCCGTGGCAAGTCTCGCATCCGTAAATTCGGTTAGATCTACACCGAGGTCTTAAGGTGAACACGGATGCCTTCGTTTATCGGAGACAGTTCCACAGCATAGTTCACCAATTTCCGGACGCTGGTATTGTATACACAGATGGTTCGAAGGTGGATGAGAAAGTTGGTTGTGTTTATGTTATTGATGGTGCAAATACCAAAATCTCTTTGCCTCAGGCCTGTAGTGTGTTTATTGTGGAGCTCGTTGCCATCTATGAAGCTCTGTAGTTTGCACAACAGGATGCACGAATCCACTTTCTCGTGTGTACCGACTCTTTGAGTTCGTTGCAGTGAATTGCTACATGTTTCCTGCAACACCCCCTAGTGCAGCGAATCCACGATCTACAAGCCGGGTTGTGCTGTGCTGACACTCGAATCACCTTTCTTTGGCTTCTGAGCTACATGGGAATCGCTGGAAATGAGTTAGCGGATCAAGCTGCAAAAGAGGTGGTATCACTACCTCCTCGTCCAATGGAGGTACCCGCTAGAGACATTCGCTCTCAGTTATGCCGACAAGTACTGGCTTTTTGGGAGAGTCAGTGGCTATCTGACTCAATGCCCAGTACACTGAGAGCAATCACGGGAACTACTCGCGTGTGGCAGCGCTCTTTCCGGTCATGGAGCGAGTCCGTCATTTTGTGTAGGTTAAGGATAGGTCATAGTTAGTTATTGTTGTTTTAAGGGGCGGAACTACTAGGTCATCTGCCCCAGGATAGGTCATACAAGATCCACCCACTCATACCTAATGAGAAGGGAAGACCTCCCCACTTTGTACCTGTAGAGCAGTTTTCACCGTGGCCCACATTTTAACCGAGTGTGTGGATCTTGCTGACTACGAAGAAACCTTGGTTTGCCGATGACACTCAAACTTATATTAGCCGATGATGAGGTGGCTGCTGATCTCGTCATCCGCTTTATAAGTGAGAGTGGGTTAGGGCCAGCAATCTCAATTTTCCAGTCTGCATTGACTCAACGACTTGTTCGTTTTTCAATGATGAATTTTTGTTTTACCGTAATTTTTGTTTATTTGTATAATTATTCATTTTAAAAGTTTTTTGTTTTATTAATTTTCGGTCTTTTCAAATCTAGATATCCACCACTAAATTTTAAATTCCATTCCGAATTTGTATACTTTAATCTGTGTTAAGAGGGGCAGATGACCTCGTAGTTCCGCCCCTTAAAACCTCAATAACTCCATTAAATAAAGTGTAATTTCTTTCCGTATCCGCATTAGACAGGTTCTGCTACATCTTCTTTTTCTTCATGTGCCGTCTCCTCTAAGAAGGTTGGCGATCATCACAGCAATCCGGTTTTTGGATCTAGCAGCACTGAAAAGTTCACTGGAACTACACTTGAACCATTTTTTAAAATTGTCCTACCAAGAGATCCTTCTTCTTCCTTGACTCCTTCTGCCCTCAACCTTCCCCTGAATAATTTCTTGTAGAAGACTATACCCCTGTCTCCTCTCATTATATGACCCAAGTATTGGAACTTCCTAATTTTGACACAGGTAATTATCCTATGCAATATCTCAAGATTTGTGATTCTATCCATCCAGCTTACTCGTAAGATCCTTCGATATGTCCCACATCTCAAACGACTCTAGTCTGTTAATCATATCTTGTTTGAGTGTCTAAGCTTCCATACCGTAGAAGAGTACCGAGAACACATAACGTTTTAGCAACCTGAGTTTTAAATTTCAACTGTTGTTGTTGTTTGAGTCTTCAATCTTTTGACTGGTTTGATGCAGCTCTCCATGCCTCCCTGTCCTGAGCTAATCGTTTCATCTCTACATAGCTACCACACCCTACATCCGAGGCAATCTGTTTAACATATTCCAACCTTGGTCTACCCCTACAGTTCTTGTCCTCGACCCTTCCTTCCATAACCAAGCTTGCTATTCCTGGGTGTCTTAGTATGTGTCCTACCAACCTATCTCTTCTCTTCATTAGCAGTCGCCAGAAACATCTCTCCTCTCCTACTCGCCTTAATACCTCTTCGTTTGTAACGCTATCTACCCATCTGATCTTCATCATTCTCCTGTAACACCACATTTCAAACGCTTCAATTCTCCTCTTTTCTGCTGCACCAATAGTCCAAGTTTCACTTCCATACAGTGCCATGCTCCAGACAAAGGCTTTCAAAAATGACTTCCTAATACCTAAATCTATATTCGATGTCAACAGATTCCTTTTTTGTAGAAAGGCTTTCCTTGCCTGAGCTAACCTACTTTTTATATCCTCTTTGCTTCGTCCATCACTGGTTATTCTGCTTCCTAAGTAACAGAAGTCTCCTATTTCCTTCAGCTTTTCACCTGCCAATTTGATCTCCATAGAGGTTTCTGATTTATTTCGGCTGCATTCCAGTATTTTTGTTTTACATTTATTAATTTTCATCATGAATTCCTTCCATAAGACGGAATCCATACCATTCAAAAACTCATTCAAATCCTACGTGCAGGTAAATTAATAGGAATAATAGGCCATCTTTCACGGGACCGGTGATTTTTTCCGTTGTGGACAGGTTCCGTTAAAGACAGGTTTTACTGTAGTTGTAAATCCTACATTTTAACCGTAGGAGTAATCTTGCCTGCCCCCCTCCTCTTAAGTTATTTTACATAGCTTCAGCACCAGAAAACTCTTAACCACATTTCCATAGTAATGGGATTTTGATTTAAGAAGAGAACTAGTATGTGATAGGGTCAAGATCTTGAACTAAAGTGTCATATACGATGGAACTCCTGCATCGAAAACACAGTGCTTGAACAACCTTCGAATATTTTAATAAAAATTACAGTATATGTGACTTTCTTTGTATTTTCAGTATTCTAATATTGTATTGTATACATTCCAATTAATCTTCTTTTTTATTATCCATAATGACAATGTTATATGTTATAAAATTATATGATGATTGTTGAATTAAGGGCCTTATCATGTGGGTTATCGGCCCAATATAAAATTAAAACTTATAACTATTATGATCCCCTTTGTCTATATTAATGTAGCTTTTTTTAGGGCCTATAGGCACTTGTTTTGGGATTATGGTACTCTTCTTCATTAGTCAGTCAATGTATCATTGAATACACAAATAAAATTAACATTGACAGGCAGATCATAATATCGATAAAGTTTTAATTTTGTAACAATATTTCTAATTTGAATAATAATAAATACAATTTTTAAATTCCATTATCCTATTCAAAGTTTCTTTCTGCATTTGTTGTTACAGATTTTAGCCAAGTTTCCTGTGATACAACACGTTTTCTTTGGTTCGTTATTACCATTCAAGATGGCTGAAAGTAGTCGGCCACTTATGCCACTTCGACTGAATATGGCTCCTTCAGGAGCACCCAGTGGCTTTGCAACTCCTAATGCTCCTTCATAAGTTATATGTGCCCATAAACTGTTCAATAAAACCTTGTGCAGTTCTTTCCAAGAAGCATCTATGTGTTACTTTTTTGTATAGCTCTTTTTGTTTTTAATGTAAATTGTATTTGATTTGGATGTCTTATTTATTAAAGTTTTAAGGTAATAATATTATGTTATAAAGTATATAAAGTGCTTTGTACCATTTGCTTAGCTTTTATGAGAAATTGTTGTTAATGCCCTTAAATGGAAGATACTCATATTTGGTCTTCTATTCAATAACATATATTTTGTTTAGAAGTTGTGCTTCTTATCTCATGAGTAGACATTGGATTTTAGGTATCATTTGTATTCCAGTGAACAGATTTAGAAATTAACTTACATGTGTTTCATATGCTTCTGTACTCATATGTGGCAATTTTATAGAATCTAAAAAGTCTATTTTGTCATTTAAGCATACTTTAGCCTATTTTGGGTATTCTACTTAATACAAATACAGTATGTATCTTTTTGATGTAATTTAAATGCACAGTACATTGATACTCTCTCATTAGCCATTTTATGTGTGATTGATGTTCATATTGGAATAGAGGACATTTCAAACAAGATGGTGGCAGTTGTTATTTTAAAGGGTATAAGAGAACAGAATTGCAGGTACAGAAACCCCACAGTCATATTGTGATATTTTCATTGTGGACTATAAATTACTCTTGAAAGTATAAATTGAGAATTTCAAACATTAGAAACTTTGTTGGGATTAGTTAGTTATTGTTGTTTTAAGGGGCGGAACTATGAGGTCAACTGCCCCTTTTGTTGGGATTGTGCCATCTCTTGATGAATCCAGTATTTTAAAATTTTTATGTGCGTGTTGGTACAGACATTTTTGCCACTATCTCAGTCTCATTCATGACTGTGATTATATTAAAGCAACTGAGGTATGGGTGCTGCTGAGTAATGGCATTCTAGGCACAGCCAGTGCCTTGGGATGATGTTAAAGGTTGTATTCATAGGGTCATTACTTTTGTACTAACTCAGTAAGGGAAAAATTGACAAACTACCACACTCCTCACCTTGCCTAGTATGCTTCATTATAGAGTTACCTTGAGCTTTTGTGTGTGGCTGCCAATATAATGTACCGTACGGTGGTACTTTTTGAGTATCCAACCATCTTTCAACATTTATGAATATTGAATGTCAATCATACCTCTACCGCAACTGGAATTTCCAGCAGTTTCTGTGGTAATGTTGTTAGTAATGTTGTTTAATTATTATTTTGATTATTTGATTTATTTATTTTTTCCCATTTAAAGATAATGTTTCATCAAAATTACATATCAAGACATAGTACTTTATTTTTTATTAAAAGCCTTATTTAGAACCTTAAATTCAAGCCTCCGTGGCTTAGGCGGCAGCACGCCGGCCTCTCACCGCTGGGTCCGTGGTTCAAATCCCGGTCACTCCATGTGAGATCTGTGCTGGACAAAACGGAGGCAGACAGGTTTTTCTCCGGGTACTCCGGTTTTCCCTGTCAAAATTTCATTCCAGCAACACTCACCACTATCATTTCATTTCATCTGTCATTCATTTAATCATTGCCCCAGAGGAGTGCGTCAGGACTCGGCAGCCGGCACAGTTCATATCCTCGCCGCTAGATGGGGGCTTCATTCATTCCATTCCTGACCCGGTCGGTCGACTGGAAACAGGCTGTGGATTTTCATTTCATTTAGAACCTTAAATTCATATGTTTACTCATGGGTTTCTTAATGATACTTCTAAATACACTGCTCAACAAAAGTTCGGAATATGTATTTTACTACAATGACTTCTTACAGTAAACCCATTGAGGTTTATACAATAATTTATTAACAACCTAAACATCAGTCTTTCTGAAAACAATAACAATCGTGGTTAGATAACAATGAAACGGTACAAAAACAAAGCGAACTCGCCTCTAGTGTCCCTTTTGAAAACAAAAGCATTGAAAATCTGTATCCCTTGATGATCAGTATCAGTCTTTAGTAGTCCTCCCCACACATGGAGGAGGTATGCTCTGAATGAGACTATCAAGTTTATATTGGGGTAAGAGGTCTCACTCTTCTATGGCAGCGTCAGCATACGATGACGGTAGTCCAAAATTTTGTTGAGCAGTGTAGTTCAGTGCATTAGATAATGAAGACTTGATGATAATGGCTGTGTTGATGATACTTGTCAGAGTTATAGAAGGGCTGGATGGTAGCCATGTTAAGATGCCAGGAAGCAAGCAAGTTTGAGGTTCCTCCATACCTCTATCTCTTCCTTCTCAAAGACTGCAGTACTCAAATGTATTTTATGAGACAATGTTCAAAATTGTACATGAAGTGAGGAATTAATTCATTTTGTTCTTTAGTTAGAAAATTGTATTTCAATATATTTTGTACATTGATAGGATAAATACAATAGGCATTATATTGCTTTGCAAAATGTAGATTTGAATTCAAAACAGGCAATCTGGAATTGGCTTTTCAAATACTACCTTGAAGTGTAGTTAACTCCTCCGCAAAAATATGATAGAATACCAGTACTTTTGTGCGCTAAAACCCCTTTGTAACCATTTTGCTTTTAAGAAATGCATTATCATAGTGAATTTTCTCAAGGTTTTAACAATTTGAAAACCAGGTATTTCCATCTAAAATGGTGTTTGCAACCTTCAATGATACATGTGGCACAAAATTCTAATTTATTCTCCATGAAACAGCCAGTGGCGGGCGGTGGATAATTGTTCTGGGTGTTGCACTATTTTCATTAAGGTGGTACAGGGTCACATGCAGGATATTTTCTAGGGGGGTGGGGGGTATGTATTATTTTTTTATTTCATTACCTACATGTCAAACTACCTCACTCCTCTTCTTGCCTAGAATGCCTCAATATAGCGCTGCCTTGTGTTTTTGTGGGTATCTACTCACATAACGTAACGGCGGTGCTTTTGAGGATCCAACCAGCCTTCGGGCTGACTACCTAACAGACAGACCTACATGTCACTAGGTGGTATTGAGACATACACACACACACACACACACACACACACCCTACCCCTATTTTCGTTTCATTTCTTACTTGCTTCGTGACATTCATTATTTGGCTGCTATTAAACCGTTGGGTACATGGTCTTTATGGCATGAATGGGAGGAATAGTTCTTTTTAGTTCAGAGTTTTTGTCCATAGGAGTTCGCTTTTCTTTGTGAATCATCGTCATAATGTTCATAAAAAAATAAAAAGTAGTTCGTCGATTTTTTAAATAACTGAAGATATTCTCAAATAATCCCAAATTACTAAGTTAAATAAAACTGTGGAATTATCCCTACATCTAAATCAGTTAACCATCAGCAACTTTAATTTGTGAAATAAACTGGTGTGACAATGAACAATCGAAATATTCTCGGGATTTCAGGAGGTGGGGGCACGGCCCTTCCTTGCCCCCCTCCAGCGGGCACCCATGGGGTGATTGGTAAAAGACTGCTTGATATCGGAGAAAACTGTATTCAATTGCGCAGTAAAACGGATGTACCTCATTCATAACGAATGCCGCAGTTTAGAGACGTCACATATTCATCGGATTAAATGGAACACAAGTTAGTCTACATGAAAACCTCCACAAGAACACAACAATGTAAGTTGTAACGAGGGCGAGAACTGCGAGTGTCACAAGTACGCACAACATTGTAAGACATGGTTTCGGCAGTTGACGAAGCTTCTCGGAAGTCTCCGTCCGACCCTGTGCCTCGGCTTCCTTGTTACAGTCAGCGGGCAACGACCAGCCGAGTTAACTGTTGGGATAGGGCTTACCCGGTCTAGCATCTCTGCCATACCCTTCACTATTGAGATCTGGCAGTGCTTGGGCCTGGCAACGACCAAACGGATGAGCGCTCCTCGATGGTTGGCACGCTTCGCTTTCTCAGTCAGTTCACAGTAACTTACTATTAGATTTCCTGAATTATTAAAGAACAGAATTATGAATTCCCATACATATACTGTAAAAGGAAACATACAACTTTTATTACTAAAAATATTATTACGGTATTAATTGTTTTTCATGAATTAATCTGGTCGTTGTGCAACACTGCAACCTTATTACCGGCCGCCACTGGAATCAACTAGTATTTTGAAATATGGGTAATTAGTAGTGGTCAGAATCTTAGGTTTTCACCTATCCTCCTTAGGCTACTACATAATACAGAAGCATATGAGTACTTTCTCGAATCATGCTCATAGGAATCATGTGTATGAATTCTCCTGGGCCTAAAAATTCTTAATTTGCCCATGTAAGAGTTTATTGAATCCAAATTAAAAAAGCTCTTCCAAAGAAGTTACCGGTAGTCTTGAAAAAATGAAAAACATGTACAACCTACTCTTAAGACATACTCTGTCTTCAAAAGTATTTTCAGCAACAACAGAATGAACTTTGCTGTTCTAGAAAAGTATTTGTTGATATACTGAAACAATGAAATGTGCTAGTAAATCGTGTTTTTATTGTTTCTTCACTTTAGTTTTCAATACAGTATTTGGGTTATTAGTGGGGGCCCAGGGAACAATACCTTCTCTTTTTGCTGCAACATGTACAAAATTTAGATCTCAAATGCCACCATTAATACCATAGCAGTAACAGCCCTTAAAGGATCCATTAGTATTTTGAGAAATCACCTATATTCGTTAATTATGTGTATTTTAAGGCTGAATAGCTATTTTAATGATTAATTTTTAGTTGCGGTATACGCACTCTTTAGGTCTTTTATTCTAATTTACAGTATATGTGTGTCATACATTTTCATAGTTCATTAGTCGTACCGTATTTTGTTAACATTTTAATTTTTCTTCTTTCACCTCATTATGATTGTTAAGATTTGTATATTAGCAGCCTTGTAAGTTGTGGAAGCATAAGAAATAAAATATAGTTTGTGGTTTTTAGCATTGGTGACAGATGCAGAGTTCATCCAAACCTGGTCAGTTTATTTCTCCTTGTTTTGAGACTTCTATGTATTGGTTTTGAAGATTTTGAATTAGAAATTAAATGCAGAAATTGCTCAAAATGTGTTATTCATTTCCTCATAAGTGTAATAATCTTGGTTTTCTACAAAATAAGTGGCATTTTTCTGTAGATAAAATTAAATTATTAAAGAAAGATTATTCTCTCTCCTTTGACACAAGAAAAATGTTTGGAGAGGGTCTTTTAAAAAGTTATTTATATTATTAACTTTTTTAAAGACCCTCTTGAGGGTGGACTTTGATTGTCATTTGTCAATGGGCTAAATTTTAATTTAACTTCATTGAGGGTTAGTAAGCTTGCATATTTTTAAATGTGTGAATTTAATGAGGTTTGTTTGATTGGTGTTTTTTTTTTTCTTTCTCTCAGTCTGATCGTGATAAATTCGCTACTTTATTCTGTCTTAAAATGAACATGGAATTTTCTAAATTATATGATTATGAATAACCGATTATATGATCAATCCAAACTGTTGGGCTTATATGTAATATTGCTTTATATCTTATTTGAAGTACTGGTGAGTTGTTACAAAATGCCCAAACTGAAATCCATGGGTTTGACATAGACTAAATTTAAAATCTATTATAAAATGCTAAATTTTGGATGTCTAAATGTTATAAACCACAAACCCTGATTATTCTAAATCAAATTCCAAAATACTAAACTGAATATTAATCAACAAAGGTATGTACTATGTATGTGTACAATTTCATGTAGTGCATGCAATGTGAATTAAATGGACTGTGAAAATGTATAACGGGAAGGAACAATATTTCTTCGATCTTCGTCACTTACATATATTATTTTATTCTTTCTCCATGTTGGTTATTGTTCTGAAACATCAAGCTCATCCGCCCTTACAGTATATACTGTAGGATGGTTTCAAAGCTTCCTATACAGGATTAGTCGCCTAAGATCCTGTCAAATATATTCTGGCCTGCTGCAGATGTCTACATTCTGTTTTAACTATTTTGTGAATAGTAATAAGGGGCTCATAAAACAATGTATTATTAATCACAATACAATAACTATATCATTATCTTCTTTAAACAATGCTGATTCTGCTATCAGTAGAGCATATTTTATCTCGCCAATTCAACGGTATAAGTATTTTGAAAATCAGGGTGGTACTTGTGCAGGAAAAAGCATGATAAAGCTTATAATTTATCAGGAGGAAGTCGGCAGCAGCGGCCGATACTCGTATCCGAGTGTTCGTTTCTTTCCTGCAATACTAATTTATATCCACTCGATGGTGATGTCGCTGGTGACTCAACAGACCAATTCTGGCATAGAACATATGGCCGCACACGATGCAGATGATGGAAGGTGGAGGACGTGGCAATATCTGGCACAGCTTTCTCCTTTGACGAGTTTCCATTTCCTGCCTTCGCCGTTCTTCTTCAAAATCTGAAACCACAGCTGAGGTGGCTGCACGATAACTTGTGTGATCTTCCGCGAGTGTATGCCAATTACCTGGATCAATGGCTACACTCCTCAAGGTTTGCTTAATCTGGTCTTTGTAATGCTTCCGAGGTGCTCCTAGAGGTCTCTTGCCCGTGCTGAGCTTGCTGTACAGGATTTTCCTTGGGAGTCTGTCGTCATTCATGCGTTGGACATCCAAGCCGTTGACTAATGATGGTGGCCTCTATACGCTTCATCTCTGCTCTCTCAAGAATCGCAGCATTCGTTATATAGTCATCCAATTTGATGTGCATAATGGAACAGCGTTTCTGCAGTTGAAGGTTTTCCAGTTTTTTGATGGTCTGGCGGTATAGGGTCCAGGTCTCACAGCCATAGAGTAACGTAGAAATGACAACAGCTTGGTATACCATTAGTTTTGTACAGATTCTTAGATCTTTGTTCTGGAATACATGATGTGAGAGACGTCCAAACGCTGCGTGCAAAGCATGGATTCTGTTATCCACATCCTTCTCAACAGTACATTGCATAGACAGAATACTCCCAAGGTATGAGAAGTGATCGACTTGGTCCAAAGATGTGCCAGAGATAGTAATATCAAAGTCTGGGGTGAAGGTTCCAGGAACAGGTTGAGCTAATACTTTGGTCTTCGGAATGTTTATGGTAAGGCCAAAGCGTTCATATGCACTCCTGTAACAGTTGACATATTGTTGTAGCTGTTCAGATGTATGGGCTGGTGAAGCATTGTCATCGGCATATTGCAATTCTGTAACATGGTGAATATTGGTTAATCTTTTGGAACGAAGTCTGGTCTGGTTAAATAGCCCTCCATCATACCGATATCTAATTTCCACACCTGTGTTGTTTGAAGATGTCTCATAGATCATGGCCGTCAGGTATAGGGCAAAAGGAGTAGGTGCAAGAACACAGCCTTGCTTGAGCCCATTTGTGATCGGAAATTCTTCTGAGACATGATTCTGATACAGCACCTGCCCGACCATACCATCATGAAGAGCCCGAATCAATCCAACGAAATGTTCCGGACATCCAAACCGCCCCAAAACCAACCACATTGCGTTTCTGGGAACTGTATCAAAGGCTTTTTCAAGATCGTAAAAGACTAAGAACAGAGGTGTCATTTGTTCTCTGCATTTCTCCTGCAGTTGTCTTATACAAAAGATCTTGTCAATTGTTCCTCGGGAAGTACGGAATCCACACTGTGATTCAGGAAGTATTCTCTCTAAGATAGTTTGGGGTCGATTCAGTAGGTTTCTGGCAAAAACTTTTCCTACTATGGAAAGGAGGGAAATGCCTCAGTAGTTTCCACAGATACTGCGATCGCCTTTCTTGAAGATAGTAATAATGGTGGCGTTCTTCCAGTCAGCAGGTATTTTTTGGGTTTCCCAGATTAAGAGGATCAGGTAAAAGAGCCTGGTTTTTAGGGGTAAGCCTCCATTTTGAATGAGGTCCAGAGGGATGTTGTCTGGACCTGGAGCCTTCCATGGTTTTAGGCTACTACAAGCTTGGTGAAATTCATGGAAAGTCAGAGGTATTGCCATCCAGGGTTGAAGAGGATATTGAGGAACTAAGCTTAGAAAATCTTCAGCCGCGGTAGAGCGACTATATAAGAGTGATCTGAAGTTTTCTTCCCATCGTTCCAAGATGTCCTGGCTGTTGGTAAGTATGGTGATGTTATAAGCATATTTTAGAGTATCTGAAGAGGAGCGGATAGGTCCATACAGCCCTTTCAGTCCCGCATAAAAGTTGCGTAGGTCTCGAGTGTCTGAAAAATTCTGAAGTTCTTTGGCTTTAATTTGCCACCAGTTGTTTTTTATCTCACAAATTTTAGCTTGACATGTCTGCTTCAGTTCCTGTTGTTTTTTTTTTTTTAATTCTCTCTGGAGCATGGAGTTGGTGGAAGGGATAGACCGGCATCCCGTTTAGCACTGATGAGACTCAGAATTACCTCATTGTTGTCATCAAACCAGTCTTGGCACTTCTGAAAGTCGATAGCCTCCTCTGCTGATTCTGTAATGATTTTCTGAAGCGTGCGCCATTCACAGTCAACATCCTTTGTATTGAATGGATTGTTGGTCAGTTCTCCCTGAATAGTTTATCGGTATCATTCAGCAACAGTTTCATTAAGGAGCCTCTCGAGGTGTTGAACTTTCTCCTGGACGGATTCATGAAGTGGGAACGTGGTCTTTTGTTGATAGAAATCCTGAATCGACTAACCAAGAGTCTGTGATCTGTCCAACAGTCATCGATGTTACGTGCTGCCTTTGTGATCTGGACATAATTCTTGTCATGCTGCCGGGTGATGATATACTCTATCAGATGCCAATGTTTGGAACGTGGATGCATCCATGTGGTCTTGAAGCGGTCTGGTAGTTGGAAATGAGTGTTGGTGATGTAGAGTTCATGCTCAGCACATAGGCCAAGGAGTAATAGGTTCCCTATACCGTACCATGATTTCCTATAATAGTCTCTCCCCACTCTAGCATTGACGTCTCCTAGTAGTATGAGTTTGTCAATGGCAGGCACTCTGGTGAGCGCCGTGCGTAGCTGGTGGTAGAAATAGTTCTTGGAATCCTCATCATCCATAAGAGTGGGGGCATATGAAGAAATAAGTGTAATGAACCTGCCTCTCGAAAGAGGTATACGGAGAGTCATGAGTCTTCCATTTATTGCAGTGGGAGTGAGTCGATGCTCATGCACCAACTTAGATTTCACTGCAAAACCTACAGCATAAATGTGACGTTCCCCTTCTTTATTTCCCTTCCAGAAGATTGTATACCCTGTTGTGGTCTTGCTGGTTTTAGCTTCCCCTGCAAATCTGGTTTCATTCAGCAACATCGACATTGAGTCTATCCAGCTCATGGGTGATGAGAGCAGTTCTTCTTTCTAGTCTGTGTAAGGCCTTTCCCATTCGCAGTGGGCAGCGGCGCTCCTAAATGGGCCTTCCAGTCACAGATGCAGGACCGTATCCCTGAGTAGTCACAGGGTCTCGGGGAAGCGATCACACATCTGCCGCCAACATGCAGGTCCAGACTAGAAGCTTCCAGTTTACCCAAACCTGCTTCCGTCGCCCTTGTCCCATATCCGTTGGTCTAAGAGTTATGGCAGGAAATAGTGCCAATTGCGTGACTTTGTTTAAGTTGGATCTCTACTTGCCAGGGAGTGACCCACACACTATGATTCTGGAACCATTATCTGCGGCACATAAAGAATGAGGCATGCAGCTTCCAGCACCAGGACTGCAGCTAACTCGAGAAAGGGTGAGTTGCGCCTTTACAGCCAGTCCATCTAACGTGGCCTATTCCGCCTAGACGACTGTTGTGGACCTCAAAAATAGGCTCCTCCGCCTGTGTTGCCGTTGGGCCTTAGCCATCACTTTTCAGGAGCAAGTATGTCTGATTAAATAGCATGCACACACACACATACCCATCTAGAGGTAACAATGTTCATTGTTTTGTGAAAGTGAAAACAAATAGCCTCTGTCATTTATTTATTTAGCGTACTGTGTGGCTTTTAGTGCCGGGAGTGTCCGAGGACATATTCAGCTCGCCAGAGTTTATAGCTGCTTCTATACGGACACCCATGAGGTGAGCTACAAGTACCATCGCATGTGGATGAGATGAATTAAATGAAGATGAATGAGTAGTTCCAACTTAGGCTACCAGATGCCACAATTATGTCAGTATCTGCAATGGATCAAAAGATGTTAGAATGGGTCCATTTGGTGGATATCCTTGTGGATAGGATATGAATATTGACATTAATATTTTTCTTTACCTTTCTCATAGTTTTGACTGTTAGGATCATTTTTGTACTTCCTGGTACAGCTTGAAGAGGAAATATCTTCCACATATTAAGAAACCTACAATTTTGTGCTTTACAAACTTAAATATCCTGTTCCCAACCATTGATGGTCAGTGAGTGCATGCAGAGTTTGCTTTTACATAGTAGAAATATAATTCCTAGAGGTTCAGTTTAAAGAAGTAAATATTATTGTACTAAAATCCAGATTGTGTTTAGGGATGCATTTTACATCTGCAAGGTAGTTTCCTGTTTATATCACAATGCATTTTTGTAGAACTCAATCCCAGGTATTGTTATTGAAAAACACTGCTGTGAATGTTTAGACAAAAATTAAAAAAAGTAAAATAAATTTAAAATGTTTGTAAATATCTCCTTTGGTGATTAGGATGTGCTCCTAACGGTAGGACATGCAGTCTCTTATTAAAGCATTTTGATTTTCCGTACGCAATAGTAGGCCTAAGTCGAAATTTACAATCTTAATACTTTAAAAACGGTTTCAAGCAAGTGTAAATGCTTTTGTAGTAATTTAGCAGTACCATCGTAATTAACTGGAGCTAAGCACATAATGTATAGAATGCTTAGACATTAACCATTATGGATATGGTATTAATTATTATCCGTGTTGACTGATATTAATCTCCTTATTATAAAATCTGCCTTGTCAAACGCTAAGAAGTTTAATAATTAAATTAAAATGTACATGTTTCGGTATACAATGATACCTTTGTTAGCGTAGATTAATTAAAAAGAATCTTTAAAACTATGTTAACAAATACAAAGAGAAAATGGATATAATCATTATGGCTGGAAGCATCAACCCAAAGCTCTCGACAGCGTCGTCTGATAGACAGTCCATTAAGGTAGATTTATTAACTTTCAATCTTGTTCTTTTATGTTTTTCTAATTCTTTTGTGAACTTTCATTTATTTACATTCTAATGCTTTTGTAAGGATATCCATTTTCTCTTTGTATTTGTTAACATAGTTATTAGATTCTTTTAAATTAATCTACGCTGACAAAAGTATCATTGTATACCGAAACATGTACGTTTTAATTTAATTATTAAACTTCTTAGAGTTTGATAAGGCGGATTTTATAAATGGAGATTACATAATGTATATTTTATCCTCTTGTGTTCTTGTGTCATTAGACTCATTAGTATTAATTTGTGCTGTTCTCTTTCATTATTTGCATGAATTGTCAATCGCAGCACTGTATCAATAACAGTGTGAATAGATATTAATGTCATTCACTTCAGTTGATATGATGTAGGCAATTACATCACTGAAAGTTTTTTTTTGTCGTGTGGCCTCCTGAGAGGCCGAATGCAGGTCTTTCTAGTCGACGCCCGTGGGCGACCTGCGCGTCGGGATGATAGGTGGAACGGATGAAGATGAATGAAATTGGGCAAGGATGTGGTAGGAAGCGTCCGTGGCCTATCAGAAGGTACCGTCCCAGCATTTGCCTGGTGTTGAAAATGGGAAACCACGGAAAACCATTTCAAGGACGGCCGACGGTGGGGCTCGAACCCACGCGTCTACCGAGTCAGCAGAGAGCTTGGCCCCATGACCTAACACTGCGCTTTAGCCAGCGTAGCCACTACTGTCGTAAATCAGTGAAAGTATTGTGTAGCCTATATTAGAAATGTCCAACTTCAAAATGTGTATGCTAAATCTGTACCTGTGTGGTTTATTACATGTTATGAACATTATTTTATTTCTTAGTTCATATGACTTAAGTTTTGGTGATACTCTTCAACTGTATTTCAAATCACTGTTTTGTTTGACAGTTATGCTGAATTAAATACTCCTTTGTGATAGTTATTATTTTTTCCATCTGGAATATTCCCACACTATAGTCTGATTTACAAAAGATGCTCGGTGAAAGCTGTCGTACGCTTGATGGGTGAGGTGAAGAGTGGAGACGAGAGGGGTAACGGTCTCCATGGCAACAGTGAGCAATGTTGCAATGTATGCCGACACAGCAATAAGCACATGGTTTGACTCAGTGTGTCTTCACTCATCATGGTCATTAGAGCGCCGGGCAGGGGGGCTAACTTCCACAGTACTTGTGTCTTCCTGCAAGCCTCATGGAATGCTATGAGTCATGATCTGCCTCAGTGGCAACGCAGCATTTCCCCACGTGCTAACTTTGACAGCTGTCAGCTAGCTTTATTGGTAATTCAGAGTATAGCAAACTCATCCAAAGGTGAGGTTATTTTCTCACCAAAATTGAGATTATTTTTCTCAAAAAGCAAAGCTGTTTTAAGGGTAACTTATTCAGGTAATTTTTACTATTTCATGAACTTGATACAATTAGCATAACAAAATATTCAGAATCAAAAATTGATATTATGGTAAGAAATGCCACGGCACCGTCGCCTTGGTACATTACATTGATTCAAATGTAGGTGGCCATGCTTGGTTGACATGGCGACAAAGAAGCAGCAGAGAGCGGTTTCTCGGCGCAGCGACAAAGATGCTCTGCGTAGTTTCTTATTGATGTGGCCATGCTAGCGTGACACTGGCCGCATATATAGCATTGCTGACAGGCAGAGTCGCTCTAGCATGCTAGGCTCTGCGCGACTGACGCGCTCCATAATCAATGAAATGAAAATCCACAGCCTGCTTCCAGTCTCCGACCAGGTCAGGAATGGAATGAATGAAGCCCCCATCTAGCGGTGAGGATATGAACTGTGCCGGCTGCCGAGGCCTGATGCACTCCTCTGGGGCAATGATTAAATGAATGACAGATGAAATGAAATGATAGTGGAGAGTGTTGCTGGAATGAAATTTTGACAGGGAAAACCGGAGTACCCGGAGAAAAACCTGTCTGCCTCCGTTTTGTCCAGCACAGATCTCACATGGAGTGACCGGGATTTGAACCACGGACCCAGCGGTGAGAGGCCGGCGTGCTGCCGCCTAAGCCACGGAGGCTGTGCTCCATAATCAATAAATTAATTAATTACTAAATTAATTAATTAATAAATCAATCATTGAATGAATAAATCCTACATTGTTACTACAGTGAAACTCAAAGAAACACTAATACACCTGGTTTATTAAACTTGGTGAATTTTATCTTACCCCGACTTACCTGCGTCTCTTTCTTCTACTGAGATTGCGTTGTTAAAAGTTGTTGTTTTTCAATTCCTTTCTTGAGATACACACGAAGTTCATCATACGAAGTTACACTCATTGTAAAATTTGAATAAAATCTGGCATCGTGGGTCCGTGGGATATTAAATAAAGTGTGAAACTGTCCACTGTGAGTCTTTGCTTGTTGATCGGATGAACGCTGCATTTTCTTTTCCTACGCTTCTTTTTTGAATAATGTGCAATGACTATAGCTAACAGAAAATTATCATCTTCTTCATGGCCGCGCATCGTTGGGGCGAATGGACAAAGAGTGACCCATTTGCTTGCGACAAACAATTCACAATACCTTGGCCTTCTTGTGTCTTACTTCATGGTTCCATAAACAGCCATATGAAATGTGCCTGGAAATTCATGGGACTTTCCACGTGTACATAGGTACTGGTACTGGACCTTCAGTTGTCTAGGGGTACGTATTGAAGCTACGTCAAAGGACTGAATTGCCGCTCTACCAAAAATTCCAAGGGTTGAAACGGGGCACACAGTGCAATCATAGAGCTATAGTCCAAACAAATGCTGCGATTGATTCTAACTTAAGGCCACAACCACCTCTTTTCCGTCCCCAATTGCAAGTGCGCACGTTAGAAGCATTAGACAGATGCCACACACACTGAAAATATATGGTAGGCAACAACAATTCTGAAAATGTTAACCAGCACCTAAATAAAATTACAAAACTCATCTATAGGCCTTAAAACTTCGCATTGTAAATATATTTCTTCCTCTTCTTCTTTCTTCGATTTCGGTCATCTATGGGCCATTTGAAATAAATTTCTCATGATTTTATCTCCTTTCTTGATTTTAGTTTATTTCCACTAAGCTATTTCTTCATCCTTTTACTGTGTTCTTTCCTTCTTTAATCTGCCTAAACAGTTGAGCACTATATTGTTTTTCCAAAAAAAGAAAAAAAACGGATGTTCTAATCTCTTTTCTAAATGTAAGGCTGTCTAGAATGTCTTGTTTTGTAATGTTCATTCCTGTTAAATACTTTTTCACTTCAATGAAGCAACAAATTTGCATTTTGGGATTTTTTTTTCAGCATGGTCGAATATTTATTTTGTCAATTTTTCCGGATTCATTCGGTCCAAGTGGTTATAATAAGAAACTGTTCTCTTTCTGTGAATAATTGATAATTAAGTATATATATTTATTATTATTTACTGGTTTAATAACAAATTGGAAAGTAAGTACCGAGTTCAACCAGTAGGCCTTGTTCTGCCTTACAAATATTACTTACGTCAAACGATTTTAGATTATTTGAAGTTTTAGCAATTGGACAAAACGAAGTTTGTACTAAGTCTTATACTGTATCATTCTAAATATTGGTTTTATCTTAAAAGTGTGTCACAATTAGGAAATTGTGTCAATGGTAGGAGCAATAATAATATTATTTATAAAAAGGTATTGATGAATTTGAACCACAGACACCATATAAAGTAACAAGATCTCAAGTTACATTTTCTCAAATAAAGCAAGGACTCTCTGTTCGTGTTCAGTTAATTCTTGGGGGGAGGGGGGGGGGGGGAGGAGGGTATTGCTGTTTTATTTTATTTGTAGCAGGAGGGGAAGTGAAGTCAGCAGTCCCATGTCATAGATTTAGGGCATGAAAAAGAACCTTCCACTAACTACACTTGTGTGAATCCAAAATTTGTAGGTTAGAATATTGATAACGCTCTATTAGTTCCAACGTTCGCCGCCAGGTGCTGACTGCGATGCCATCTAGTAGCCAAGTCTGCAAGCAAGGTATCGTGGATGGTAGCATTTGGTAGCAAAATTAGGAACTACAGTGGAACTTGGATAATTCGAACCTCAAGGAACCAGTAAAATAATTCGAATTGTCCAAAAATTTGAATTAAATAAGTTCTTTGAAAAGGGTAGAGAAAACATTCAAATTTTAAGTATTCATTCATGAACCTTTATTAAACAAAATATTACATAGGTTTTTAACAAGTAAAGTGCTTATATACTATGTATTACGTTTGCATAATGATTTACATTCAACAAAGTAGATTAACAGGCAATGGTACTGTATAATGACTGTATCGTGAATAACCTCAAAAGTTTCAAATTATAAAATAAAACCAAAATGTACTATTGACCTATTTAACGACAGCAGTAATCCAGCAATGTAGTAAAGTCTTGGAGATATCTACTGTTTTTCAAAAAAAAGTTTGAGATTTTTACCTGTTTCCTACAGTTAACTCTCTCAACCTACGCCTATAAAAGTGTTTTAGGTTTTTTATTATTCCCTGGTCCATAGGCTAAATAACGGAGGTCATGTTGGCAGGGATATAATCACTTTCACATTTTCCATCAGCGGAATGGTGTGGTGAGCAGTACAGTTCTCAATGAAAAGGACGACTTTTCGTATTTCTTTTATGAACTTTTTGTCCAATTTCAACAGCCAGTTCTCAAAAAGACTTCCAGTCATCCACGCTTTTGGGCTGTTAACATAATTCACTGGTTTCGATTTAACGTTTTTGAAGCAACGCGAATCATCAGCAGAGGGAGCTTTTCCATTCCGTCCATGTTTGCACCAACTAACAGCGTTATTCTCTCATTGCTCAGCTTTCCTCCGAAGCATTTCTCATCTTTAAATGTGAGCGTTCTATTTGGTGTACATTTAGAAAAAGACCCGTCTCGCCAACGTTGAAGATTTTCTTTGGGTTTCTGTCCTGGATCATTTCTTTTAAATCCTTTTTCCATTGATTAGCTTCTAGCTGGTTAACATCCCCGCTTTCACCACAAACGAAGCCATCGAGCCACCCAGTGCTAGCTTTAGAATTAGATTTGCCTAATTCGGTAGCAAACTGTTCAGCTTTGCCTCAAAAGTGGACCACTAAGAGGAATCTTCATATCCCTTGTTTGTTTAAAACCATTTTAAAACGCTCTGGTTGACGTCTGGATTTTCCGGTTCCCTCAACCTTTTTCGGCCTTTGCCACTCCCACTTTCACAACCAAGCATTTTGTCTTTATTTCTTAGGTATGTTGACAACGTGTTTGGAGGAATCCCGAAAGGCTTTGCAATTTCAGATATTTTCTTCATTCCCTTTTGCACTTCATTAATCACCGCTGTTTTCTCCACCAAAGTCACAATTTTGTATGGAACCCGAGGCTTTGATGACGACATCATAGCTCTGTACACACACTTTAAAACACAGGCAAAACCAAACTTCTAAACAACCACAAGTCTAATCAAACCACTCAGAATACTGCAGTATACAGCATGCACAACCAGATAGGTGTAAGGAATGACACTGTTGAGTTATGAGATCTGGAGCGTTGCAAAACAATGGGAGGGGGGAGGGGATGGCCATTGACCTTGGAAGGAGTGTCGCAGGCGTGTTGTTAGTCACGTAGGCAAAACAATGGAGCAGGGGCCACATGCCAATGATACGTCGTCGTTTTTCGGGAATTACTGACCCAACTGATTGGCTTCCGATCGGCTTTTTACACGTAAAAACTTCAAATTAACCACTTTTTTTTAGCATTGATTGTATATAAAATGCCAGGGACCAAGAGAACTGTAATTGGGCCACACTGTTATTAGACTAATAAAACCCAGTCATTATCTCTTGTTGTTCCAGCCCCTTCAAAGCAGCCAACTTCCCAAGATCAGCAAGATAATGATAATGCATTTTGCTTTGAAGAGAGGCAGTTCTTGCAGAATTTGCCCTTAAGGGGTTCTTTGACATGCCAGTAAAACTATTTTCACATTTAAGCCCCCTCAAATGCTGACTGACGGTTCTTTCAACCTCAGAACATTAGGAAGTCGAGGATCTTGGTGACGTTAGACTAATTAACAGTAGCTGCTTGTATCACAAATGTTCTCTCTGTATAACTTAATACTTTTTTTTAGCTTACTTTCGATTTTTCCAAAAAATGAAAGTAGACTTATGAGATCTACACAGGCCAAACGTTAGTCAGTCTGTGTGTGAGTGTGTGTATATCTTCCCCCCCCCCCCCCCCCCCCCTATCAATTCAAACACAACGAAACCGAATTAAGCGAAATTTGGTACAGAGGTAGCACTAGCAAAGGACACCTCAGTGACATGTTTTGTATCGCCGCCATCATGACAGAAATGTAATGGCGGCCACCCAAATGTTCAAAGCTCAATTCAAATTACGACTAACCTAATCATCTGTTCTCTAACAAACTTTGCAACACGATACCTTCATGTGGGAAGCATCTCTCGACCAAATTACAAGGTCATCAGCCAAATAGCTTGAAGATGGTGGCCATGTATGTGTGCAAATCGCTTGTGTGGGTGTGTATATCTGTCCCCCACTATCAATTCAAACACGACGAAACCAAATTGAACGAAATTTGGTACAGAGGTAGCACTAGCAAAGGACACCTCTGTGTAATGTTTTATATCGCCGCCATCTTGACGGAAACTTATTGGCGGCCACCCAAATGTTCAAAGCTTAAATCAAATTACGACTAACCTAATCATCCGATCTCTACCAAAGTTTACAAAAATGTGCCTTAATGTTGGATGTGTCTTTTGTCTAAACTAGAAGGTTATCATCCAAATAGTTTCAAGATGGCGGATGTTTGAATCATGCAAGTATTATAGCCTAAACCTTACTTACGATTCAACAAGGCCTGGCCTCACCAAATCCGTTTATCGTACAGAGGGTGGTTTAAATTGTCCTCAAGATGGTGACCCGTAGGATACTAACATCTTATAACAGAATTATCAATTATTATACCATAGCAGTGACTAACAGTTCATGCTGACCGTGACTTCGTTCGACCCCGACCGTACCCTATATTACGTCTCACCAATCCAACATGGTGGCTGTGCGAATTATTTCACCGGCATTCTATATCTCCGAAACTATTACTGATATCACCCTGAAATTTTGTACGGTGATAAAAGGTATTACTAGAAGTTCACCTATGTGACTTACAAAAACCTGTTAAGTACAAAACGAACAAGGCGGCCAGCCGAAGTTGAAGTTTTGCCTACTTGTCAATTTTGTCCATCATAGAACCTAATCTTGAGTTTGCAACTGACAGGTAAACCTAATACTATAGCTCCAATAGGGAGTAGTTCATATTCCATGATATGAAAGACCAACAAATCGATTGGATCAACGTTCTGTGCAGTCGATGGTGGAAAGAAGTCGATTTTGTCCATCATAAACGCAAGCTATTCATATCGCCAGTAGATTCGTAAATATGATTGGCTTGCCACGTCAACCAATCAAGCTCGAGAAGGGACTTGGTGTATCTTATAATGCATTAATATTTAAGATTTTTTATTTTCAATCTAAAGACAGAATGATAGTGAACTATTTCAATTAATTTTAAAGATTTCTGTTTTTTTAGTCGATTTTACCCTCCAGGTTGGTTTTTCCCCATGGACACGGTGATGGATCCCACCACTACCGCCTCTACGGGCAGTGTCCTGGTGTTGGAAACAACTGGGGAGGTGAGATCAACACCTCGCCCAGGCGGCCTCACCTGCAGAGCGAACAGAGGCCTCATGAGGGATGGGAATATTGGGAAGAATAGGCAAGGAGGCGGCCGTGGCCTTACAGTAGGTACCATCCTGGCATTTGCCCGAAGACGAAGTGGAAAACCACTTCGAGGATGGCTGAGGTGGGAATCGAACCCCCTCTACTCATTTGGGCCATCCGAGGCTGAGTGGACCCCGTTCCAGTCCTGATACCATTTTTCAAATTTCATGGCAGAGCCGGGAATCGAACCCTGGACCTCCAGGGTGGCAGCTAATCATGCTGACCACTACGCAACGGAGGCGACTTAATTTTAAAGTAAATATTTAAAATAAAAATCTTCTTGATAGCATATCGTTGGTATTTTACATTTTCGGGTGAAAATAATAACTTTTGCAAAATAATTGAAAACTAGCATACTTCGGGTGGATATCATTAAGACAAAATATCATAGTTCAAATATTGAAGTGAAAAAGAAAAAGGAAGGACATTGTTGGTCTGTAAAAAAGAAAAAAAGGGTATTTTTCTTTCCTTACATGAATTCCAAACAAGTATCACAAACATCATTGTTTTGCATCAAGTGTCAATAGCTAAGAGCTTGTTTGGATATCATTTTTGTTCAGTACAATACGACACTAAATGCATAAAAAATCGGGCTCGTCCGGGATTTGAACCCGGGACCTCTCGCACCCTAAGCGAGAATCATACCCCTAGACCAACGAGCCAGGTATGATAATTGAATGCATTACTTCAAAACACACCAACGAAGGAGAAAGTGAAGGATTCGTAGCCTAGATTCTTTGCAGCGATCCCGGAGCGAGCTGCATTACCGAACTTTGCTGGCGTACCTTTTTAGCCTACTTTCGATTTTTGCAAAAAATGAAAGTAGACTTATGAGATCTACACAGGGTCAAAAATTGTGTGTCTGTCTGTCTGTGTGTGTACTCTGATTGCCTGTCCCCCCTCCCCCCTATCAATTCGAACACGGTTAAACCGAATTGAACGAAATTTGGTACAGAGGTGGAACCAGCAAGGGGGACCTCAGTGTCATGCTTTATATCGCCGCCATCTTGACGGAAACGTAATGGCGGCCACCCAAATGTTCGAAGCTTAAATCAAATTACGACTAACCTAATCATTCGATCTCTACCAAATTTTGCAACAACATATAATTTTTACGGCGAGCGTCTTTTGACTTAACTACAAGATCATCAGCCCAATAGTTTGCAGATGGCGGCCATGCATGTGTGCAAATCGATTCCCCCTACCAATTCAAACACGGTGAAACCCAATTGAACGAAATTTGGGACAGAGGTAGCACTAGGAAAGGACACTCCAGTGTCATGTTTTAGATCGCCGCCATCTTGACGAAAACGTAATGGCGGCCACCCAAATGTTAAAAGCTTGATTAAAATTACGACCAAACTAATCATCTGATCTCTACCAAATTTTGCAACATAATACATTTATGTAAAAAAAAATATCTTTTGACCAAACTACAAGGTCATCAGCACAATAATGTGCAGATGGCGGCCGTGTATGTGTGCAAATCGATTCCCCCTATCTTTTCAAACACGGTGAAACCCAGTAGAACGAAATTTGGTACAGAGGTAGCACTGGCAAAGGGCACCTCAGTGTAATGTTTTATATTGCCGCCATCTTGACGAAAACGTAATGTTGGCAACCCAAATGTAAAAATCTTGAATCAAATTACGACCAACCTAATCATCTGATCTCTACCAAATTTTGCAACAACATACCTTTATGTGAGAAGTGTTCTTTGACCAAGCTACAAGGTCATCAGTCCAATAGTTTGCATATGGCGGCCATGTATGTGTGCAAATCGATTCCCCTTATCAATTCAAACACGGTAAAACCGAATTCAACGAATTTTGGTACAGAGGTAGCACTAGCAAAGGGCACCTCAGTTTCATATTTTATATCACCACCATCGTAACGGAAACGGAATGGTGGCACCCAAATATTAAAAGCTTAAATCAAATTACGACCAACCTCATCATTTGATCTCTACCAAATTTTGTAAAAAACATACCTTTTTGTGGGAAGCAACTTTTGACTGAACTACAAGGTCATCAGCCCAATAGTTTGCAGATAGCGACCATGTATGTGTGCAAATCGATTCCCCATATCAATTCAAACACGGTGAAACCGAATTCAATGAAATATTTTACAGAGGTAGCACTAGAAAAGAGCACCTCATTCATGTCTAATATCCGTATAGCACGTTGTATTTCAACAAGCAACTACAACCAACATTCAAATATACTCCTTGAAAAGGACAAAGAGTTATAACAATACCCATGCATTTAGGAGAAAGTAGGCTATATGTTCTTTACTGAACATCTTGTTTTTTTTTGGTTGGATCAGGGACGTTCAAATCAAAAGCTGATTATCATTATTATTATTACCGGGCACGGTGGCCGAGGGTGCTAACTCATCGGGAGAGATTGGATTCGAATCCCACCTCAGCGTCCTGAAAATGGTTTTCCGTGGTTTACTATTTTCACACCCAGCCAAATGCCGGGACATGCAGATCCATGGCCGACTTCACACTCCCTTCTCTGACCTTTCTTTCAGTAGGCCAAAGTTAGCGATCAGCCTGTCACCATCCCCAGTTTTATCTGCTGACAAAATGTGCCCAGCACTACGACACTGTGGCGGTAAATGAATGATCCGTGGGTGGAGCAGAGCTTTGAGGATAAGCAATTAAATAGGCTATATAAATATATTGTTATAAATGTCAACAAGTAGTTCCGTGAAGAACCTAACAGCCTATTTTCCTACGTCCTGCTTATGTTAATTGCCTCTATCAACATACAAAATTTCAGTTTGATTTCTGTATTAGATTCGTAGATATTGTGAACCATCTAGGCTAAATATTTCGGATGGTCACCATGTTGGATTTATATATGTAGGCCATAGACTTATGTGCTATTACATGAAGATTATTGCGTAGATGTTTTATTCAAACTTCAATCGAGAGTTTAAAATTTCGCTCAGCCGCCTTCTTGTGGTTATGAAAATAATTTAAATTAATTAGATGCCAGTAGATTAAAATTTATATAAGCATATACCGCACCAAGTTTCACTGGGTTCTTCTTCTTCTTCTTTCCCTTTGTACCGTTAGGTGTCGAGACATTTTAGCCATTTATTAAAGTTTCTTCTGTCGTGCGCCATTCTCTGAACATCACCCAAGGTCTTCCCTCGCTTCCTGATCAGTCCCAAGATGTACTCCTCCCATTCAATCCGTGGCCTTCCTCTTGTTCTTCTCCCTGTAGGTCTGGCTCGCCACACCTGCTTCGCTTTCCTTTCATCTTCCATTCTTTCTAGGTGGCCAATCCAGCCCAATCCTCTCCTCTCAATGACATCCATTATTGGCTCCTGCTGAAGCTCATCTCTCACTGTGGTATTCTAATATGGTCTCTTCGAGTTTTCCCGGCAACTTTCCGCAAGTATCTCATCTCAGCGGCGACCAAACGACTCTCCAGTTTTTTTATGCACTGTCCAACTTTCTGCCCATACAGGAGGGTTGGCAAGTAGCCTACACAGCATGATATACCCGCATTTTTGTGTTTCTGGTAATTTCTTTCTTCCCTATGATTGTGTTGTTTAGTAAACTTGATTAGCTTTTCTAATTCTCAGCATTCGGATGGTTAAATCGCAGGAAACGTTCAATAGAATATTTAAATTTCGCGTCGCCGCCATGTTGCATTTGTGCTCACTAGGTTATTGAACGTCCAATAGGTGAACTTATGTTTATAGCCTCTATACACATACAACATTTCAGTTTGATTGCTGTCATAGATTAATAGATATTGAGAACCGTCTAAAAATTTCGGACGGTCGACAAAAAATCCGGGACTCTATTCATAGTCCAATTCTTGAAGTGAAAAAAAAGGAAAGGCATTGTAGTTCCATAACAACAACAAAAAAGGCTATTTTTCTTTCCTTACATGAATTCCAAACAAGTATCACAAACATCATTGTTTTGCATTGTGTCAATAGACAAGAGCTTGTTTGGATATAATTGTGTTGAGTAAAATACGATACTAAATGCATAAAATATCGGGCTCGTCCGGGATTTGAACCCGGGACCTCTCGCACCCTAAGCGAGAATCATACCCCTAGACCAACGAGCCACGCTTGGTATTGAATGCATTACTTCAAAACACACCAACAAAGGAGAAAGTGAAGGATTCGTAGCCTAGATTCTTTGCAGCGTTCCCGGAGCGGACTACATTACCGAACTTTGCTGGCGTACAAACAGTTTTTTTGTTGGATCAGGGACGTTCAAATCAAAAGCCTCCGTGGTGTAGTGGTCAGTGTGCTTAGTTACCACCCCGGAGGTCCGAGGTTCGATTCTCGGCTCTGCCACGAAATTTGAAAAGTGGCATGAGGACTGGAACGGGGTCTACTCAGTCTCGGGTAGTCCAAATGAGTAGAGGGGGTTCGATTCCCACCTCAGCCATCCTCGAAGTGGTTTTCCTTAATATTATTACCGGTCACGGTGGCCGAGAGAGCCAAGTCAACGGGAAAGAGTGGGTTCGAATCCAACCTCGCCATCCTGAAAATGGTTTTCGGTGGTTTACCATTTTCACACCCAGGCAAATGCCGGGACATGCAGATCCACGGCCGACTTCACACTCCCTTCCCTGACCTTTCTTTCAGTAAGCCAAAGTTAGCGATCGACCTGTCACCATCCCCAGTTGTATCTGACGACAAAATGTTCCTAGCTCTACGTCACTGTGGCGGTAGATGAATGATCCCTCGCAGAGTCCGAGGGTTGAGCAGAGCTTCGAGGATAAGCTATTAAATAGTCTATAGATATATTATTATAAATACAGTACAGTAAAAACCTATCGCCACATAGAAATTCTTCGCACCCAATCCCAGACCTGTACACACGAAAGTAATAATTGAGTAGCTGTCTAACCACAGTGGTAGAGACGCAAGCCAAGGAACTTAAGACTAACGGCCGGGGTTCACGTCACGTTGACCCGGCGTCACTCCGTTTGTGGCCGAGCAGTAGATGCTTGGAAAGTGAGAGTTTTCAATGGGCTTCAGAGCAGCAGTTGTTTTCGGGTTTCGAATTCACAGCCGCAGCAATCGACTGCGACGTGTACTTAGCGCCTTAGACCGCTCGGCCATCCTGACCATTATAAAGCCTGACAGTTATAGGCACCCAATCGCTCGGCAAGATTGTCAGAGGTAGGCTGGTATAACAAGTACAAAAACTTTTGTCAGAAGTGGGATTCGAACCCACGCCCACAGAAGTGGACTGCGACCTGAACGCAGCGCCTTAGACCGCTCGGCCATCCTGACCTATGTAATATTCGACGGTTATAGGCACTGAATCACTTGGCAAGATTGTCACAGGCTGACTTGATAAGAACAAAACAGTGTGTTAGAAGTGGGATTCGAACCCACGCCCACAGGAGTTGACTGCGACCTGAACGCAGCTCCTTAGACCGCTCGGCCATCCTGACCACCGCAAGTTTCGACAGTTATAGGCACTGAATCACTCGGCAAGATTGACACAGGCAGGTTTGATATAATAAGTACAATAAGCTTTGTCAGAAGTAGGATTCAACCCACGTCCACAGTTGTAGACTGCGACCTAAACGGAAGGCTTTAGACCACTCGGCCATCCTGACAGATTCATGCCGCTTATTACCTTGAATTTGTGTAAGATCTGACAGTTTACAGTACCGTATCTAGTTGTTAGTGGGTTATCAACGTCAAATTCGAGGAAGTCGAATTAAATAGGAGTATTCGTTCATTATGTGAGTGTGCTGTTGGATTCTACCCGATGAGAACATCCCGTTTTCCTCGCGAATGAATACATCTGCTTATATTCAAGTACAGCAGTTACAATAAAATTGTTCCGTTTTAATTGTGGCTTCAAACACCGGACGCGCTAGCAAGTGCCTCGCTGGAATCCCGTTTGAATTCCACCTCGGTCTTCCTGAAAGTGGTTTCCCACTTTCACCACCAGGCAAATGAGCGGAAGGTTCCTTTCAACTGGTCCACGGCCGATTTCCTTAATTACATCCAAGTTAGCAGTCGCCTGGGCCATCGGCCTCTCGCCATCCCCAGTTGTATCTGCTGAAAACGTGTGTTCAGCTCCCGATGGTAGAGGAATGATCCCTCGCAGAGTTCGTAGGTGAAGCCGAGCTGGGAGGATACGCCTAATAAGTTCGCCTGTCACATCAATGGCGAGGGGCATTTTCATCGTCAGTAATTCGTAGTGATGCCAATTTATTGTGCGCTACCTCATCACAGCAGCACGAGAATAGTTGTTGATTCATTTAGGGACTTTACTACATCGTGGTTATGTAGCTCCGTGTACTTGGGTGTGAATGAAATCTGTCTGGTAATCCGTGCCATTGTGATAGAAGTGTTAGTGTGTTCATTTTTAACTAGCGTTAATATGCCCCTGACCCCTCTTAAACACTTCTTCTTCTTCTTCTCCTTCCTCATCTATCGATTTTGCCTCTCGGCGTCGGTTCTGCCAGCCACTTCTGTATGCATTCCTATTCCCTGCGAGTCTCCTGGTTTACTGTACTGCCGAGTCCTTCCCTTCTTCTCTGCCACCTCTCCGACATATTGGATGCCCTTTTCTCGCAGGGTAGTAATGTATCTTGTTTATCCGTCCGGCTCTTGTGTTTGTACTCTGAATTTGAAAAGCTTCACCCGACGCGAGCTAGCACAGTGGAGGGGCTGCCTCCTCACAGCATCTGTGCCTACTGGACTTTTCTGTCAGGGTTGTTCCCCCTTATCTGAGCATATCCCGTTTTACGGCGCCGGAAACTCGCCCTCACCCCTCCCTTACGAGCTAGGATATGCTGGTTGCATTGCAAGGCAGAGCATACCAACTAGGGTATTACTCAGTATTTACCAGAGACACCTACTCAGCATTGGTGTCCCAACCGAGACCCAAACCAGCCATTCACCCTCCTCCTTTCTCAATCGGGCTTGGGACCGGCTATGGTGGAGTTTTCTTGTAACACAGGGAGTAATTTTCGTCCAGACAGTGGTCTAACCTAGTAGCAGCCAATGGTTTCGTCCAGACAGTGGTCTAACCTAGTAGCGGCCAATGGTTTCGTCCAGACAGTGGTTTAACCTAGTAGCGGCCAATGGTTTCGTCCAGACAGTGGTCTAACCTAGTAGCGGCCAATGGTTTCGTCCAGACAGTGGTTTAACCTAGTAGCGGCCAATGGTTTCGTCCAGACAGTGGTCTAAGCTAGTAGCGGCCAATGGTTTCGTCCAGACAGTGGTTTAACCTAGTTGCGGCCAATGGTTTCGTCCAGACAGTGGTCTAACCTAGTAGCGGCCAATGGTTTCGTCCTGACAGTGGTTTAACCTAGTAGCGGCCAATGGCTTCGTCCAGACAGTGGTCTAACCCTGTAGCGGCCAATGGTTTCGTCCAGACAGTGGTCTAACCTAGTAGCGGCCAATGGTTTCGTCCAGACAGTGGTTTAACCTAATAGCGGCCAATGGTTTCGTCCAGACAGTGGTCTAACATAGTAGCGGTCAATGGTTTCGTCCAGACAGTGGTCTAACCTCGTAGCGGTCATGTTGTCTCACCATGGCTTTAGAAGAGTGCAGTGCAACTTTCCAATTAAATTGAAGAGATGAAAGTAATTTATGATTATTTCGTAACTCATGACTCATTCTCGCACTTGAACACATGTGACAGCATCTGTATGTAACAACGCACTGTTTGCAACCTCATACAGCTAAGTAATATGGTAGCAATTCAAAGCCCACCATCAAACAAACGAACATAGGCCTCCGTACGTCATCCGTAACGTCATTGTTGTTGTTAGAGGCTTCAGTCTTTCGACTGGTTTGATGCAACTCTCCATGCTTCCCTGTCCTGAGCTAATCGTTTCATCTCTACGTAGCTACCACACCCTACATCCGAGGCAATCTGTTTAACATATTAAAACCTTGATCTACCTCTACAGTTCTTATCCTCGACCCTTCCTCCTATAACTAAGTTTGCTATTCCTGGGTGTCACAGTATGTGTCCTGCCAACCTATCTCTTCTCTTCATTAGCAGTCGACAGAAATATCTCTCCTCTCCCACTCGGCTTAATACCTCTTCATTCGTAACCCTATCCACCCGACTGATCATTATTTCCTGTAACACCACATTTCAAACGCTTCAATTCTCTTCTTTTCTGCTGCATCAGTAGTCCAAGTTTCACTTCCACGCTCCAGACAAAGGCTTTCAAATTAATGTGACTTCCTAATATCAACATCTATATTCGACGTCATTGACTACACAAAAGAAATAGGATAAAGTTAAGTTACTCCGTGATACTAAGCTTTTTTTGTTACTAATTCTGAAATTTTAGATTTCAGTTATTTCGATTCATTTCATGTTAAAGAGGAATAACCTACGGAACATTTCTGGCATATATCTTACAAATATTCATAAGTTATTTCAAGGTATTAACTAACAAAATCTGGCAGTAGAAATAGGTAACGCCGTGATATTAAAGTTACTCCGTGATAGTGTTCAAGTTACTCTGTGATAGCATGGTGTTCACCATTCAGTGTACTTTTTAATCGTGAAAACTAATGTTTAATGTAATAAAAGTGTTCAAATCGTATGTAGACTAACAGGTTTCTATTACAGCACATTGCCCATATTGAAACATTTGATTATACAGTTTTTATAATAGAAAGAAGAAAAACATTCTATTAAAAATATTCCATTAAACATATTTTAAGTCTTCTTAGTCACTATCAGATTCCTCACTCCTATCACACATAAAATAGACATTATAGGCACCAGACATTACTAAACTGATAATCAATCCATTCGGCTCCATTCTTCTTCTTCTTCTTCTTCTTCTTCTTCTTGGTGTAATCCGCCAGGGGAGCCACGTCACGCACCACAACCATCATCGTCGTCATTGTTCTGGGGTCTGGAATTAGGCCAAGACCGATCTATTGTGTCTATCTTGACACACTATCTTCACTTCAAATTCAGGTGACACAACGAATGGCTTTCCAATTTTTGTAAGGGTTGCACTTCCTGGATCGGCTGAATATTTTATGCAATAATCTTTTAGTGTACTCCACGGGTTATTAAAACGTCTACTGGCCTTGTATACTGACCATCCTTCTTCCTTCATCGACATCAATGCTTCTTTAAGTGTTTCAGCTGTGTAGGAGCGGGCCTCTTTATTCCGTTTTGGCTCCATTTCAGCGTCCAGCCTAAGAAAAACGTACTTATTGCTAAGCTCACACACCTTGCATGCGTAACACTACATGTATGTAAGTTTTGTATGCGAATGGTCTGCATTTTACCTCTGACTGGTGTTAAAATGAAACTTATACAATGAAACAGCTGTTTATAAGAAATTAGAATCTTCACCTCAGATTTCACGGGATGTGGATCACTTGTTGAAATGTCAACTCTCTGTTAATATATTTTTTAAACCTCATTGAGTTGGTCAAAGGTAGAAAGAACGCAAGGGCTTTCTGGATTCCTGGTTTCTACTGCCATCTGTTGGTAAAATCTTAGAACTATCTGAATTGAACCTACGTAGTGATAGAGGAAATACGCTCTTATCACGGTGTTACTTGATATCACGGAGTAACTTGACTCTACCCTACCCTAGACACGAGCCAAGAGTACAGTTAACAAGAGTGTGCTCATTCTTTGTTTGAGCGACTGTATATTACAGGGGGGCGTGGTGGCTCAGCGGTCTAGCTGTATGCCTCTCACCAAGGCGGTCCGGGTTCGATTCCCGGTCAATGCATGTGAGATTTTCGAAGTGAAATGCCATGTCCTGTGGTTCGGATTCCACATAAAAAGGAGGTCCCGTGGCTCATAATCACAAGATTCACGGTCACGTAAAACTACAATCTTCCTTCCTTTTTTTGTATATTACAGAGTCATCCGTTTGGGATGTCAGAGAAGTAAAACGATATACACAAGAAACTATGCACTTTTATTGCTTGTTGTCGGTACATACGTGTTAAGGAGAGTCTGGAGTTTGTGTCACAGCACATTAGAACTCAACATGTCCACCATCGCACACGCGGCACAAATGATACCTCGAATCCATGTTGCGCCACGTGGCACGCAGCATTTCTGGAGTGATTTGCTGAAAGGCCGCTGTAATCTATCTCCGTAGGTCAGCCAGATTCTGTGGTCTTTGTGCGTACACTGTCGACTTGACGTAGCCCCATACAAAGAAATCTGGAGGAGTTAGGTCAGGGCTATTAGGAGACCATGGGATAGGTCCATCACGGCCGCACCAGCGAACGTTGAATAGCCTAAGATTTAATTGTTCCCTCACCATGATAGCCCAATGCGGTGGAACACCATCCTGTTGATAGATAATCATGTCCAGTATCCCATCTTGCTGTAATTGAGGGACCTCATACTGCTCGATTATGTCAAGATAATTGACGGCACGAACAGTCTCTTCCGCAAAAAAAGAATGGTCCGTAGACTTTCTCCGAGGTCACTCCGCACCACACATTCACTTTAGGGCTGGCTCTTTCGAGTTCGTATGAGACATGTGGATTTTCTGTTCCCCAAATGATGCAGTTATGCGTGTTGACTCGGTCACTCACATGGAATGTGGCTTCGTCCGTGAACATCCATCGTTTTAACCATTGATCGTCACCTTCCTGCCATTCACACATCGTCGTAACAAAACTGAGTTGAGCTCCGTAATATTCAGCTGTGGCAATGCTTGCAGGCGCTGCATACTGTATGGACGCATGTGAAGATAACGCCTAACAATCCTGTGACATGTTGTGTACGGTGTATTCTGCTCTGTTGATAAGCGGCTGAGTGACTTTCGTGGACTCTGCGTCATGGCTTGTCGAATATCTTCCTCCTTGTTGCTATCACGCCGCCTTCCACCTGTGTGAGGCATCTGCAATCCATTTTCCAATATGTAGTTCCGTGAAGAACTATACAGCCTATTTTCATATCCTACTCATGTTAATTGCCTCTATCTTTTCTTCTTTTTCTTTAGCGTTTGTCCCACCTTGTGGCAGGGTCCGCTATGTGGGATCGTAGTCTCCATTTCCCTCGGTCATGGGCCATGTCTGGATGAAGATTGACAGCCTTTAGATCATTGTTCAGTGTATCGGCCCACCGTTGCCTTGGTCGCCCTCTGGGCCTCTTTCCAGCCACATCCAGTGTGTAAGCTGCTTTTGTCATTGTGTCGCCCTTTGCGCGCAGCACATGTCCAAACCATCTCAGACGGTTTTCCTGCATTTTTTTCCCGATTGAAGCAACACCAAACCGATTTCTGATGGCATCATTTGAAATATGATCCAGCCTAGTGAAACCTGCTGACCATCTAAGCATCTTCGTCTCCATGACACATAGGCGACGTTCTGCTTCCTTAGTAGATGGCCAGCACTCCGTGCCGTAGAGAGAGACAGGACGAATGACAGTCCGGTAGATCTTAGATTTCAGATGGTCATTCATCCTACGGTCACAGGTGACGCCAGTTGTCATTCGCCACTTCGTCCAAGCTGCGTGTATCCTTGTGTTGACCTCGTCAGTAAGTCGCCCATCATCAGAGATAGTGGAACCAAGATACTTAAATTTCGCTACACGTGGTTAATCTTCTCCGGCAACCGTAATGGTGCCCACTTCTTGTGTATCGGATGTCATGTATTCTGTCTTCTTCTTGTTGAGGCGCAGACCATATTGCGCAAGTCGATTGTACCACTCTTGTGTTTGACGTTGGAGATCAAGCTTCGTCTCAGCAGCCAACATGACGTCATCTGCATAGAGAAGTGTCCATGGTAGCGGCTGGTGCAGGTCTGACGTTACAGTGTCCATCACAAGAATGAACAGCAGTGGTGATAAGGCGGAGCCCTGGTGGACACCTACGGTGATGCGGAAGTCATTAGACGCTCCCGCGGCAGCTAGGACATAGCTCCTTGGTTCTGCGTAAAGCAGCTGCACCCATTTAAGAAGGTGTTCTGGGATGCCGTGTTGACGGAGCTCTAACCAGATTAGGTCATGTGGCACCCGATCAAAAGCCTTCTCAAGGTCGAGGAAAGCAAGATGCAAAGGTTTATTTCTTTCGGAGTATTTCTCAACCAGTTGCCGTACAGCGAAGATTGCATCTGTTGTACCGCAGTTTTTCACAAAGCCTGCTTGGTTCCTTGTGATTTTGGCAATCGCACGGATTCTTTTGTCAAGGATACGCTCGAAAATTTTCATTGCGTGGCACAGAAGTCTGATCGGGCGGTAATTTGAACATTCGGCAGGGCTTCCCTTATTTTTGAAGATTGGTCCTGTGATACTCCATTGCCAATCTGTTGGTATTCGACCTTCTTTGGTAATCCGATTGAAGAATTGTGTTAACCATCCTGCAGCATCACACTCCTTAGAGCACCATAACTCTGCTGGAAGATCATCCGTGCCGGAGGCTTTCCCAGGCTTCATCTCCTTCTGAGCAGCCTCAACTTCGGCAATGTCGATCTCCTTAATTGGTCCTTCAACAGCACAGGTGGTTGGGATTGGTGGATGGGGAAATTCTTCAGTCGAAATGCTCTCGAAGTAGCTCCGCCAGCGTTCTCTTGCTTTCTCCCAGTCTACTAGCAGCTCACCCACTTCATTTTTGATGCCATAGAAATGTTGGATATCTTCCGTTTTTCGATGCCTCGTTTTGATTATCCGATAAATGTCACGCTCGCCCTCACGCGTATCAAGTTTCTTGTAGAGGTCTGCATATCGCTCTGATTTTGTTGAGGCAACAACTTCCTTGGCCTCACTACGGGCTACTTTATAGGCATTCCAGCGAGATGGATTTTTATCTGCAAGAAACTCATGGTACAACTGCTTCTTCTTATGTACCGCTTCCTTGACAGTGTCGTTCCAGAGCCACGTATCTTTCTTAATCCGCCGTCGTCCTGGTTTTGTTGTTCCGAGAATGGCATGTGCAGCTGCATGAGACGAGTCTTTTAGTTTTGTCCAGCTCTCTTCAACTGTCGTAATGGGTGGTACGGTGATTTTTGCAATGACATTGGACTCTATTTTCTTAAAGCGCCACCATTTGATTCTTGAAGGACCCGTTCTGGCCGTGCATACAGCTCTTGGTGGCGTTATACGCAGCTTACAGATGACAGGTCGATGCTGCATCGCAACGGTTTCGTATGGAACAACTTTCGTGTCTAAAACGTCTGTAAGGTTACGACGTCTCACAAGGACATAGTCAATCTGAGTAGCATTTGGACCACTGTAGTACGTGATTAGATGGGTATCGCGCTTTTTAAACCAGGTGTTTGTGATGACCATGCCATGAGTTTCTGCGTAATCAAGGATTCGTTGTCCGTCATCATTCTTCAGTCCGTAGCCGTGTCCACCATGGGCAGCATGATCTTCTTTCTGCTGGCCGACATGTCCATTTAGATCGCCAGCAACAATGAGGTAATCTTCAGATGGCACTTCCGCAGTCTTCTCATCAAGCAGCGTCCAGAAAGCATCTTTAGTTTCTGTGTTTAGGCCTGTCTGTGGGGCATAAGCGCTGAAGAAATGAATTTTTCTCCTGTCTGCTACGTAAACAATTTTCATAAGGCGGTCATCTTACCTTTGCACTTCACATACAGAGCCATCAAACTTTGCTGATATGACAATGCCGACACCATTAGTTGTTCCGCGGGTTCCATTGTATATGAGTTTGTATCCACACCCAATTTCGTAAGACTTTTCTCCGCTCCACCTCGTTTCCTGCACTGCACAGATATCGATGCGCCTCTTTTCGAGTGCTTTAGATAATTCGCTACTTCTTCCAGTCATAGTCCCGACGTTCAATGATGCGAGACAGAAAATTGGGGCTCGCTTGTTTAGCCGTCGCCGCCCTTGCGACGGTAACCCTTGCATACTTTTCACGCTGACTGGGCCCTGCCCGCGCGCGTCGCATACGGGGGACGCCCTAGCCTTGGTTCCGAAATCTTGAGACGACATTCCCATAAAGATGTGACATTGTGCTTTTACGGCTGGCTTGTCACAAAGCCTATCGCCAAGCATTTTTGCGCTACTGCCAGCGTATAATTCGGCCGCCCCTAACATGGGGTACAGACGCCGTTTGTAGCCGCCCGATCCGGGTCAGACGCTACAACTGATATCCACCCGAAAATGAGGATGATATCTTTTACTCAATTAATCCCGAGCACTGGGCTGCCCCGTCCGCCATCTACACTGTACCGAGGATTAACCTCTCCACTGCAACTGCCGTTGAGGTCTTCGCCGTAACCCTGGCAAGGGACCCTTACATGGGACTACCAGCCGGGTCAGCTGGACCAAGGTTTTTTTGAGAGGTGTTACTCCTCTATCACTCGCCCTTTGTCCTGACTTGTGACAGGCAGAGCCTGGCTTCCCAACCATTGGGTCCAGGTTGGTGGGGTTTAATTGCCTCCATCATCATACAAAATTTCAGTTTGAAGGTTGTGATAGATTCGTAGATATTGAGAACCGTCTAAATATTTCAGATGGTCGCCAGGTTGGATTTTTATTTATGTACTATTACATTAAGATTATTGTGTACGTGTGGTATTCAAACTTCAATCGCATGATTAGAACACAAGAAGTAAAAACGATATTTTAAAATTTCGCACAGCTGCCAGTTTGTGGTTATGCAAACAATTAAATAAATTAGATGCTAGTGGATTAACATTTGTATAAGCATTTAACGTGCAACGTTTCACTGCACTCGGTTAGTTAAATCGCGAGAAACGTCCATTTAAACATTTATACTTCGCGTCGCCGCCATGTTGGATTTGTGCTCACCATGTTACTGAAAGTCCTATAGGTGAACATATGTTCATAGCCTCTATGGACATAAAAAATCAGTTTGATTGCTGTAAAAGATTCGTAGATATTGAGAACCGTCTAAATATTTCGGATGCTCGCCATTTTGGATTGTTATATGTATAGGCCATAGCGTTATGTACCATTCTAGGAAAATTATTGCATAAGTTCATTATTCAAACTTTCACTTCGATCACATGATTACTACACAAGAAATAAAAACTTAATTTTAAAATTTCGCACAGCCGCCATCTTGAGGTTATGTAAACAATTGAACTAAATTAGATGCCAGTGCATTACAATATGTATAATCATTTACTGTACCACATTTCACTGCGCTCAGAGAGTTAAATCACGAGAAAAGTCTATTAAAATGTTTCACATTCGCTTGGCCGCCATGTTCGTTTTGTACTTAAGAGCTTTATCAAAGTTGCATAGATAAATTTGTATCAGTACCCTTTATAACCGTACAAAATTTCAGGGTGATATCTGTAATAGTTTCGAGATATAGAATGTCTGAGAAATATTTCGCACAGCCGCCATTTTGAGGTTATGTTAACAATTGAACTAAATTAGACTCCAGTGCAATGCAATGTGTATTAACATTTGCTGTACCAAGTTTCATTAAGTTTGGATGATTAAATCGCGAGAAAAGTCTATTTAAAAGTCTGAACTTCGCTTGGCCGCCATGTAGGTTTTGTAGTTACCAGGTTTTTGAAAGTCTCATAGGTGAACTTCTAGTAGTGCCCTTTATCACCATACTCAATTTCAGGCCGATATCGGTAATAGTTTCGGAGATACTGAATGCTGGGGAAATATTTCGCACAGCCGCCATGTTAGATTGGTGAGACATAATCAAATTTGAACGGCACGGTCGGGGTCGGCCAGAATGGTGCTATGATCTTACCGAGTTTCATTGTAATAGCTCCAGCCATTTAGAAGTTATTATGGGGGGGGGGCACACACCATCACACACACACACACACACACACACACACACACACACGGACAAAAGGTGATCTCATAAGCCTATTTCTTCATAAAATGAAAATAGTCTAAACATATGTAGTACCATTTAACAATGTCGCGATGTGATGGGACATCCCTGACGTACTGACGTCTGAAAGCTCGCTGGGGCTTTACTACACTCGAAAATTTGGCATACCATACGGCACACTGAGTGCGTTGTTGTGATGTAACGACCATCTTCACTCAATTTTGTAACAACACTGAGCACTGAGCGCGCTAACGTATACCGCTCTGTACCTGACATCTGGTGATTGCACTATGAACTACACTGTTGCGTTGTCTCGCGGAAGTCATCGTTGCAAAGAGAATCATTGTTAACTTCCATCATTGTCACGTGCATTACAGAAAATTGCACAGATATATATGCATTAACATAATAGCTATAACGTTATACTTTTCTGACATCCCAAACGGATGACCCTGTAGTATCTATAATGAATTGTGTGGCTGTACATTACATCAATTAGCTTGTATGTTATTCGACCAATTTCTAAAAATACGCAAGTACAAAAAAAAGTCAGGGCTCGTCCGGGATTTGAACCCGGGACCTCTCGCACCCTAAGCGAGAATCATACCCCTAGACCAACGAGCCACACGAGTTTCAGTATGCATGCATTTATAATTGAAACATGTAACAGGAGAAATTGAACACACGGTGCTAAGAGAGAGTTACTTGACGCAGAGCACTCACATACAGAAACCGCAAAAGATGTCAATTCAATTTATAATAGAAGCTATTTAGGGTAATACTAAAGGAAAGCTCCCTCCAGGTTGGTTTATCCCACGGTCTCAGCGAAGGATCCCACCATTACCGCCTCTACGGGCTTTCCTGGAGCTTGGAACATCTGGTCGTGGGATACAACTGGGGAGGTGAGATCAGCACCTCGCCCAGATGGCCTCACCTGCAAAGCGAACAGGGGCCTCAGGTTCGATGAGAAGTGAAGGGAAGGGAAGATTGGGAGGGATATGCAAGGTAGAGGGAAGGAGGCGGCCGTGGCCTTACGGTAGGTACTGCACACGTAATTATCTTGAAGCTGACTTGTCGAAATCCTAGAATGAAGAGTGGATCGAAGAATCTTGAAGGTCCCGGCTAAAAACTTGAAAACTCCTTCCGATAAGCACTTCTATGATAACCACACAGTCGTAGTGGAAGTGTTATGGACTAACTACACTGGACAAGGATGCTAACTACTTCGGGAGCTTGAGATCCTTACCTAAATCTCGGGTCGGAATGGGTAAAAGGCGCCATATACCATAAATACCCCTTTTCCATAACACATCCTCGCTATAATTGAAATAAATCACGCAAGACCCACTTGTAAAAAGAATGAAGTCAGATTTATTGTCGTAAAATCAACAGATAATAAACACCAATAAAAATAAAAAATATATAAAATATGTCGCCTCCGTAGCGTAGCGGTCAGCATGGTTAGCTGCCGCCCCGGAGGTCCTGGGTTCGATTCCCGGCTCTGCCACGAAATTTGAAAAGTGGTATGAGGACTGGAACGGGGTCTACTCAGCCTTGGGTGGTCCAAATGAGTAGAGGGGGTTCGATTCCCACCTCAGCCATCCTCGAAGTGGTTTTCCGTGGTTTCCCACTTCGTCTTCGGGCAAATGCCGAAGGTATCCCCGTTTACCTGGATAGTAGGCTGTCAGATATCCGCCCCCTCAATCGGATTGCCAATTATCAATTGCACCGGCACAGTTACATCAATGAAAATGGCACTGACAGATACTATCGAGATAAGAGCACAGAAATTCACAGGAAATCATTGTGGAACACACCAAAATAGACGGGGGTTCATACTTACCGTTACTTACCTCTTAATTATCTCGGGGTTTGAGTTGACAACAGGATCACTAAAGTCTGTTCACACAATAACCTCCACCATGACATTTAAAAATGAACCAAAACGAAGACGAGAACTTTGAACTGTACAAAATGCTTTATTTCTAATAAAGGGTATGATTTTACTAACACAACAAAATCAACGTGGCTATCAGTAGCCCAAGTCAATCTGACTACGTCCTCTTGTAGGACTTGCAAAAATTATTATACAACATGATATAAAACATTTTAGCTCTCAAGAGCTCCAAATAACGTAATATTCATAACACTATTGGATTGGAAAAGGACGTCAGGGTGTGACATATATAGAGCATTTGGTTTCCTTTTAATAAACATGAGAATGGTATTTATAGTCGCAAGGCCGGAGTGTGTACGACCTCACTCTCAGTGAACCAGATGTTGGCCCAGCTGCGAGCTATCCTCGAACCTGTTGCATACTGGTCAAATGCACACCCTTCTCACGTGCTAAGTTACGTAAGAGTATAGCTTGCTCTCTCAAGCTTTTAACTGTCTACAAGACAACTCACATTATATTTACGCAAATCTTTCAAGTACTTTGCTCACATCCTATTGGATCATTATGTTAATTCCCTAAATTTGTTAAGTTCAATCCAAATGTTTAATTAGCTCTTAAATGTTTATAACAAAATCACATAAATTATTTATAACAATTAGAAATTGTTTATAATGTTTGTCAAAGACAATAAAAATATTATAAGCACGCCTTTAACATCACTCTCGTTTCACATTATTTTCAAAAATATTTACAGCAATTATTTACAATATTAACATTTTAAATTGTTTAAATTATTAATTTAATAAATACATTAACCACATGTTCATTCGGTTGGTAATTTTCATAATCGTGTTTAATATAATCGACCAATGAAGGTTAGTTATACATATTAATGTCACAATCTGGTTTAATAAAGGTTTTAATAATGATTTGTGACGGCAACCTTCATTCAAAATCTTATCTCAAATTCTTTCAAAACTCGTGTTAATTATAACAGTAATTCACTTGATTTATTTTCAACGAACTATGACAATCTTACTCCAGCGGAAAATCCTTCGCTAACAAGTTAATGCACAAACTGCATTAAAAATATGCCCAAAATCATCATATATTAATCTATATGGTATTAAACTTCCACCTAACTTACAAAACTTCCACAAATAATTCTTTAACATTTATTCCTGTGGGAACTTCCTTCATATTCAAGGGCATTATATCTCAGCGACTTTCAACACGCGCTGCACTAGCGATTATACATTCATAGTTCCACTTAAAATTTTTTATAATCATTAATTGTTTCAAAACTGTTTTTTTTTTATTTAACCTTCGTGGATTTCATTCATGAACCGAAATGAAGTCAAAATTTGCCAATCACAAACAAATTTAATAGTGAATACGCTTATATACGCCTGTCTGGTCTATCAAAATTTAAGATTAACATCTTAAAAGAAATGTGTAGTATAAAAATACTATCTTCAAATAAAGTGCGACTAAAATGCCAAGTAGTCGAATAGAATCCAATTAGACTGGGGAATGCAAACATCGTTCTATAAATCTCTAATCGAGAAAAACTCCTAACACAAGTTCTAGACTTTAATGCATTCAATAATTCAATATTAAAGTTACTCTTTCACAAAAGTGTCTATGATGCAATGTTCATTCATAACTGACGATAAATGTCTGTGTTGCAATCAATTCAAATAACGACTAGTATTTCCAAGATCGTCGACAACGTAAGAGATTTTAACGCTCTAAAATCATTTAAATGTTCTTCCTTCTTGATGATGACAGAAAATTGGTCAAAGTAATTAAACTGGGGTTGAATTACTTTAATAAAATGACACGCTGTCTGAATTTAAATCTGCCATTAAAAATCATTAACTTACAGTCAAATCGTGACTACAAAAATATTAATAACTGAAAATTCTAAATATCAGTCTCAACTGATTCAAAATCATTAACTATGCCCATGACATAACAATGTCTTAATAAAACGTCGAAAAATGCAAAACTCAACAAGGTGTACTGAGAATAAGAATCTCAACAAGAAAATAGGGCAAAAATACATGAGGATAAAAATATGGGAAAAATGGTTGCTCAAACATCATTAATATTGTTACGTTTACGGTTCTTGAAATAACCGGTCAGGCATATACAAATACACTACCGTACTTCTTTATTTAGCAAACCTTACACTACTAAATATTAATGTAGTGTTCATTAATATTTAAACTGGGAACGTCGAGCTCTAGTCTTTCTGAAAACTACTACACTCCAAGTCTCAACACTGCCTTTCCACCGAATCCTAAATCTCTTCTCTCGTATCGTCGCCTTCTCGATTCATCCACTGCCAGCTTGCCGGCCCAACTCACAATTGCAGCCAGCGCGCCACGCGCTCGCACGAGTCTGCCACCAGGTGCGCTCACACGTGTCTGTCACACTGTCCCCTCCTTAAGATTGTTCCGTCCCGGAGCAGACACCTCGTCTTTGCGACCAGCAGCATGCCAGAATTTCAATCCCTGTGCGCCGAAAGACTTCTTCTAGCATGCTTTTTACGATCCTCCAGTCCAATCCATCCTGCCCACAGCCCAACTTGGGCACAGCTAATCTGGATATGTTCCGCTGCAGTAGGAGCTCTCGCATCGCAAGTAGACTATCCCAGACGGCACGATAGGTCGGTTTCTGATGGGAAAGTTCTTTCGTCACTAGATAGAATAGCGATCGCTCGTTCCTGGGTAAATACAACACGTTTCCGACACGAGGCTCTTGACGCTGCAGCTCTTCAATCCCACCATACTTCCGCCGGAATACTTGGGCGATTCCTTGGCTCATCCTCAGGTCCTTAGCCACAGAGTGAGCCAAGGCATACTCACTGGAGGTTTGGAATAAATCCTGCCGAATCTCAGTACTGACGCCATAACAAACATTGCGGTCAGTACCACATTGGGACATGAATTCTTCGAACGATCGTTCCGACTCCGGGACTCGACATATACGGGCGAGTTGCCCGTGCTCCTCGTCATGGTTGTCGCCCAGGAACGATGCCAGCCGATTGAAGTGGACCACTCGGGGTTTGCCATTCGGTCTCCTCCTGATACGGTAGACGACGTCGTTAATCCTCTTCAGTACCTCATATGGTCCGTCCCAGGAGCGTTGCAGCTTTGGAGAGAACCCTCGCCGTCGTTTAGGGTCGAAAAGCCAGACTAGATCTCCTGCTTGGTACCCGCCTGATTCGGCTCTTACGTCGTATCGCTCCTTCATCCTGTCGCTCGCATTCTGAATGTTTGTGCGAACGCGGTCGTGAATGTCATCCATCCTTCGACGAAGGCCGGAGATGTAGTCCTCCCCAACGACATTATCCTCAGGTTTGCAACCGAACGCCAGGTCACACGGCAACCGCAGTTCTCGGCCAAACAGCACATTAGCTGGTGTTTGGCCTGTGGTCTCATGGATAGAAGAGCGATATGCCAGTAGAAACAAGTGGAGAAACTTGTCCCAGTCCCGCTGGTGGTCGGAGACAATTTTCGACAGGTATTTCTCTACTGTCCTGTTCATGCGCTCCACCATTCCATCGGACTGTGGGTGCAGGGCAGTCGTTCTCGTTTTCCGGATTCCGAGAATCTGGCACATCTCCTGGAACACCGACGACTCGAAATTTCGCCCCTGATCGGAATGCAGTTCCAAGGGTACACCAAATCGGCTCACCAGCTCCTTTATTAGCGTCTCGGCAACCACCACAGCTTCTTGGTTGGGCAACGCATATGCCTCTACCCACTTGCTGAAGTAATCTATTGCCACCAAGATGTATTTATTCCCACTCTCAGTCGTAGGGAAAGGGCCCGCTACATCGATGGCGATCCGTTCAAACGGGGCACCAACGTTGTACTGTCTCATCGCTGCTCTTCCCTTCTTCTGTGGCCCGTTCGCAGTGGCACAAACCACGCACTTCCTACACCATTCACGTACGTCATCTGAGTAATTAGCCCAATAAAACCGCTCTCGAACTTTCTCCATGGTTTTTCGAACTCCAAGGTGCCCCCCAGAGGTTCCATCATGCAGCAACTGTAGTACCTCGGGCACTCTGTTTCGTGGAACAATACCCTGTAGCCTCTCCTGAGCCCCGTCCTCTCTCCCCAGTACCCTCTTTAGCACCCCGTTTTCCAAAATCACGGAATTCCATTGAGCCCAGTAGGCTTTCACAGTGCGCGTGTAGGGTGCTACCTCTTCCCAAGTCGGTCGTTGCTCAGACGTCTTCCACCGCAGTAGGTGTTTTAAGTCCGGGTCATTTTCTTGATCCTTACGGATTTCCTCATCCTTCCAGTGGTCGTCGATCACAGTGCTTCTTCTCACTGCTGCAACTTTTTCGTCAATCCGATTGCAGTGCTTGCAGTCTTGTGCGCATGGTCTCCTTGACAGAGCATCAGCATTTCGGTGCTTAAGGCCAGCCCTGTGTTCAGTGTCGAAGTCGTACTGCTCGAGCCTTTCAATCCACCTGGCTACCTGTCCCTCCGGGTTCTTGAAGCTCAGTAGCCACGTAAGCGCTGCATGATCAGTCCGTAGAAGGAACTTCCTCCCATAGAGATATTTGTGGAAATGCTCCACTGACTTCACTACAGCGAGCAATTCCCTTCTAGTTACGCAGTAGTTCCTCTCCGGTTTAGAAAGAACCTTGCTGAAGTAAGCTATCACCTTTTCTTGCCTACCTTGCAGTTGGGAAAGCACGCCACCTACTCCCACATTGCTAGCATCGGTGTCCAAAACGAATAGTCCTTCCGGTTGTGGGTAACTCAGGATAGGAGCATTGGTCAATACCTCCTTCAGTTGTTCGAAGGCTTGTTGACAGGTCGCGTCCCACACAAAACTCCGACTTTCCTCGGTAAGTCTGGTCAGAGGCTTAGCAATGTTAGCATATCCTGGCACGAATCGACGGTAATAGGTGCACAGTCCGAGGTAACTCCTGACTTCTTGCTTATCTTTCGGTACTGGCCATTCCTTCACCGTGTTAATCTTTTCCGGATCCGCGGTGACTCCCTCTCCGGAAACAACATGGCCGAGGTAGTTAACTTGTTTCCGAAACAGGAAGCACTTCCTGGAGTTAAGCTTAAGGTTGGCTTGCTTAAGACGTAAGAACACCTGGTCGAGATTTCTCAGGTGATCTTCAAAAGTTCTTCCCAGAACGATGATGTCATCCAGGTAGACCAAGCATGTTTCCCAAGACAGCCCTTTTAAAACGCGATCCATCAGCCGTTCAAAGGTCGCAGGGGCATTACAGAGTCCGAATGGCATAACTGTGAAGTCCCAAAGCCCAGAACCAATCGTAAAAGCGGTCTTCTCCTTGTCCCTGGGGTCCAATCCTACCTGCCAGTATCCACTCTTGAGATCCAACGTGGAGAAGATCGTGCTCCCACCCAAGGTGTCTAGGGTGTCATCGATGCGTGGTAGTGGGTAACTGTCCTTTTTCGTCACATTGTTCAGTTGACGGTAGTCTACACAAAACCGTGTAGATCCATCTTTCTTCTTCACCAGGACCACTGGCGAAGCCCATGGGCTGCTTGAAGGTTCAATCACCCCATCGCGAGCCATATCATTTATTATCTGCTCTGCTTCCTCTCGCTTGGCTAGTGGTAATCTTCTGGGAGTCTGGCGAATTGGTCTTGAGTCACCCGTATCGATGCGATGTTGAACCACGTTCGTTCTTCCGTTACTGGTCCCGTCCTGGAAGGCATCCTTATGACGTCGAAGAAGTTCCCTCACTTCTCGGCTCTGCCCAGGATTAAGCTCTTGACACGCTGCCTCGATAAGACCGTCGAGCCACACCGAAGATATATCGGATGAGGAAGTAGCTGTTTGTACTTGGCGTACGACGGAGGACACAGACGAACAGCTTCCCAAACTGGTTCCTTTCCGAACGATTATCGAGCGATCATTAAGGTTCATTACTCGCACAGGAATTTTCGCCCCTGCACGGACCAAAGCTCTGGCTACCAGTATTCCACGTTCAGGTTCATCGTCAGCAAACCTAGGCCCTACCATGACGACACAGCCATGAGGAACTCCACCATCCAGCTTTCCTTCTACCATCACTTCACTAAGCCCAGGTAGTACAACATCTACCGCTGCGATCACCCGTACCGATGAGGCGTTCCTCCTCTGCAGCACTACTTCCTCGTTTCCGACTCTCAAAATCCCACTCTCCAGGTCCAGTCTAAATTTATACTCAGTCATGATATCCATCCCGAGAATGACGTCCTCCTCCACTTCAGCGACCAAGACACGATGGCGAAACTGGGTATCACCGATGACGAAGTTGACGTCTACCTCCCCGTGAACGTTGGCTGGTTCCCCCGTAGCCGTTCGCAGTGTCCATCTCGTGGTTGTTACTGTTCGTCTCACGATGCCTGGTCTGATTATTGTCATTGTGGCCCCTGTATCCAGCAGTAGGTCTCTGGGCTCTCCGTCCACATGGCCACTAATAAAAATAGATTTGGCTTGACAACCCAGAGACGCGACGATAGAAGTGGGGGCATTTCTGGTGTTGCCACTGGTTGACAGTCGCCCCTTTCTATCAACCCTGTTTAGTTTTCCTGTGGCTGGTGCTTCCCGTTCATAAACTTAGGGCATCGATCTCTGAGATGCCCCATCTCCCCGCAGCCCCAGCACCTCGTCCGTTTCTTCTTGGACTGCAAGGCTTGAAGTACTTTCTCCACGATTTCTTCTATGGAAGGCACTGGCTGGACCTCCTTGTCTCTCTCCAGAGCTCGAATGCGAGCCTGGCCGCGCACGGATTGTTCGACAGCCTCAAACTCAAGAGCCAGAGTCAAGGCATCATTCAATGTTTGCGGACGCGCCAGTTTCACAGCCCGCTGCGTATCAATCTCGCGGAGCCCATCGAGAAACTTCTCGGTAGCAAGACTCTCATACACATCGCTGGGCACTGTTGGATAGGCGCTCCTAACGAGACGTACTATGTCTGCTTCGAACTCCTGTAGGTTCTCGTTGGGTCTCTGACAACGGTTTCTCAACTGGGAGCGATACAGCTGTTCCATGTGACGATGACCGAACCGCATTTCAAGTTTCTGTACAAGAATGTTGTAGTTCTGCCTTTCCGACAAGGGAACAGCCTGCAGGACTCGTAGGGCCTCCCCGCGCAGCGACAAACTCATCAATGAAGCCTTCGTGGCATCCGACCATCCATTAATCATGGCAGCGGTCTCGAACAAGGTGAGGTATTCTTCCCACGCAGACTTCCCATCGAAAGTCGGCAGGTCAGTCCGACCAAACGCGGAAACAGGTATACGCTCCTTACCTTCCGATGGTCCACCAGCGGTAATGATTTCGTTTTCCTGCTTGTCTTTATTTGGAAGCACACCGCTCGCAAGCTCGTCCTCAAACTTCCGCAGGGATTCTTGAAATTCTTCCCTCAGTTTGGTTTCGGTAGTGAGCGTTACTTCTTGAAGTTTCCTCTCGAGGTTGGCAGTATTTTCCATTAACTTCCTTTCCAAATTCTCTGAGTTTTCCGCTATTTTCTTTTCCAAGTTTTCTAATACCTGACACAAACCCTCAGTCCCACCAGTAATCTCGAAAAGAAATGTTTCTGGATCCTCACCTGTGTCCACCAGTACCTGTCTTAACCTCGCTTGCAGCACAGATTTTATTCCCGTAGAATCAACTTCCCTTTCTTCCAGTTCCTGACGTAACTCCGAAACCTTCAGTGCTGAAAGTTTAACTTTCCTGGTCGTCATTTCACACTCTAAAATGCGGTACCTCAAGACTTTCACTATGTATTTACTCTATAGCCTGACCCCACATCTGACACCAGTTGTTACGTTTACGGTTCTTGAAATAACCGGTCAGGCATATACAAATACACTACCGTACTTCTTTATTTAGCAAACCTTACACTACTAAATATTAATGTAGTGTTCATTAATATTTAAACTGGGAACGTCGAGCTCTAGTCTTTCTGAAAACTACTACACTCCAAGTCTCAACACTGCCTTTCCACCGAAACCTAAATCTCTTCTCTCGTATCGTCGCCTTCTCGATTCATCCACTGCCAGCTTGCCGGCCCAACTCACAATTGCAGCCAGCGCGCCACGCGCTCGCACGAGTCTGCCACCAGGTGCGCTCACACGTGTCTGTCACAATATACTCAAATACAATAAACGTTCACGACTACCTTATCTGCCGATTGACGTTCCAGAGGAAAATTCCCCAAAGAAGACTGCTGATGGATCCATTTCACCACGTTAAAGCTGAGCTCCATCCTCGAAATAGAAAATAGCACCCTCAGAGAATCGAACTGCTTCCTTCTCCGTGAATCGCTCTGCTCCTCGAAGACGAATAGACATCCTTCCGGCAATAATCTTCTTTGTGAGTCGGGTCCACCCTGACCTCTCTTGAAAAATTCCCTGAAGTTCCAGTAGACAATCGTCATGAAGTTTTGTAGAAATTTCCGAAGAAATTATTCATATTCAGAGTATGAAATTGTTTTTATGGCTGTTCGATGGTATTCAGCCTTTAATTACGAAACATGGGTGTAGATGGTATTCACCGCATGTTCGCTTGTGTGGAATAGCAATTAGCGAAGTTCCATGTCACTATCTTACTCCGTTGAAGTATGTCCCAATTGCAATAAGCCTTTTAGCCCTCCATCTGTTCTTCGGTTGTAGTGTTAGAAGAACAAACTGCCGTATTCAATTGCTCCATTATACTGTATCATTCTGTAAGCAAGCAATCTGAAGTCTTTCTATTCCACTCGCAGCGTCAGCCGTTGCGTTGATTCTGGCTATACGAAAGTGCTTCTCTTGTGGCGAGATAATCACTTTTCTCAGTCGTATAAAACTGCTAATATCTTTCGAACTAATCGGTCGAAATTGTTCAGCTTTTCTCTATAACTGCATGTAGCACTGCACAATGCAATTAGCTTATCGGAGACCGCTAACTGTTCGAAGCTAAACTTGTAGAAGCTTTCCAAGGTCCGTTTCAACTTCACCTAGTTTGACTTGGATCTCGTTAATATAGTGGCCTCGCCACGCGTTATAAAGACGATTCTTTTCACTGCTGTTCACTTCGACGTCTCACTATAATGAATGTATAAGAAAAGAACTTTCACAATTATACTTCGATGATCTGAGAATGAGATCTCAGAATAATCAGAGAACGAAAGGGGCTCCTCTCTTCTGCGCAAGCCCTTTTATTAACTTCACGAGGGGCGTTACCATCCCTTCCAAAGCGTGATACTGCGTCATCGCTAGAACTTCCAACTTCGTTAATACATGACGGATTTTCAAAATTCAAAAACTGAAAATAAATTTCACCAAAATTCCAAGTCAATGCTTTTACTGCAAATGGATTTCCACAATTCTGCATTCCAAAAGTAATAAAAATACCATAGTTTCAGCAATCTCCGTCTTCCTTTAAACTATCGTTGATTGGTTCATGCCTCTCCTCCAATAGCATGGTTTCTTCCTCAGCCGAATTCCTCGTTTCCTGTGACTGCGTCGTAAATCTTGGAACATTCTCGACTAAATGCTGACGTCACTGAGAATCTCAGCTCAAGTAGCCTGCTGGCATAACATTTACGTCATCCGTGCTTACGTCATGACTACCCACGTCATAACTATGACAGCCATAACTTTCCTTATAATTTCAAATATAGCCACCGTGGTCTCTATATAATTCAATTACGGGGGCAGTACCTACTGTCAGGCCACGGCCGCCTCCTTCCCTCTTCCTAGCCTATCCATCCCCATCTTCCATCCCTTCCCATCCCTCATGAGACCCCTGTTGGCTTTGCAGGTGAGGCCGCCTGCGCGAAGTGCTGATCACACCTCCCCAGTTGTATCCCTATCGACCAGATGTTCCAAGCTCCAGGACACTGCCCATCGAGGTGGTAGTGGTGAGTTCCCTCGCTGAGTCCGTGGGAACCACCAACCTAGAGGGTAAATTGACTAAAAAAAAAAATGGATTATAAAACAACAATCACTCATCCATAACAAACTTAACACACACACTCTCAAAACAGCAGAGCTGAAAACGCCCTCAAACTCACATTTACTTTACCTCCCTCAACTGGAGTGTAAATATTGAAAATAAATTATTTAAATAAAATTTAAATATGCCAAAAGCTTTCCCAAAAAAATATCTTCATTCAAAAGTGAATTTAAAATTTTAACAATACTATGTTTTACTCTATACAACAGAAACTCCCTTTCTATTTCAAAACAATCAGCTGGACTACATGAAATATCAATCGGCTGTTTCCAGATCGATGCCATTGCTAAACGCAATTAGCTGTTTCCACCTCTACCGAGATTCATGTATACAAATGACTAATCCCTCAGTTATCAAACACTCTCTCACTAACACACATTGAAAACATCCCTTTTAGTACACTATTCCCTTCATTAATCTTTATAATATACTTGGAGTACATCACGCGTCTCCATTACAATCGTAATCCCACAAAATATCACACACATAAATCATATAATGCAATCTCTCACTCACTTTGTGTTGCATACAAGTGTTTCTCCATGCAAAAACAAGAACACGTATTATGGTAGCTTAATACTACATGATTAACCTCGCAAAAGGAGTTATTATTAAATACCACTTCACCAAAGTTGAAGAAATTAAAAGTCTATTAAAAATGTTTAAAGTATTTACTTCGGACTAGTTGTACAAGTTTAATTTTAAACTGTCCCTCCATGTCTAAATAATATAATAACATTATTATTAGGCTCCTCCAAGAGAAGTATTAAATGTTTAAAGTGTAGAGTAGGCTTCCTTCCTATCAGATCACTTTATTCTGAATAGCCATTTTTTTATTTAGCCAATTTACCCTCTAGGTTGGTGGTTCCCACGGACTCAGCGAGGGAACTCACCACTACCGCCTCTATGGGCAGTGTCCTGGAGCTTGGAACATCTGGTCGGGATGGATACAACTGGGGAGGTGTGATCAGCACTTCGCCCAGGCGGCCTCACCTGCAAAGTGAACAGGGGCCTCATGAGGGATGGGAAGGGATGGAAGATTGGGATGGATAGGCTAGGAAGAGGGAAGGAGGCGGCCGTGGCCTTACAGTAGGTACCATTCCGGCATTTGCCCGAAGACGAAGTGGGAAACCACGGAAAACCACATCGAGGATGGCTGAGGTGGGAATCGAACCCCCTCTACTCATTTGGACCACCCGAGGCTGAGTAGACCCAGTTCCAGTCCTCATACCACTTTTCAAATTTCGTGGCAGAGCCGGGAATCGAACCCAGGACCTCCGGGTCGGCAGCTGAGCATGCTGACCGCTATGCTACGGAGGCGACAGCCATAAAAATTACCTCACGTAATATTTATTATTTAAGTTCACCCAACTGTAACACTGACTATTATTAATGTCGTGGTTTAGGTTTCTGTTAAATCCGGTTTAATATGAGTAGGGGAGTGAGGCGGTTTCTGCCCCCCCACCACTACTCCCAATGCGAGCCGATAACTCCCGAACCCGTGGTCGGAGATTCACGAATGAGGTGTCGTTGGACTCGAGCTGACGGGGGCTTTCCTATGGACCACTCGTTATATTTTTAAAAAATGTTTTGAAAATTTTTGTTTTCGAAAGTAGGTGATAGTTTGAAAACCAAACATGATAGAATGTTGTGCAATAGCTTAAACGAACGGCCTCTATGTCCTTTATTTTTTATAATAAATCGTTTTTATTTTTTACATTTGTTTGAAAAAAAGTTCAATTTTGAAATTTTTATATTTTGGAAACTAAAGAGTTTACAAAACATTTTGTTTGACATAAATGAATGGCCCTGATCCCCTCTACCCGCAAAATAAATTTCAAGCCTCTAGGACTAAAACTGTGCAGTAGTGCTAGGTTGTAGGTTCTGCCCCACCCCCTACTTTCATACAAACTTTGGGCGAACGCGTGGTCGGATTTTAACGAACGAGGTATTGTTGGCGTTGGGATGACGTTCTCTTGGCTAAGTATGTGTGTTGGTATTTAAAAAAAAAGTTTTTTGGATTGGTACTATTTTGGAAACGGTGAATTGTAAAAAAGTTTGTTTGACGTTAATGAAAGGTGGGTATGCCCTCTAGGTGGACAGCAAGTTTCAAGGGTGTATGAGGAAAAAAAAATATGATAGCCTACTTTCTCGCGAACATTGGTGATCATTGGCGAACGGATGGTCGTATTTTAACAAATGAGGTGTCGTTGGACTCGAGCTGACGTTCTCTTTCCTATAGACCACTCGTTATATTTTTCAAATTATTTTTGAAAAATTTTGTTTTTAAAAGTAGGCGATAGTTTGAAAACCAAACATCTTAGAATGTTGTGCCATAGTTCAAACCAATGACCTTTATTTTTTATAATAAAAATTTTATATTTTGAGATTTTTTGAAAACCCTTAAATTTTGAATTTTTACTATTTTGGAAACTAACACGTTGACAAAAAATGTTTTTGACATAAATGAAAGGTCCCTACCCCCTATACCATGAAAATAAATGTCAAGTCTCTAGGACAAAAAAACTAGGAATTTTTTAAAAATAAAAGCGTGTTTGTAGACAGAGAGCCGGTAGCGCTTGACGTATGTTAAAACGAGGCTATGACTGATCATGGAGAATACAGGAAATGAATATTTCGACGGGGGCGATGTATGGCAAAACGAGGGGTTGCTTTTCGATATTTTTTCCTATGACGAATGAATGAAGGCCAATATTTTGAAATGTGACAAGCATGCTAAGATTTCTTACCCCTGAAGGGGATCTTTAACGTTTTAGTTAAAGGTGATGAGCGAGATCGCTCTCTGACACAACAGACGGTTGTAGGATATGACCAAGTGATTCTTAGACGTTGGCGATCTCGGTGACCGTGCCCGGAAGAAATGAATAGCTATTTTGGTGGGATGGCGGGGGCAATGCTATGTTTACACCTAAAATTCATTTGTTAAATTTGTATACTGGAACAAACCCAGTAAACTAATTTAACGGCTTCGACATTTGCATGCTTTGCAACAAACTGGGCATACCGGTCACGATTGGGAAATCAAAGAAATCGAACAAGAGCTACGTCGTGCTAAAATTATTGTGTAATGGCTCTACCACTTTGCGACATCTTTTACCCCCACTCTTGGTTCTTATATTTGCTTATTTGCTTCCACTTTTACCTGAGCTCTTTGGATCCATATTTGCTCTCACATTAAACTATTATTCTTATTACCAAGTTGACTTTACTAGAGCTTAGTCTATGATTGACAGTTGACATGGAAATATCAGTGACTAGGTATGGTAAGCCTTATGCATACTATAAAGGATATTCATATATTGTGAAACGAACCAATAGAAACGGAACTGTTATTTGGCGCTGTTCAAAACAACGTTCCAAGCATTGTCGTGGTGACCTAAAAAGTAAAAATAGTGAGGTTTTAAGTGTCAGTGATCATCTATGTAGTGTACTGCATGAAACACAGTTGCCGTCGACAAAAAAATCAAGAAAACCATATTGCTTCTCAAAATAGTGGATTGTTTAATGAGCAACGTTTAACCCCTGTTCTAAAAGTTATGTTTAATCCGTCTTCCACGCCGCAAGAGCCATCAACATCACAAACTATGCAAGAGGTAGTGTTGTTGTCGTTTTAAGGAGTGGAACAACTAGGCCATCTGCTCTTGATATGCAAAAAGGTACCGTAGTATTGCAAGAGGATAAACATGACTAAATAGTAATAACAACAAGGTTTTTATGCCTATAAAACCATTGCGGCTTCCCCAGTTTTTGAAAACAACAGAGAATGGACATTGCTATAAAAAGGTCTACATCAAGCCTTGTGTTTAAAAACTATAACAGGCTATTGTAAAGAGAGAAAGAGTTGTATTAAGTGTGCATCTATTGTCATAATCATGTATACTCTGCAATGTTAAATATTCTAACTTTGTATAAAATAAAACAACATTGTAACATCATTTTGCATTTATTTACAAACTTTATATACATTTTGTTTTGTTTCATGATAGTATTTTTAAGACAATACTAAAAACTAAAACATTATTATTCTATACACATATTTTTTTTCTTTCAGTCCATTGGCATTACTTATATTTTCCATGATTATTTAACATTTTTTTCCCATTTAATTAAAACGGACTATGCACCTATTGTTTTTAAATCCTTCATAAATTAAGTGTACAGGTTGCACAGCATTATTGACTTCATCAAAAACACTCTCCGACATATCATCAAACCGTGTAGGCAGAAATGTCTCAAAGTTTTCACATACACAAAGTACACGATCACCATATGCTGTTTTCAATTTCCGAATCTTGATAATGCGGAATGGAATATGCGTTGGCAATTCGCTGAGCTTCTTTGTCTCTAAGCCACATGCTTGACCCACAGCATTCAAAACATTCATTGTAGTAGTCTATAAACAAAAGAAAAGCATATCTATTACACTCTAAAACAGCTTTAATAATATTGCGCAATTAGGGATTTTGCACTATGCAATGCTAATAAATTATACTACTTATGCAAGAAATGCCCTAACTGTAGCAGATACTGCTTTTCTGCATATAGCACAAGTGTTGAGTTCTAATGCACACTTGACACATGTGTCCACAAGGCAAAAATACAACACCTAGTTCATCTTGATAACAAATTGTACATAATTGTTGGTCACACTTTTGTATCTGTCCGTGAGACAAGTCTTTTTTTTTCAGCCTCATGTATTTGCTCTGTATGTTCTAACTCTAAAGGCACTTTTATGTCTTGTGCTGCAATCACGTTTTCTTTACGAATAGTGTTCACAAATTCCTGACCTTTAAGCAACACCATGTATTTACAGTTAGGTAACCAACGAGCGTGTTGCACAAAAGGGTCATCAGTCATTTGCCAATCCTTTAAAGCAAATCCACAATAAAAACATATTGTTTTATCCCCTTCACCAGTATAAAAAAAATCCAGCTTCACTTAGCTGTTTGGTAAGGTGTTTTAATATTAATGGCCAAACATATTTATAAGATTCTGACGTTTTTCAACAGAGCTGTACTCTGGGTGTGCTAGTGCTTTAGTTTTGCAAACTCCCAATTTTTCAAAAGCGCATGTCAATTCAACATTCTCTATGGCATATGGACCACATATATATCGACACTACCGTTGTTGGCTGGTAATACATCATTATTATTATTTATTTGTGATTCAGCAACGTAAGTAGCGGCCAATGGTCTTGTGGTTCGGTAAAATGGATACACGGGTATGTTACCCACTTGTTTTCCAAGCATGTAAGGACAACAAGGAGACCATCGCAAATGGTCACTAAAGGGATCATCCCCTTCTTCCCAGTGTGAAAGTTCAAAACGACAAAATACACAGCGCACCACATCTTCTCGGTTCAAATAAAAAAACAGCTTTTGCAAGTTCATGTATCGACAAAAAGCCTACAGGCCAGGATTCAAATGTTAACCAACGATCATGTTCTGATTTTAAATTAAACCCACGTGGTAAACCAACTTGCTCACTTGTTGTATTTGGTACTAACGCCATGTGTTATAATAAAACTTTTCTTATTGTAAGTTATTAACGTTGCCCAGGGTACTTTAACGCACAATGTATGCTTGTTCACTGTCTGTTCATTAGGTTAATGGCGCATGACGACACCTAAAAGCAAACAAAATAACCAATCACTCAATCAATCAATCAATCAATCAATCAATCAATACTTGTAAATAAAACTTTAACGTTAATTGGCATTAATATATCAAAACACGTAAAAATTATAATAAACTGTATGTCGGCACTAACAGTAACCCATGTACTTATTTTCTTTTTATAAAGCTGCAGCATTTACATTCCCCTTTAACCAATACATAAACAAGAAAATAATAATATCATGTCATTTTGTTCAGATTATCATGTTCAAACCTGTGAATTTCGTTGAGTTCATAGGGTACAAAGTTCCTCATTTTTCAACTAGAAAGCGCTATAGAGTTTAAGGAGATTAGATATCTAATATCTAACCTCCTTGACTTTCATAGTTAAGGAACAACTAAATTCGACATGCAAGCTACCCTCTGTGTGTCAAATAACAAAGCTTGCACCCGGCATCCGAAGCCATACGATATTAATATTATATTATTATTAGTATTATTATTATTATTATAGGGAACGACATGTCAGTTAAATTAAAAATTTGTTTTTTACAAAATCCAATATGGCCTTGTACTTTCCCGGTTAACAACCAACAACCAATATGGTCTTGTACCGGTTGCCAATAGATAAATAAAATAAATAAAATAAACCGTTATAAATACCTAAATTCAGGTTAGTACATGCATTTCATAAAATAAAATATGAAACAAAAAATGAAACAAGTTAGTTTAAAAAATTAAACCCACCTTCACTAGCAGTGGCTTGTTGCTGTTTCCTTCTAGTGGGCTCAGAAGTAAACTGGTTTCTTGTATCTCAGACATGTAAGGTATACCGGTTATCTGCAAACAAATAAATTAAAAAATCAATAATTACCTAATCAATAACTACAAATTTAAGGTTCATTAGCATAACATTATTAAAATAATCATTCATAGGTACTTAAAATAAAAGGATTTTTCTTCCACAGCTCTACTGTATACGTCCGTGTGCTAAAATGGCAATTGCATGACTAACGGAATCGTTATCAGTTAGCCTAGCAACAGAAAAAGTTGTATTTTCTCAGCGTTTTGACCTTGAATGGTTCTCTGTCTCTCTCTCGCACGTGTTCCAACGCCTCTTCACATTCCTCAATCTGAATAAGATTCGTGTACCTTATACTAGTTTCATGTTTTTAATAAGGAACCAAAATGGCTACCTCTTATGCATCGGTAGTCCTACTGTCTCAGAACCAAAATGGCGGTCTCTGCTTAAACAGCACACCTGCTAGTCACCACGAGGCAAGTAAGCTGATATCACACTTCCTGTTGACGTAGACATTCCTGCCTCGTCAGCACCAGCAACAGCTCTCACGAGTCTTCTGGCTAGGTACAATATTCAGTCACCAGTGAGCTGGACTGTGTGCGTGTTAGCATTCAAAACATGTGCGTGTCTTATTATTATTATTATTATTATTATTATTATTTAACATTTTACTTTAATAATAATTACAAAAAGCGTCCATCCTCAATACATGATCATGTTAACCACATACTTTCATTCTAAAACACATGACTTTACCCAGTTCAATATTTAGTTTATAACATTTCAGGCCAATGACCTTACCGTTTTGGCTCTTTGCGTACATGCACATGACTTGGTCGAGCAAATGTTATAGGTTTCCATATTCTAAAACCATTTACTGTGCCAGACAGCAGTCTCGCTTATCACCGTTTACTAGCATGTTAAAGATCCCCTTCAGGGGTAAAATAAATAATTCCTAGCACACTTATCACATTTTCAAATATTCGCCTCTATCCGTCATAGGAAATGTCACAAAACCAACCGTCATATGCTGCCCCCACCATCCCACCAAAATAGCTATTCATTTCTTCCGGGCACGGTCACCGAGATCGCCAACGTCTAAGAATCACTTGGTCATATCCTACAACCGTATGTTGTGTCAGAGAGCGATCTCGCTCATCACCGTTAACTAAAACGTTAAAGATCCTCTTCAGGGGTAAAAATCTTAGCATGCTTGTCACATTTCAAAATATTGGCCTTCATTCATTCGACATAGGAAAAAATATCGAAAAGCAACCCCTCGTTTTGCCATACATCGCCCACGTCGAAATGGCCATTTCCAGTATTCACCATGCTCAGTCATAGCCTCGTTGTAACATACTGTTGTACCCCTAGGGTACGCTATACCATCCCTTAAGGAAAATACACAAATTCATAAAACTACAGACTTCTGATATAAGATTCTAATAAAATACCACATACAAAATTAAATGAAGAACACAAGTACCACGTTCAGGAAGTCAGGTAGGCCCATGCCAGAGGCAACGACCTGAAATAGGTACACGACTCGCGAGGAATGTAAGAATTCGCCGAGCGTGCACACCAAAGCTATAAAGACCATTGAGGTCAAGTGCTGGGATCATTAATTACTCAGTCCTCTCAGTGCAACGACGTGCCGTACCGCTGCTGTCTTCAGGTCGGGTAAGTGTCTTAGCGATCCACACCCTAACCACTACACTACACACTTCCCCTCCCCCTGTGCTTGGACTGTATTTTATTTATTATTATCTACTAGTTTGAACTGCTAGCTCTTTTAGTGTATCTCTCAATAGAGATACCCATTAAAACTCTAATTAACAGAAGCCACTGGTCTTACTCCTTTATTTATTTAGTCAGTAGGTTCCTACCCTAATAGATTCCACTTAGGTAGGACTTAGAAGGAGCTTTAGTGTTTATTTGCTTAATCACTACTCTTGATCAGCAAGTGTCCTTGATACGTGCCGACCACAGCTAACTCGCTACTTGCTCGCGTGCTTATAGCTCTCTGCAGACCGCGTGGCGCCGGCCTCGCGCTTTGGCTTACAAACTTAATAGCTCTTACCAACTACCCCTTTACCTAGAACTACCCCGTCAAACAGCACATTGGGGAGTTCTCCTGGCTGATCACCTAATCGATCTCCTTTCCTAAAACACTCCCTACCTCTTACAAATTCGCCAAGCTACAACCCCAAATTAGATTAATTTCATCCCCTAGATTTAGTATTTGTATTGGCATCCCTAACAGATACCATACAAGTGGTGGAGGCAAGGGTACCGCGACGTTGATTTAAAACAACGTCTAAGGGGGTTCAAACAACGAATTTCCGCGGAAAAGATCCCTAAACCTCGCGCTAAGCCAAGCAAATGCCACCCAAGATTGGGAAAATTTTTTGAGAGCAGGGTCCACTTAAATTCATAAACCCACCCAAACCCGCCCTAATTGAGCTATTTTTAGTAACGCTACCCCTATCACATAATTGGTCAATTGACACCCCCGACAATAGGTAATTCATATAGGGGCATAGTAAATAATTGCCCACACAAATCGGTCCCCAGTACCTTAGATAACATTATAATAACAATCTTTCACTTATTACCCCATTTTTACATTATGGCATCCCTCAATCGCATAAATACATTGCAACGTATAGACGCATTGCAAAGCTTAATTGCGTGGCACAAATCCATAGGCGACAAACAGGATTACCTGAACCGCCTGCAGAAAATACTGCGTGCCCAGTATAAGAGAACTCCACGAGGGGCTGCACAGACAACATTTCCACCTCCAAAGAGGGCACCTTAGGGCAAATACAATCAACACGCGACTGGCGGAACAGGCCAGGGTGATTACCCTGCAATATGCCGAGATATGGCAACGCTTCCGTCAGCTCCAAGCACAATTTATTACATTCGAGTTGCTAACACACTCACCTACCCCAATGGAAGCGACCAATACACAGAATATACCTAAAGTAATTAAAACATCAAATCCCATAATACCCACTCCTATTAGGAAGGAGACGGACGTGGCTATGCCACATCCCAAGCTTAACATGGGAAACGAGACACGTGTAGACACAATCACGGGACAACGTCATAACATGTCAGGCCCAAAGCTTCCATTAGGCCCTAGGACATTAGCGCCCATATCGGCTAGCAATAGTCCTAAGGTACGCCGAAAAGCCATACTGGTTCATCGAATAGTTCCAGTCACAATCCCCAAAATAGAGGATAGAATCCATAAACCTAAGATTACCCTTCTCCAAACGCCTCGCACGGAGAACGCATCCCTTGAGTGGATACCAGGGGCGAAAGCCGCTGTGGCAATCCGAGGGAGACGAAGCTATTATTTGAAATAGCTCAACAATAAAATAAATTCCTAAATAAAGAGCACACTAGTTCTAAACAACTACAAGTACACTTTCCTATAGTATCAGATAAAAAGACTAAGTAATAGCCTAACGAATGGCATAAATTGATTTTCTACCCCATTTTTCTTTACCACACAGCATTTAGGTGTAGGTAAAAGATAAGAGATGTCGAGGTACATTCCACGCGCAGCAATCCCACATAGGCTAGATATAATTTTACCAGTCCCCACAGCCATAAGAAATAAGAGCACTTCACCACCATTCATAGGGAAATAAATAACATATCCCCCCCCCCCCCAAATGATTTGAACCCAGGGCTAGATAAAATATAACAAGCGCCCTATGCGCTAGGACATTTGATAGCTATGATAATAACTAGCAATATCTGGTAATCTCCAATACTGCATGACAAGGGATTAATTATAAGATGCATGTTTAGCGTAAGAGGTATAATAAAATATACCAGGTTATATTACATGTGTACTATATTATGTTAAATTGATGAATTTTGTTTACACAAACTAGCTGCAAATAGCGCATGGATAGACACATATTCAATACTACTTAGGCCCTACATTTTCACATAGGTCCCCATAGCTCAAATATGCCATATAAGCCTTGGCAAGGGCGCCAAGTAGAAGGTGGCATATAGTAACCATCCTCAGAGACAGGAGTCACCACCAAGTTTTAGTTGGTCATACAACATAACTCGACTTTCAGCCTAAAAATCCCCATAGGACATACTGACAGAGTAAGATAGATAATAGTTATACATTTATAATATGATAGGTGCACGAAAATTTTCATAGACAATACATGGTAGATAGAATAATACACATGTCGTCTACAGCGTGCAGAAAGCGAGGTCACGACTCTGCCGTAGCAGGCGGAAGTAACAAGACACGAAGCGCGCGATCAGCGGAATACGCTCAGTACATAGCAACAGGGAGTTACGCAAAGTCACGTAAAAATGCCACACTCACACATAGCCGTGCGAAGCATGGGGTCAGTTACCCGTATGTGGGCCATAAGGCAGACAATAGCAGGATTTCTTTATTATAGGGAAATGCCTAGACATTTTCTATAAATAAAAATTAATAATGGCGCACATTTTTATAAAATTACTCGCATTTAGATTCACATACAGACATAATCGCAAAACTTAAGTGAGCGAGCAAAGATCTCATTACCTATCGTAAGGAAATGTAAAATAACGGACCCTTGTCCTGTAAACATACAATATCAGAACACAGTTCGATTACCATACTATAAAACTTCATTATTTACACATAGGCTACATCCCGATAGATATTATAAATAATAGCGACTCTATAACATTCCAATAACGATTTGGGAAAGAACAACCTATAGATAATGAACACCTATAAGAGATTAACACACATTTTTTTATTGAACAATTTAGAAAGTGCACGGATTCCAACAGTTACCCCATATGCAAGAGGGATAACAGGCCGATACAATATAGGGCCACAGAATAGACTAACAAAATAACACATAGGACCTAATGTACTATACAACGACACATTGCTACGGTTTCTCTAACAAACGCCCTTACAACCGTAATAGCGAAAATACATACAGTACAATAACACAGGTTAGCCGCACTGCATAAACACGACAAACTCAGATTGGCGGCGTTTAGGGAAGCAAACGTAATACTTCTACACTCGTGCAGATGAACGACATGTCACACACGGTTCAAGGTAGACACACAATAACACAGGTTAGCGAATTCCACTACAAAGGCAGAGTAACACTTGCAATAGTATATAGCAAGCATTGATACCATTACGCTCAGTATTGCGACAGTACACAGGTAGATTATTAATACCACAATCAATAGGAAGTGACACAATAACACAGGTTGTTAGAATATCACAGCGAACACCATATACAGTTCCGATAAACACACAAGTAGGAAACACGAAGAAAGGAGTTGACAAATACTTACGCGTAGTACAAGTGATTCAATACATTATAATCCACAAGAGGTTTTTAATCATAAATGTTAATTTGCCTCACACAGACTTCTTGCTAAGGCAGTCTCCACACACACACTGAATCATGCTCTGCAGACAAGGCAGCTGCATGCGCATACAGATTAACGACACCGGAGACGATAGTAGACCGCGACTCACGTGGCGAGCACAGCGCTGCCGGCGTTAAGACAGAATCGGTTCCACATCTTTTTACCCACATAGGGGATCTTTTTAGATATCTCTGCTTTCTAGATTAAAGTGGATTTGACCACCAAATAACGTCATATAAGACAGACATAATGAACAGTTTTCATACAAAGCAAAGTATTCCCACTTAGCCAACGATTAGGGAAGTCATTTGAAGTACGATTACAAGTAACAATCATCACATTAAATAGCCTACGACAGATCGGACGACTAGTTAATCTAGGCGATTGGGGTATTCCTCTAACGATCTAAATAGTTTCTCATCTATCATCCAAACGCCGAGTACAAACTGTTCGTAATTGTCTACTTAATGACGAAACGATAGTCGTCATCCTAACAAAATTAACTCAGCATTTCCATAACAGCCACAAGGCTCATTAAGGACCACAAATCCTTGCAGAGATCCCCTCTAGTTTACATATACACAATAGAGCAACGAGTAACAGTACAATCGTCGGTTGGCCAAAATAATTTCCATAAATTTCCTTTTGAGGCAACGTGGTACGACATGGCACATACAGATGTATGTCCATTAGTAACACAATAACGCCATGGCCCATAGATGTCCTACAGTAGACCTCAGGCGTTCCATAAGACCAAAGCTGGTGTATGCCTACCTTCCTAGGTCAAAACACTGAAGGATAGATATCAGCCATGAGTGTATAGATGTAAAAAAATTCGGCAATAAATACGTTACATGGTCCATAGCTATTCTACGTTATCTCAGGCGTTCCATAAGTCAAGAGCAGGTGTTTGCCTACCCTCCGGGGATGACGATAAGGAATAAGTATCGAGCATAAACATATTAATGCCGAATTTTATAGATAATATTTAGTAAAGGCCCGAGGATTCTCTTTAACACATAACAAGTAAATATACTTGATTACACAAACAAGAATTTACAGAATACGGAATACACTATCCTTAAGACAAATACATCCAGTCGGGAAGATATAATGCGTAATATTCACTGCTATATAGCAGAATACCAAATAAAGGTAGCCCATTATATTTCCCCACGAGCAATCTACCATGCGGAACGCAGTATTAGCTGTGCATACACATATTGCTACACCCCGCCATATTTTTTCATTTTCAAGGAGTGGGGAGTGCAAACCACTGATACACTTTCCTACACAATTTTACATAGAATTGTTACAGCCATAGGAATGCGACATATGCTTCCAAACATGTAAAACACGATCTAGAATACTACATATATTTTCCAGGATTAGACAGGGAAAACCACTGACACACGTGTCTCCACATTGTTATAGAGAATTTTTATACCCATAGGAATGCGACATATGCTTTCAAACATGTAAAAACACAATCTAGAATACTACATATATTTTCCTGGAGGAGACAGTGAAAACCACTGACACACTTTTCTCCACATTATTATAGAGAATTTTTATACCCATAGGTGCGACCTATGATTACGAACATACAAAACACACTCCAGAATACCACGTGTATACTAGATAGGAAACACATTACTAATATAAATCGCTCTTATCACATCTCGGCACGATATAATGACAAAATAGTCCCATTAGGATTTAGCCAAAGGAGGACATATATAGATTCCCACAATACAGATGCATAGCTAATGACCTTTACCCAGGGTGTACAACACGCCAGTTATACAATCCAAACCGTGGGTAAACAATACATTAAACGCGTAACACGTGCGCTTGACAGTTCCTTCGCGGAGCGATAACAAAGCCTTAATGGTACCAACCCACTCTTGTCGCTCGCATCCAATCAGAGTACGAACATGATAAACACGACTTGCTCCAGTCGGACAGCCAATTACAGGATACAGGTAACGCCTCACACTGACGACAGGTGATATCTCACATACACAAGCGTTATCTACGAACACGCCTCCCACGAGATAGATAACTTGCGAACGGCCATAATGGATTTAAGTCGCATAAGGCACGCCGAATTTAAACGGCACTAGATGACAGACAGGTAGTTAATACAATGTAATTCAAACAATAGGGCAACCAAATGCTTTTATTTTCGTTTACCCCTATCATCCCTCAACCCTTTACACCGGGATAACATATTTAACGGCCAGCAACTAATATTCTCGGGGATATTTACACCGCGCCCCGCTTTACAATAAATAAGCCACATTTTATATCCTAGCGAACTTTTGACACATTTTTGCCCTCAAATACAATTTTAGCTAAACACGCCAGTAAATATAGAAAATATGAACATATATCCGTCACCAAATAGGTAGATAAATCCACTTTCCCATTAGGAGGTTTTAATTTATTTTATTTTGGAATACGGCGATATTATTTAAAACATTATCTTTCAGAGTAGACCGACAGAGTTGTTCCAGGTGACAGTATGTCCATATAACCACCATAGATTGTCCCCCTTTTGAAACCCATAATTAAAAATCCACACTTAGAGATATTTAGGGACATAGTTTAATAGATAGATGGCATTTGTATATAACATTATTCCAGTTCAGAGGATGGCAATAAATACTTACGTACCCCCCCCCCCCCCATTTTCATAGGGTGGATAGCGTGTTATATTTTTTGCAGCGATCAACCCCATCAGAAGAGGGAATTACGACACATATAATGCGCTGCAATATAGCCTGGTTTAAGATACCTATATATAGGATCTATAATAAAAATCCATAGGCAATATAAAGGGCTGAAATCTATAGCCAATAGCTCTAGATAAAATATATCTAGACAGCACACCTAGATACAATGTATACACGGCATCTCTAGACAGTAGATCTAGACGGAGTTTATAGCAAATACCTATCAGCAATAGCTCTAGATAGTATACCTAGATAATACCACTAGACAATACCTCTAGTTAAGGAATTCTAATATATATATAATAATAATAGATGACCAGTTTTTTTTAAGATAGACTTTATAGCCTATAAGTCTAATAAATATCATACGAGCATAAAAAAGCAGTCACATATTATTATAGCGATAGGTGCCATATATTACCCATAGTATGTCCATGCCACATAGCACATTTACCTCCCATGATACACATTAAACATTATACAAATAACACAGATACACTTCTTCCCCTATCCATGCGAGGCACTATGGTTATTATGCAAATACCAGGGTGTATACCATGCCTTATCGCTCATGGTTGGATGTTATTGAACACTCGGAACCTTAAAGCTAACAGCTAGCGTTCCAGGCATAACCCTCTAACACAAGTGCATGCAATGATACTTTTTTTTTCACCAATGTTTTCACCCTGCATGTTAACTAAAAGCATACAATGCTAATCCACATCCTTCAGCACGGTCACTAACAACCAAGACTGAATACCCAGATCCTACACAATAAAATCCTCACCTACACCGGTCGAGAGTTCCTACCCATTAACGTATCCATAAATCCCCATAGGACCAAGATTCCGTGAACCTTTATTACCATCCCGTTACCAGTAATTAACATCTTTTTAACATACATACAATTGCCCAATAACATGGGAATACCAGTCCAAATCCCTCACTTACCTACTAACATGTGAGAAGGAAATATACGCAGCTGATATTAGCTGGAAATCCGATTAACCAGGCGCAACGACAATGTACCGTGCCACCACAATTGTCCCCCCGTATAACTACAACACCATAAAACAACATCAAAACGCTAGACACTTATCCTTCATGGTTTACGCACGGCGATGCGCTTGGAAGGATGTGAAATATGTTTTCCAGTTGAAAATATATTGAAAAATATTTTCCAGGCGAAAATATATATTAAGGTGTCAATAAATTGTACCCTTGACATGACATGACAGGACGTCGACGGTGACGATCGACGAGAGGTTATAGTGATGACGCGTTAGGGAGGGCAAGCGCCTGTGTTGTGAGGAAGTGCCTAGCCTGCCTCCTCTCAATGCAGGGTCCGTTATACCGTTTTTTTTGCCCTAACGTCGTCTAAACTATACCTGCGGTCGGAGGAATATAGGTTCGATGACGGAATAAGTTACCCCTACATCGGACAGAATTCTTCCTCCTTCCCAAGACGACCCCTAGGACTAAACGTTAGTCAGTAAATAGAGTTAAGTAGATGCTCTAGAATAGGAGCAAACGCCTGCAGCGGCAGGTGTATAGGAATAAGATGAGTATTGAGAAAAGGGAGTAATGAGATAAGTGTATAAGGAAATAAGGAAAGAAGGAAATAGTAAGAGAATATGATAGTGAAATAAGGGTATAAGGAAACAAGGAAATATGGAAACAGTAACAGAAGGTGACAAGGAAAGAATACAAAATAACAAGGGAGTAATAACACAAGAAATGAAATGAAATAATGAAACAATGAAATAATGAACAATTATATTCCGGGCCGAGGTATGCAGCACCGATGACCTCTTTGCTCATACCCCCGATGAACAAAGCGCACAAGCAGCAAATACATAATGAAACTACGATTCTTTTTCCCTGGCCGAGGTAACATACTTTATTGTGCCCCAGGAAGAGGAATATTGATATTGCACAAGAGGCAGTATAAGAAGCGTCGAGACCGGACACAGCGCGGATAGGGATGCAATTTGCACATGTAGCATAGACCAAGGATGGCAATGCGCGTGGGAGGTCAATCGATACGGAGGTAACTCCTAGCGCAGGCTATGTAAGAGTAAACCAAACCACTATACGTATGGGTCAACTGGGTAAGCCATTTCAAACAGAATCCGTAGTTTTCGCAAACCACAATCTGCATTCGCAGTCACTCGGTTTACCGATACTACATTGCAAATTGGACGAAGGTCCCTGGATTACTATACGTCCTTAATGCCCCATACCATGTTACGTATTTAGCCGGTCCACTGGTAAAGGAAGTCCTTCTAGGCTCTCTTAGTTCCGACACCACCCTGCGTATTGGACAGCCCTTGGTTCAATTACAACATCATAAAAATCCGTATATTTTTTTACGGCATAGAAACCAAAGACTATATATCTCGTGAGTAGAATTCTGCAACCCAGGCATACGACTAGTTATTAAAAATATGAGCGCTGAGTCCGATCTTGCATACGCAAGTTAGACACAAGATACACTGGTTACACATAACACAGAGTAAGAGAGAATAGGACACACAAAGATACACACGATGATGAACGAACAAATACAGTAGAGCAATGGTATAAAACAGAAGTAAATAAGAGCAAAGTATAGTGAAATAATAGGAAACAAAGGGTAAGAAAGAATAAAGAAAAATAAAGGAGATACAATAATGAAGGAGGATAATGATAGAGCAATGATGTGAAACAGAAATAAGTAGGAGCAAAGTACAGTGAAATAATAGGAGACAAAGGGTAAGAAAGAATAAAGAAAGATAAAGGCAAATACAATAAGGAAGGAGGATAATGATAGAGCAATGATGTGAAACAGAAATAAGTAGGAGTAAAGTATAGTGAAATAATAGGAAACAAAGGTAAGAAAGAATAAAGAAAGATAAAGGAGATACAATAAGGAAGGAGGATAATGATAGAGCAATGATGTGAAACAGAAATAAGTAGGAGTAAAGTATAGTGAAATAATAGGAAACAAAGGGTAAGAAAGAATAAAGAAAAATAAAGGAGATACAATAATGAAGGAGGATAATGATAGAGCAATGATGTGAAACAGAAATTAGTAGGAGCAAAGTACAGTGAAATAATAGGAGACAAAGGGTAAGAAAGAATAAAGAAAGATAAAGGCAAATACAATAAGGAAGGAGGATAATGATAGAGCAATGATGTGAAACAGAAATAAGTAGGAGTAAAGTATAGTGAAATAATAGGAAACAAAGGGTAAGAAAGAATAAAGAAAGATAAAGGAGATACAATAAGGAAGGAGGATAATGATAGAGCAATGATGTGAAACAGAAATAAGTAGGAGTAAAGTATAGTGAAATAATAGGAAACAAAGGGTAAGAAAGAATAAAGAAAGATAAAGGAGATACAATAATAAAGGAGGATAATGATAGAGCAATGATGTGAAACAGAAATAAGTAGGAGTAAAGTATAGTGAAATAATAGGAAACAAAAGGGTAAGAAAGAATAAAGAAAGATAAAGGTAGATACAATAATAAAGGAAGATAATGATAGAGCAATGATGTGAAATAGAAATAAATAGGAGTAAAGTATAGTGAAATAATAGGAAACAAAGGGTAAGAAAGAATAAAGAAAGATAAAGGTAGATACAATAATAAAGGAAGATGATGGTAGAGCAAGGATGTACAACAGAAATAAGTAGAAGCAAAGTACAGTAAAGTTACAAAGGATAGTGAATAAGAAGGAGTAAATAAAGTGTGAATACATACCCAGTAAGAGATAAAGGTTGAAATAATACAGAGATTTAGGAGAAAGATAAAGGTGGATAAGTAAATACAAAGGTAAACAAAGAGTTAATAAAACATGGCCAATAGCATTTAAGAATCTAGATATTATGATAACAAACATGTATTTCCATTTCAGCACAGGTTGAAAACCTGAGGCGCTGATCCCAGACAAAGCACACAGGATGGTGCACAATTTGAAAGCATGCATCGGGAGTGGCTCCATTTTGGGCCGCTCACCGACAATAACAATGATCATAATAAAGGGGGATTTATTAATTACAAATAATGTTTTTATATATGCTTCCACAGACAATAATAATGATCACAGGATAATTTATTAACTACAAATAATGTTTTTATATATGTTTCCACAGGATTAACTACGCAAAGGACGAGGGAAAATGCCCTCTGGAATAATCATTTTTATATTATGGATCCACAACAATTATAACAAAGATTTTTTATGCACTAACCATGTAAATTTTTATTGTGTCACACAAATGCCCCACCCCCAAAAGCGTACACACAAATGCCCCATAAAACAAACCCCCCCCCCTAGCACACAATATCCATTTTCAGGTACATATCCAGACCACAGTAGAGATATACCTGTGGGATATCCTCCACTGAAGGTCGGATCGACGAATCAAATTAGCACCTAAAATGAGAGGTGCATTACGGCCACACTACTCGCGCCTATCTCTGTAAAGGACGAGCTGTGCAGCCAAGATGACTTCGCTCGCCCACAGGGAGCAAGCCATACAATAAAAGATTCTGTAACCAACTAGTATATCACCTGCAGGTAGTAGATAATAGATAATAAATAAGGGGTAATAGATAATAGATAATAGATTATAAGTACATATTAAGTTAAGAAATACAATCGAAGGAAAGGTAAAAGATGTTGAATACAGTACTCGAAGGAGTATAGTTGCGCAACTACAGTGATCACAAAAGGAGTATAAATAATTATGAGAAATTGGTTTATTTGTTGATACAGAAGGATAACATATAAATAAGAAAGGTTAGTTTTACTAGTCCAGAAAGACAACACAGTTAAAGGTATTTGGTTTTGTTTTTATTGAAGATCGATGTGAATAAGAGAAATGAATTATGTTGCTATATTGATATGTTTTGTTTTTATTGAAGATCGAGGTGAATAAGAGAAATGAATTATGTTGCTGTATTGATATGAATAATGGGATTTTTATTTCAGGTTTTAATGGTTTTAATGATGTTACACAAAATGAGGACTAAAATCTTTTGTTGATATATAACCGAAATATGATCACTTAGTAATACACATTATTTTTTTTTCCTTTCCACTCTTCTAAATTTCACATTGTAAAAGTGTCGCATTTCTCCCCACACAATAAAACACTTTGCAATTTAAACCTTTAATTACACCTTGCGACACTTATTTTTCTATCTCTCTACTCTATCCCTTTTACACACATACAGGGCACGCGAGAGCAGTTTTTCATCCCCATAGGAGGCAAGTAATTATATATATGTATCCATGACCTCCCCATTTAACCCTCGGATGTTTTTTCCTCTCGTGTGTTCCTGCACCCCTTAATTTACCATGTTACAAGTGAAAATTTTATAATATGTCATGAGTTGTTTACCAAGTTAATATGTTCATTATGTTTGTACATCAAACACATCATAAGGGATCCAATTGACATCCCATCAAGTATACGCAAAGATGAAAAATAGTAAGCTTCACACCCCACTGTTGATTTTTAAGAAACGAATTGTAAATAAATATTGTTCCCCTCACAACAGACAATTACACTTGATCGCTAAGCACACCCGCACACCCAATTAATAGAAGGCACAATTATTCAGTTCTCAAAATTCGATAACTAAAAGTATAGCACTAAATTTATATTTACCCCCTAACTTACCCCTATCTTCTACGAGGCCACCAATCCACCCCCTACGACACCAACCACACGAAAAGGACCTAAATTAAAAGAAGAAAAGAAGAGAAGAGCAGAAGACAGAAGATTATCAAGAGAGAAGATGATGTCTTATATTTTCAAAAACAACCCCCACGTCTTCGTCCAGTTATCGAGGTCGATAACTACCCTACAAAGGGGGTTGTTGCACCCCTAGGGTACGCTATACCATCCCTTAAGGAAAATACACAAATTCATAAAACTACAGACTTCTGATATAAGATTCTAATAAAATACCACATACAAAATTAAATGAAGAACACAAGTACCACGTTCAGGAAGTCAGGTAGGCCCATGCCAAAGGCAACGACCTGAAATAGGTACACGACTCGCGAGGAATGTAAGAATTCGCCGAGCGTGCACACCAAAGTTATAAAGACCATTGAGGTCAAGTGCTGGGATCATTAATTACTCAGTCCTCTCAGTGCAACGACGTGCCGTACCGCTGCTGTCTTCAGGTCGGGTAAGTGTCTTAGCGATCCACACTCTAACCACTACACTACACACTTCCCCTCCCCCTGTGCTTGGACTGAATTTTATTTATTATTATCTACTAGTTTGAACTGCTAGCTCTTTTAGTGTATCTCTCAATAGACATACCCATTAAAACTCTAATTAACAGAAGCCACTGGTCTTACTCCTTTATTTATTTAGTCAGTAGGTTCCTACCCTAATAGATTCCACTTAGGTAGGACTTAGAAGGAGCTTTAGTGTTTATTTGCTTAATCACTACTCTTGATCAGCAAGTGTCCTTGATACGTGCCGACCACAGCTAACTCGCTACTTGCTCGCGTGCTTATAGCTCTCTGCAGACCGCGTGGCGCCGGCCTCGCGCTTTGGCTTACAAACTTAATAGCTCTTACCAACTACCCCTTTACCTAGAACTACCCCGTCAAACAGCACATTGGGGAGTTCTCCTGGCTGATCACCTAATCGATCTCCTTTCCTAAAACACTCCCTACCTCTTACAAATTCGCCAAGCTACAACCCCAAATTAGATTAATTTCATCCCCTAGATTTAGTATTTGTATTGGCATCCCTAACAGATACCATACAATACGTCAAGCTGGCCCGGCTCTCTGTCAACAAACACGCTTTTATTTAAATAAAAATTTAAAAAAAGAATTAAAATGCCTAGTTTTTTGTCCTAGAGACTTCACATTTGTTTTCATGGTAGAGGGGGTAGGGACCTTTCATTTATGTCAGTTTTTTTGTCAACGTGTTATTTTCCAAAATAGTAACAATTCAAAATTTAAGGGTTTTCAAAAAATCTCTAAATATAAAAATGTTTTATTATAAAAATAAAGGCCACAGAGGCCATTGGTTTGAACTATGGCACAACATTCTATCATGTTTGGTTTTCAAACTATTGCCTGCTTTCAAAAACAACATTTTTCAAAAAAAAAAAAGATAACGAGTGGTCTATAAAAAAGAGGACGTCAGCTCGAGTCCAACGACACCTCATTTGTTAAAATCCGACCATCCGTTCGCCAATGATCACCAATGCTCGCGAGAAAGTAGGCTATCATTTTTTTCCTCATACACCCTTGAAACTTGCTGTTTACCTAGAGGGCATACCCATCTTTCATTAACGTCAAACAAACTTTTTTCCAATTCACCGTTTCCAAAATAGTGCCAATCCAAAAAACAAAAATTTTCATTTTTTTAAATACCAACACACATGCTTAGCCAAGAGAACGTCATCCCAACGCCAACAATACCTCGTTCGTTAAAATCCGACCACGCGTTCGGGAGATATCGCCCAAGGTTTATATGAAAGTAGGGGGTGGGGCAGAACCTACAACCTAGCACTACTCCACAGTTCTAGTCCTAGAGGCTTGACATTTATTTTGCGGGTAGAGGGGATCAGTGAACTTTTTTCAAAAAAATGTAAAAAATAAAAACTTTTTTATAGAAAATAAAGGACATAGAGACCGTTCGTTTAAGCTATTGTACAACATTCTATCATGATTGGTTTTCAAACTATCACCTAGTTTCAAAAACAAAAATTTTCAAAAAAAAATCAAAAATATAACGAGTGGTCCATAGGAAAGCCCCCGTCAGCTCGAGTCCAACGACACCTCATTCGTGAATCTCCGACCACGGGTTCGGGAGTTATCGGCTCGCATTGGGAGTAGTGGTGGTGGGGGGGGGGGGCAGAAACCTCCTCACTCCCCTACTAATATGATCATTCATTTGAGAACACCTCATTTGATTATTAGTCCTCAATCTGAATAAAGGTTTAATAAATTATTTAGAAACATAATACAACTCAGCAGATCACCTTGCTGTTCCGCATGCCTCATTCTAATCGTCTTATCCATCTAACACTTTCATAAAAATAACTGTGAGTAACAACCAACTCAGTTTCATTTCATACAAATGCTTCAAATAGCATGATATAACATTACAGCAACAAGTTAATAAGTTTCTTCAACAATACGGTATACATCTTCGTATTTCCACACTTATATTATTTCATCGCAGACTCTAACTTCAACAAAGTCATATGGAATGACACCATCGTATAATATTACCAATATCATCACAATGCGGCATTAACCTTATCATTGGTTACAATAAATACACTAATACGGAATTGACCATCGCATTCCCAACTATAAATTCATATGTGTGTCCATTACTAACTCAATTAACTGTTACAATGTTGCTTTGCAAACGTATTTATCATTACAACCTCAAATGTTGTTTACTAGATGCTTCAGTATAATATTTATCGTTGAAATGTGTGTAGGATTGACTCTCCCTGCAAGTTTACTACGCAGAGTAAATCTGGAATCAATTAAATGTCTCAAAATATTTAATAATAATACGAGCATATCGTTCCATACTGACGTAAACTCAAACAATGTCATAAAGTCAAGACCACAATTGTTTATGACGTTACAACATGCTTTAATAAATTCGTTGTCATACAAATGTAGTTCCACATATCTGGGTTCAAGATTGTATCGTGACGTCTATATAAATCGTCGACCAATAAATAAATTAAATCTTCCAATGAGATTTATGTCTTCAAAAGAATTCGTTAACGATAGACCAATGCTATCCCAAAATAAAATAATCATCAGATATTAATTAATATCAATGCATTATCAAAGTCTCTGTAGCTTAAATACACTTGGCAAATCGATGAAATCGTCAATACTGTTCTTGCCAGAACAATCAAACGTCGGTAAGATTATCTCACAATAGCATTTAAATGTCATCATCATTCGAAGATAGCTTTCCCTAAAATATCTTCTCGCAGAAATATACCCAAGGCTAATCCTCTAAAACGAACAGTAAAAATCGTTGAAGACGAAAACCTGAATATAACTCTGCAAATAAAATCCATGGAAATAGAATTAAATGAAAATCGAAGAATATCCAAAATATGGAAATAAATTCCATAAGACTGTCTAGAAGATCAAAAATGCCGAATGAAAAAAAAAGTTGGATTGGCAGACGAAAATATCCAACACTGAAGTTCATATGAAGTATTACAATCTAATCGATGACAAAATAACTATACTCCAGTAGTTTAGGTATGAGATGTAACGTTAAACATTGTTTAATGAAATAAATATCTCTTAATAAAGTAGAAATTATAATTCTTAATTGACTAAAGCTATTAAGTGATTTATAAGCCTGGCTGGCTCCTTCATAGAATGCAAACACATTTGCCATTGAAAACATTTTTTTAAAATATCCGTATTGATGTTAGAATTAAACGTTTTATACGCCAAATCAATACATAAACAAATATATATATTTTATATATTGGGACATGTTTCGACCTTCAATGAGGTCATCTTCAGCTTAAAAAGAAAAGAAAATCAATTAAGAGTTGAAAACTAAAATTAGAAATGAAAAATTAATGATAATAATTATAATAAATAAAATATATAATAATATGGATATCCTTACAAATGCAATATTAATTAAATAAATGTAAGATTGGCCTTTTTAAAATAATTTTGAAAAAAGTAGTGAGAAAATAAGAACTATTAACGGTGAGTGTAAAAATGTTAAGCTTTTAAAAAATTATCAAAATATACTACAGTAGTAAATTGGTGCTCAAACATGCACTCAATCTACTCCAAACTACTTAATAGAATATGTATTCGCTGTACCTTGAAAGAAGTTCTGGTTGTATTATAGCGTATAGGAATTACCCAGATGGAATGGTAATTCTGTTTCAGGAGAGGATCGAACTGTAATTCCCCACGATTCACGAACAGTCTTCTCGGACATCTAACTCGCGTTCCCCCGAGAACACCCACTGCTGCAGACTGGACTCGAACTGCCACTCTCCCTCTGCTCGAACCGCCATCTTCTTCCATCAGAAAGCGTCTTCTTAAATCTTCTTTAGACGACTATTGTAGAATTCAGTTGAGAATGAGCAATATCGTTGAAAAATTTCGTATTTGCAAACCACATATTACTTCGAAAATGTAATGAAGTCGCTTGGTTGCAAAATGCCACGACACAGCTGGACGTAATTTTGTAGTGTTCTAAATTAATGCTGAAGGTTGCTCTGTGAAGTCACTATGGTTCTATTCTGTATATCCCAGGCGCATAATTTACTCACTCATCACAGCTAACATTATAACGTTTAACTGCATTATTAAAAATGTTGAGTTGAGATCATAGTGAATATCCGTAGAATCGATATCTCACTGTACTAAATATGCAGCCTCACTAATACAATAATGCACGGAGCCTTGTGAATGTCTTTAGTTCTTCTCTGCTGTTCGAAATCTTTCATCAGCGCACACGCTAACTGGACTGCCTTCGCTGCGTAGACTACACGTCGTTTCGGTAGCGAGATAATCACTTTTCTCAAGCGCTCGATTCACGTTCACTAAAACTGTCGAATCTCGTAAACTGGATAACATAAATCCATAATAAAAGCCCGCCTGTAATTCTAGCATAATGCACAAGCTTATTCTAGCTTCAAATATATGATGACTTCGTAATATCGCACACGCAAGTAATATCAATGAATTATTGTGTTCAGAACTTGCTCTCCCATATGAGTATTTAGCCTGTCGAAGCCAGCCTCCTTCTTGCTACCGGACTTGCCTCAATCGCGGGCCCACTTGGCCTTGGAGCGCTAACTTGCTCTTCTCCACAATCGCACCTCGCTGAATCTGTAATCGGTAATGAGCCCTCTTCACTGTGCTCTGCCGTCCATCAGAATGATTTTTCGCAATTTTTCGGGAGTGGGGGATGGATCACGTGAGCACACAATAATGCTTATTACTTCTTTCTGAAGTCCATAATCGCTGTAATATCATTTTACCATTATCAATACTTAAATTTGAGATCTTCTCACGTAATAATACCTTCTTCATACGATCTAAAAGAGAATAGATAACTATCCCAGTTATGATCCCAGAGTCTTCCAACATAAAAGTCTTCCCTGATTGGCTATCAGTGTTCGGACATTTAGCTCGTGGATACCGTATTCATTCTAACATAGGCGCGGTATCACTACGTCGCCAAGGTAAATTAACCTTGCTAGGACGACCGATAATGCATCACAGGCTTGCAACTGAGCTGAAATCTCGTTTTCTGTCACCAATCCAGCACCTACAATCTCATACATTTCCAATACTATTGAGTTGATACTGGCCTCAAAATCCATCATAAAATAAGCCGAATTCGGGCTCAGTACTTTACCGTTTTTTTTTTGGTCTGAAATTGCGATACATTTACGCCTAGTTAACCGCTGCTGCAAGGGACAGGCTTTGACCTAGTTTTGAGTAAGCCAGAGTCAACTGGTTGGAACTTGTGTTGTCATTCGTGTCAGTGCGAGTATCAGCGACCACGTTCGGAAGTGTGTTTCACATTTATACCCCGAGGAGAGCGCAGGAGACCTTGATCTATGAAGCAGTGGAAAGATTGAAATTTATATTCGAATATTATATGGAAATAAGGCACATTTATGTTGTCAAATGTATATTGGAGTACAATATATCACAGCAGAGAGATAATGCAATCTTGCTTTTGTGGAAATTGCCTTTGGGGCATTAAGAATTTGTATTTATCATATCGACCTATCACAGGTAGATTACTACGTCACGCACCGGAGAGTGGGAGTGCCTCTGTTTCCTGCGGTGACAGACAGATCTTTTTTCAACTCAGCCAAGTGAGCAACTAGGCAGAAATACATATCGTAATGTAGTTCCAAGGAGCAATAAAGTACAAAGTTATCACAAGTCAACTGCGATTTCAGTTTTAGTTAGACTTCGTGTTGTGCCGTACTGAGGCCAATATACACCAAGCTCAGTGTCGAAGAGGGACTTGGATGTACAGCGTGCCAGGCATTGTATGCGGGCAGCGCACAGTTATAGGAATCTATCTCACTTCATGTTAATGAAATGTTTGTGTAAACGAGAAGCGCAGCGCAGTGATACATTATGGGACTTTTTACTGAAGCCTCTACGTATTGAAACGGTGTTCTTCCTTATACTTACACCAAGATTATTGCAATTCAACGTTAAATACGTTCCGAGTGAAGATATTTTATCATGTACTGTATGTGGAAACCGGAGGTGTTAGGAGGGACGGTTTCGATGCATATTGTTACGTGCCACCCCCCTAGTGGCACTTTTGTTAACTGGATTACGGTGGGGGCACAAAGCACTACACCAATTACTGCTTAAAGAAATAATTATCTTTATTGTGGCCAGAAAATTACACTAATCAGCAAATACCAGCAATTAGGAGCCTTCTCCAGTTTCCTCAAGCCTCTTCCTTATGCGCTCTTGGCCCCTTTCACTTGCAACAGACCACAGAAGTTAATCCGTCCTAATGAGTCCGGTGGCCTTGGCAGGAGCTACCTGCCCCTCTTCCTCAGGTAAAACAAATACAGTACTTACGAGCACTTGAAGTACGCTGTTCACAAGCTGGGAGAAACAATGTCACAGGATTTCGACACCACAATATCTGACACTCAGTGAAAGCACACTTACTCAAAACACGGCAGTCCCCTGTATGTTCCTCACTTCGCCGCTACACTAGGGGTTTCGCAAGTCACCACACTTCTGTCGCACAAGATAATCGCTCGCACTAGCTCGTAAAACACAACAACAACTGCTTACGGGTCACTCTTATATAGCAGGCCGGTGACTCAATAAATGGTTCTAGATCCTTCCAGAGTCCACGGCTTCTCGAGGTTTCCACCGCTGGTCCAGTCACGAATCTTCTGGACTATCCCTTTGTTTGTAGTAGCCCTGTTGCATAAGGCGCGCGCAATACAGGAGGCCAGCCACAGCCCAGCCCCTGGGGCAGTTGTGACTCAAGCGGCGAGCGATGACACAAACTCACAGCCGTAACACCACCCCCTTCCTAAAAAGGCTGATCGTCCCGATCAATCATTGGTCCGTCTGTGTCCCTCCGTAGGCTGCCAGGCGATCTTGATGCACGATCTTCATCTTCGCCCTCGGGCTCCGCTGGATCCTGTAGACGACATCGTTGATCCGTTTCACGACTCGGTACGGGCCCTCCCAGGACTTCTGCAGTTTGGGTGACAGGCCTTTCTTCCGTAATGGGTTGAAGAGCCAGACCAGGTCGTCCTCGTGGAATCCGCCGGCATCCGTCTGCTGGTCGTATCGGGTCTTCATTCTGTCGGTCTCGATCCGCAGTTTCCTCCTCGCGAACGCGTGCACGTCCTCCAGTTGGTCGACCAGTTCTTGACAATACTGGCTTACCGGGATCGGATCATTCCCAGGTCGGCCAAAGGCAAGATCGACAGGTAGACGGAGCTCCCTCCCAAACATGGCGCGGGCTGGTGTGCACCCGGTGGCTTCATGCACGGCGGCGCGGTAGGCCAGGAGAAATAGTGGAAGATGTTTGTCCCAATCCCTCTGGTGCTCGCTGACGACTATTCGAAGATGGTTCTCGATGGTGCGATTGAATCGCTCTACCATCCCGTCGGACTGAGGGTGTAGTGGCGTTGTCCTTGTCTTCCGGATTCCCAGCAGCTGGCATAGGTTCTGGAACACCTGCGACTCGAAGTTCCTTCCTTGGTCGGAGTGCAGCTCCAGGGGTACTCCGTACCGGCTGACGAATTCCTTCACCAGGGTCTCTGCGATCGTCGCGGCTTCTTGGTTAGGGAGCGCATACGCCTCCGGCCATTTGGTAAAGTAGTCGCTGACGACTAATATGTAGCGGTTCCCTGCCTCGCTTAACGGGAATGGCCCAGCAACATCGATTGCCACTCTCTCCATGGGGCCGCCCACGTTGTAGGTCTTCAGTGGACCCCGTCGTCTTCGTCCTGGGCCCTTGCTGGCTGCGCAATCGTGGCACCTCGCGCAGTGGTTCTCCACGTCTGTTCGGCATCCGATCCAGTAGAACCGCTCTCTCAGCTTCTCCAGGGTCTTCTTTATCCCTAGGTGTCCACCAGATGATCCTCCATGAACTTCCTTCAGGACTTCCTCCGTCATAGCCTTTGGAACGACGACTTGTTCCCGAGATGTCTTCCCGTCGGTGCTCTCCCAGGTACGGCAGATGAGGCCATCCCTTACAATCAGCGAGTCCCACTGTGCCCAGTAGGACTTAAAACTTTGGGCTGCAGTCACTCACAATGTTCCACCCGGGTCTGGGGACACAGGCCCTCTTCCATTCGGCTATCAGTCCCAGGTCATCATCCTCTGCTTGTGCCCGCGTGAAAGATTCGCGGCTCCAGTTCCCTTGAAGTTCCACAGTAGTCCGTCGGCACAGTATCCCGGTGTTCTCCTCCCTTCGGGCACAGAAGGTGCAGTCTTCGGGGCACGGTCTTCGTGACAGGGCGTCGGCGTTAGAATGCAGTTGGCCTTTCCTGTGCTGAATCTCAAAGTTGTACTGTTGAAGTCTCTCTAACCACCGCGCGAGTTGACCCTCGGGCTGCTTGAAGTTCAGGAGCCACCGCAGGGATGCATGGTCGGTCCTGATGAGAAATTCTTGCCCGTACAGGTACTTGTGGAAGTGTTCAATGGTCTTCACGATGGCGAGCAGCTCCTTCCTGGTGACGCAGTAGTTCCTTTCTGGCTTTGACAAGGCCTTGCTGAAGTAGGCCACTACTCTCTCCTCGCCGTCCACTACTTGCGACAGGATCCCCCCTATGCCAAAGTCGCTGGCATCGGTATCGACGATGAACCTTGTTCCAGGTCTGGGGTAGGCCAGAATAGGCGCGGTGCACAGAGCCTGCTTGAGTTGTTCGAAGGCACTGTGGCATTCTGCTGTCCACGTGAAGAGTTGGTCCTTCTCAGTCAGTCGATGTAAAGGTTTGGCGATGTCGGCGAATCCTCTCACGAAGCGACGATAATAAGTGCAGAGTCCCAGGAAGCTTCGTAGTTGCGACTTGTCCTTCGGAACTGGCCACTCCCTCACAGCTGCGGTCTTCTCTGGGTCGGTGCGCACCCCTTCCTCGGAGACGATATGCCCAAGGCACTGGACCCGCTTCTGGAAGAGCTGACACTTCTTGGGGCTCAACTTCAGCTGGGCAGCCCGTAGCTTCAACAAGATCTCCTTCAGGTTGCTGTAGTGCTCCTCGAAGCTCCTCCCCAGAACGATGACGTCGTCTAGGTATACCAGGCAGGTCTTCCAGTGTAGTCCCCTCAGAATGGACTCCATTAGCCTTTCGAAGGTTGCAGGGGCGTTGCACAGACCGAATGGCATGACGGTGAACTGCCAGAGCCCGCTGCCCACAGAGAACGCCGTTTTCTCGCGGTCCTTAGGGTGGACCTCCACCTGCCAGTAGCCACTCTTCAAATCCAAGGTGGAGAACCATCTTGATCCTGATATGGTGTCCAGCGTGTCGTCGATCCGGGGTAGAGGGTAGCTGTCCTTCTTCGTGACGTCGTTCACCCGCCTGTAGTCCACGCAGAACCTGGTGGAACCGTCCTTCTTCTTCACTAGCACGACCGGAGAACTCCAAGGACTATGTGATGGCTCGATCACCCCTTGCTCCTTCATCTCTTCTACCATCCGGTCGACTTCGGCTTGCTTGGCGAGCGGGACACGTCGGAATGGGGCCCTTATCGGTGCGCTGTCCCCAACGTCGATTCTGTGCTGGACCAAGCTTGTCCTGCCGAAGTCTTTGCTCCCCACGGAGAAGACATCCTGGAATTCGCGTAGCAGGTCCTGAAGTTGGCGTGATTGCTCTTCGTCTAGATGGTCCTGGGATCCTTGGTACAGCTTCTGTAGTTCTTCTGGCAGGGCGCGTCTTCTTCGGTTGTCCGTCTGCAGGTGTCCGTCCGTCGTATCTGTGATGCGGGCAATCCAGGTAACGGGCTCGCAGACTCCTAGGTTGGTGTCCCGGTGAACCGTAATGTCGTAGTCGTTCAGGTTGGACAGGCGGACGTACGGCCGAGACGTCGTGTTGATGAGGGTCTTGGCAACTAGCAACCCTTTTGTCTGGATGTCCTCATATTTTGGTTCGATGACAGCCGCCACTCCCTCAGCTGTTCCGTCGACAATTACGGCAGCGCTGACTTCCGTCCTGGCGGGAACGATGACGTCCTCTCTCAGCCTTACTCGTCGTGCGGCGACGGCCTCGTGTGCTGGTCGCAAAGCAAGTTCCTCCCTTCCGAAGTGCAGAGTGTTGGTACTCAGATCCAAGATGATGTTGTTCTGGTCCAGGAAGTCCAGTCCGATGATCACTTCATTTGATACGTCAGCCACAAGCACTGGATGCTTTATCGCCCGTCGACCAATGACGAACTCCAGTGATGCTTCGCCATGTACCGGTGCGGTCTCTCCGGTCGCGGTTATTAGCTGGAGGTTCCTTTGTGTGGGTTGCACTCTCCACTTCGGGATCACGGTGGGGCTGACGATGGTCCTCGATGCTCCCGTGTCGATTATCATGGGCCAGCTCACTCCGTTGATGAATCCGTCGACCATCAGGCTGCTTTTATCCCTCCGTAACTGCGTCACACGAACTTGGACTGCCGGGGCTTGAGCCAACCTTCGCCCCTCATGGCTGGCTGATACTTGCTTTCCTGGGCCGCGCGGTTTCCCTACGACTGACTGTCCCGACGGAAACTCTTGGCGGCGGCGATCACCGCAGTCCTTGCTCAGGTGGCCTCTCTTACGGCAGGTCCAGCAGGTTGGTAGTCCTCTTCCGGGCCGCCTCACCGGATGTCCTTCGGCTAAGTTTTTGTTGGTGGTACTGCGACTCTTGAAGAACCGGCCTAGCACCTCCATCAGTTCATCGGCCAGGGGCTTGGTCTTGTTGGCTTTGGCTGGTTTCGTCAACGTCCACCTGACGCACCCGCGCGCACATTCTAGATACCTGCTTTGCCGTCTCGAACTCAAGTGCGTGGCTCAGCGCATCTGCCAGGGTCTTATTGCGCGCAAGACGCAGCGCCTGTTGAGTGTCCGAGTCCCGTAGCCCGTCGGTGAAAGTCTGCGTCGCTATCTGCTCCAGAAAGTCGGCCGGCGCTGTTGGGTAGGCGAGCCTTACGAGGCGTGCGATGTCCATCTCGAACTCCTGCAGGGTTTCCGCGTTCTTCTGTACCCGGGTCCGGAGCTGCATCTGGTAGGCCTGCTGAAGATGGCTATCTCCATATCGGGACTCCATATGGGCGATCAGTGAAGCGTAGTCCTGGGATCCAGTCGGGATGGCCTGAAGGACGTTAAGGGCGTCCCCTCTCAGCGCTACAATGAGAGCTGTAGCCTTTTCCGTGCTGTTCCAGTTGTTTATGGAACAGGCTGCCTCGAACTGACGTAAATAGGTGCTCCACGGGACCTTTCCGTCGAAGGTTGGGGGCGTCACTCTGCTCTGTCCCGTTCCTGGTGTCCCCGGTGTACCTGTGGGCGGGCGTCGGCGCAGCTCGGCAACTTCCTCTTGTAGGGCTTTGAATCTATCTTCCATCCCTGTCGGCGGGTGTCGGCGCAGCTCAGCAAATTCCTTTTGTAGAGCGTTAAATCTCTCTTCCACCCCCGTCAGCGGGCGTCGGCGTAGCTCAGCAACTTCTTCTTTTAAGGCGTCGAACTTCTTTTCCACTGCCGTGACTTCCTCACGCAGACCCAGTTCTAATTTCTTCAAGTCCTGTGCTAACTTATTCTGCCCGTCTTCCATCTTCTTCTGGCCGTCCTCTATCTTCTTGGTTAAATTCTTCTGGCCATCTTCTAATTTAGCAGTTAGGTCCTCGGCTAACTTCTTCTGGCCGTCCTCCATCTTCTTCTGGCCGTCCTCCATCTTCTTCAGGTCCTCCGCAAACTTATTTTGACCGTCTTCCATCTTCTTCTGGCCGTCTTCTAATTTGCAAGTTAGCTCCCTGGTTAAATTCTTCTGGCCATCTTCTAATTTAGCAGTTAGGTCCTCGGCTAACTTCTTCTGGCCGTCCTCCATCTTCTTCTGGCCGTCCTCCATCTTCTTCAGGTCCTCCGCTAACTTATTTTGGCTGTCCTTCAGGTCCTCTGCTAACTTCTTCTGGCCATCCTCCATCTTCTTCTGGCCGTCTTCCATTTTGGCAGTTAGGTCCTTGGTTAAATTCTTCTGGCCGTCCTCCATCTTGGTTTCCATGCCATTTAACTTTTCTAGCAGTGCTGCCAATTTCTCCTCCATTTTAGTTGTTTGTCTTGTAAAGGGCATGCACTCACAGGAAAATTAGAGAAAATGACCTGCTCGGGTTTTGAAACCAGGACCGTCAGGTGTTGTGCTTGAGTTCGTAATCCGGCTTCTGACACCAGTTGTTACGTGCCACCCCCCTAGTGGCACTTTTGTTAACTGGATTACGGTGGGGGCACAAAGCACTACACCAATTACTGCTTAAAGAAATAATTATCTTTATTGTGGCCAGAAAATTACACTAATCAGCAAATACCAGCAATTAGGAGCCTTCTCCAGTTTCCTCAAGCCTCTTCCTTATGCGCTCTTGGCCCCTTTCACTTGCAACAGACCACAGAAGTTAATCCGTCCTAATGAGTCCGGTGGCCTTGGCAGGAGCTACCTGCCCCTCTTCCTCAGGTAAAACAAATACAGTACTTACGAGCACTTGAAGTACGCTGTTCACAAGCTGGGAGAAACAATGTCACAGGATTTCGACACCACAATATCTGACACTCAGTGAAAGCACACTTACTCAGAACACGGCAGTCCCCTGTATGTTCCTCACTTCGCCGCTACACTAGGGGTTTCGCAAGTCACCACACTTCTGTCGCACAAGATAATCGCTCGCACTAGCTCGTAAAACACAACAACAACTGCTTACGGGTCACTCTTATATAGCAGGCCGGTGACTCAATAAATGGTTCTAGATCCATCCAGAGTCCACGGCTTCTCGAGGTTTCCACCGCTGGTCCAGTCACGAATCTTCTGGACTATCCCTTTGTTTGTAGTAGCCCTGTTGCATAAGGCGCGCGCAATACAGGAGGCCAGCCACAGCCCAGCCCCTGGGGCAGTTGTGACTCAAGCGGCGAGCGATGACACAAACTCACAGCCGTAACAATATTAACATTGTAGCCATGTGCGGCTAAATATGAGTGTGGACACCGCTCTCCGAGCAAATGTAGTGGATATTTCGAGTAACTATTATGCTATTTTCGAAGTGGAACATATACACATTGCGGACTATTGGCATGCGAAGCATAAACTTTCGGTAACATGCAGCCGCAAATAACTTATAATACAGTCGTGTGTTCACTCGATTATCGCGATGTTGCTTACGCGTGAACTCTCTTGAGGGGACATTTCTATTTTCGTCCGATAAAAATAATTGTCTTGTCTGTCTGTCTGTTTGTATGTAGACAACTTTGTTCCCTTATAACTCGAGAACGGCTGGGCGTATCAACGTAAAATTTGGTACAGATATCCATCAGAGCCACGTCACTAATCATTGATGTAACTCTTCTCCGTACCTCTCATAAAAGGGGGCCTACTCCCTTAAAATACATGCTGAAATAGGCGTAGAAGGACGAGACAAAGCTCATTTTCATTCGTTCAATGTGAGATCAACTTCGACTTCTGATTTTCTTGCCACGTGTACTTGGATACACTTTGATAACCTTAAAATTAAATATAATTGCTATAGCTGAATTTTGATCCAGTCTTTCGAGTTTTTATTGAGTAGGACTTTGTTTAAGAGAGCTGTTTGAAGAACAAGAATCTTTTTGAGATAAATCCCAGGAATTAACTTTAAGTGTGAGCGTATTTTTACGTGACTGTAAATACAACTCTGTAAGGCAAGCTTTTTGTAATCCAGTGGACTTTATTAAGCATCCACTCATGTTAAAAATGATATATATATATAGTTAAGAAACACAGCTGAACATATCTGAATACTAGTTATTGAACGTTAGGAACGTCAGTGGACGTATAATATATTATTCACGGCAGTACTCGATGGAGTACTTTAATGTTATGATGCTAGTGAAAGCATAATGTATAATGCAGATTATAAAAGAATAGTCTTCGTCAAGACGGTGGTAATGCCCACCTGTATTCAGCAATCGTCGAGGTCATGTATGACAATTATAATTACAGTATTTCAGTACAAGGTTATACCAATTTCAGAATGTTCTTGAAAAGACATCGTGTTTTTTTTCTTGCATTTCTTGCTACAGTTTGCTGATAAATTGGTAACTCCAATTATGGAACTAGATTTAGTGAAGCCTCGGAGATTTTTGTCATCTCCATTTAATTAGTTCTTCGGTTGTACTCAATTTATAAGATTTAAGCAAGTGTAAGAGATGATACATGATCGATTAACTATACATTCTGGAAGAATTTAAAGAACTATATTAATACTGAGAAATTATTGAATCTTTAGAGATTATGAATTACGAATTTCACGTCTTTTTAGCTTAAGTGCTTGATTGATGAAATAAACGTTAACCAGATTGCTGAAGCAAAATTTATACTTATGAATAATGACACAGCACCAATGAGGAGTGCAGAACTACCTGTTTGGGATGGCAATTACACTTGAGGGTGTAATGAAGATAATAATAATTTTGTTGTAAATATTTGAATTAATTCGCGTGTTTGAAAATGTTGGAATCGGTGGAAGAACCACAAAGGCGATCTCTTCGATTTGTTTTTCTTTTCTTATTGGATCACCTGTTGTACATATTGTCATTATTTCATTTGAGGGTCAAATGCATTCTTGGCCCATGGAGACAGCAGATGCATTTCTTGGCATGACATTAGTGCCTTTTTTCATGGATTTTTGTGTCCATTCGTGGACGTTTTGGTCTGACCTCCTGCCAGATTTTCTTTTTTGGAAATAAAATTTTTGTCATTTCTTTTAATCGCGCGATGTGATGATTTATAGAAGCATAAAGAGGTCGCATTAGGAGGGCCATGGCTAGTTTTCTTTTTCCGAGTTTCCCACACTCCTGAGAAGATGACTTCTTACGATTCTCGTGTTCTTAGAGCAGTTTGCTGCTTTGCTTGGTTTTACTTCATGCCACTTCTGTTAGGTTTTACTGCACCCCCAAACTCCCTTCTCCTGTAGGTAGGACTTGGGGAATTTCTTAGCCGGGGGTTTTCGGGTTCTACGATCCGGTTACCATAGAGGGATTTCAACAGGTAAAGGGTAGGTATTATCGGGTACAGTACCATCCCGGCATTTGCCCGAAGACGAAGTGGGAAACCACGGAAAACTACTTATAGGATGGCTGAGGTGAGAATCGAACCCCCTCTACTCATTTGGACCATCCAAGGCTGAGTGAACCCCGTTCCAGTCATCATACCACTTTTCAAATTTCGTGGCTGAGCCGGGAATCTAACCCAGGACCTCCAGGGTGGCAGCTAATCACGCTGACCACTACGCAACGGAGGCGACTTAATTTTAAAGTAAATATATAAAATAAAAAATCTTCTTACTAACATATCGTTGGTATTTCACATTTTCGGGTGAAAATAATAACTTTTGCAAGATAATTTCCTTCCGCGTATACGATATTGAAAACTAGCATACTTCGGGTACAAATGTCCTTGTGATAACATTTCGTGGATATCATTAAGGCAAAATATCCGGGACTCTATTCATAGTTCAAATCTTTAAGTGAAAAAGGAAGGACATTGTAGGAATGTATTTTTCTTTCCTTAAATAAATTCCAAACAAGTATCACAAATATCAATGTTTTGCATCAAGTGTCAATAGCTTGTTTGGATATAATTTGTGTTGAGTACAATACGACACTAAATGCATAAAAATCGGGCTCGTCCGGGATTTGAACCCGGGACCTCTCGCACCCTAAGCGAGAATCATACCCCTAGACCAACGAGCCACGCATGTTGGTCGAATACATTACTTCAAAACACACCAACGAAGGAGAAAGTGCAGGATACGTTGCCTAGATTCTATGCCGCGTCCCGGAGCGAGCTACATTACCGATCAGTTCTTTTGTTGGATCAGGCACGTTCAAATCAAAGCTGATTATTATTACCGGTCACGGTGTCCGAGGGTGCTAACTCATCGTTAGAGAGTGGGTTCGAATCCCACCTCGGCCGTCCTGAAAATGGTTTTCCGTGGTATACCATTTTCACACCCAGCCAAATTCCGGGACATGCAGATCCATGGCCGACTTCACACTCCCTTCCCGGACCTTCCTTTCAGTAGGCCAAAGTTAGCGATCAGCCTGTCACCATCCCCAGTTGTATCTGCTGACAAAATGTGCCTAGCACTACGACACTGTGGCGGTAGATGAATGATCCCTCGCAGAGTTCGTGGGTGGAGCAGAGTTTGGAGGATAAGCAATTAAATAGGCTATCGATTACTTTTTTAGAATTGAGTTTACCCTCCAGGGTGGTGGCTCCCATGGACCCAGAGAGGGAACTCACCCCTACCGCCTTTGTCAGGCAGTGTCCTAGAGTAGGGAACATCTGGTCGGCGTGGATACAACTTGTGAGGTGTGATCAGCACCTCGCCCAGGCGGCCTCACCTGCAAAGCGAACAGGAGCCACGTGAGGGAAGGGATTGGAAGGTTAGGCAAGGAAGAGGGAAGGAGGCGGCCGTGGCCTTACAGTAGGAACCATCCTGGCATTTTCCCGAAGACGAAGTGGGAAACCACGGAAAACCACTTTGAAGATGGCTGAAGTGGGAATCGAACCCCTTCTACTAATTTGGACCACCCGAGGCTGAGTAGACCCCGTTCCAGTCCTCATACCAGTTTTCGAATTTCATGGCAGAGCCGGGAATCGAAGCCAGGACCTCCGGCAGGACCTCCGGGGCGCCAGCTAACCACGCTGACCGCTACGCTACGGAGGCGACTAGATAAATTATTAAAAATACAGTAAAAACCTACCGCCACATAGAAATTCTTCGCACCCAATCTCAGGCCTTTTCATACGACGCAAGCCAAGAAACTTAAGATTATCGGCCGTGGGGTCACATCGCGTTGACCAGGCGTCGCTCCATTTGTGGCTCAGCAGTGTTATGCTTGGTAAGTGAGAGTTCTCAATGAGCTGCAGAGCCACAGTTGTTTCCGGGTTTCGAACCCACAACCGCAGTAACCGACTGCGATCTGTACGCAGTGCCTTAGACCGCTCGGCCATCCTGACTACTGTAAAGCCCTACAGTTATAGGCACTCAATCACTCGGCAAGATTATCACAGGTAGGCTTGGTATAATAAGTACAAAAAGTTTCGTCAGAAGGTAGATTCGGTTAATATGACGGCTATAGGTGGTGAAACACTCGGCAAGAATGTCACAGGTCGGATAGATACAAAATGCTTTGTCTTAAGAGGGTTTCAAACCCACGCCCACATGACTGGACTGCGACCTAAACGCAGCCCCTTAGACCGCACGGCCATCCTGACGACCTATGTAAAATATGGCGGTTATAGTCACAGAATCACTCTGCGAGATTGTCACAGGCAGACTTGATAGGTACAAGAAGCTTTGTCAGAAGGGGGATTGGAACCCACGCCCACAGAAGTGAACTGCAACCTAAACGCAGCGCCTTAGGCCGCTCAGCCATCCTGATCTATGTAACATCCGACTGTTATAGGCACTGAATCACTCGGCAAGATTGTCACAGGCAGACTTGATAAGTACAAAAAACTTTGTAAGAAGTGGGGTTCGAGCCCACGCCCACAGAAGTAGACTGCGACCTGAACGCAGCGCCTTAGACCGCTCGGCCATCCTGGCTATGGTACGCTGGACGGTTATAAGCACTGAATCACTTGGCAAGATTATCACAGGCTGACTTCATAAGTACGAAACGGTTGTCAGAAGTGGACTGCAACCTGAACGCAGCGCCTTGGGCCGCTCGGCCATCCTGACCACTGAAAGTCCGCATAGTTATAGGCACTGAATCACTCGGCAAGATTGTCACAGGCAGGCTTGGTATAAAAAGTACAATAAGCTTTGTCAGAAGTGGGATTCAAACCCACGTCCACAGTGGTAGACTGCGATCTAAACGGAAGGCTTTAGACCATTCGGCAATCCTGACAGATTCATACTGCTTATTACCTTGAATTTGTGTAAGATCTGACAGTTTACAGTACCGTATCTAGTTGTTAGTGGGTTATCAACGCCTAGGAGTATTCGTTCATTATGTGAGTGTGCTGTTGGATTCTACCCGATGAGAACATCCCGTTTTCCTCACGAATGAATACATCTGCTTATATTCAATTAGAGTAGTTACAATTGTTCCGTTTAAATTGTGGCTTCGAACACCGGACGCGCTAGCAAGTTATTTGCTGGAATCCCGTTTGAATTCCACCTCGGTCTTCCTGAAATTGGTTTTCATGGTTTCCCACTTTCACCACCAGGCAAATGCCCGGAAAGTTCCTTTCAACTAGTCAACGGCAGATTTCCTTAATTACATCCAAGTTACTGCTCGCCTGGGCCATCGGCCTGTCACCATCCCCAGTTGTATCTGCTGTAAACATGTGTTCAATGGTTCAGCTCCCAGGCACCGCCCATGCGATGGTAGAGGAATGATCCCTCGCAGAGTGAAGCCGACTTGGCTGGGAGGATACGCCTAAGTTCGCCTGTCATTTTCCTCGTCAGTAATTCGTAGTGATGCCAATTTTTTTGTGCACTACCTCATCACAGCAGCACGAGAATAGTTATTGATTCATTTAGGGGCTTTGCTACACCGTGGTTATGTAGCTCAGCGCACTTGGGTGTGTATGAAATATGTCTGGTAATTCGTGTCATTGTGATGGATGTGTTAGTGAGTTCATTTTGAACTAGCGTTAATAAGCCCCAGACACCTCTTTCTTGTAACACTTCTTCTTCTTCTTCTTCTTCTTCTTCTTCTTCTTCTTCTTCTTCTTCATGTATCCCTTTTGCCTCTCGACGTCGGTTCTGCCAGCCACTTTCTGTATGCATTCATATTCCCAGCGAGTCTCCTGGTTTACTGCAGAGTCCTTCCCTTCTTCTCTGCCACCTCTCCGACATATTGGATGCCCTTTTCTCGCAGGGTAGTACTGTATATTGTTTATCCATACGGCTCTTCTGTTTGTTCTCTGATTTTGAAAAGCTTCACCCGACGTGGGTAATCACCGCTACGCAAGCTAGCACAGTGGAGGGGCTGCCTCTTCACAGCATCTGGGCATACTGGAGTTTCTGTCAGGGTTGTTCCCCCTTATCTGAGCATATCCCGTTTTATGTCGCCTGAAACTCGCCCTCTCCCCTCCCTTAGGACATTAGGACATTAGGACATTTCTCAGTATTTACCAGATACACCTACTCAGCATTGGTGTCCCAACCGAGACCCAATAACCAGCCATTCACCCTCCTCCTTTCTCAACCGGGGTTGGGACCGGCTATGGCGGGGTTTTCTTGTAACACAGGGAGTAATTTTCGTCCAGACAGTGGTCTAACCTAGTAGCGGCCAATGGTTTCGTCCAGACAGTGGTCTAATCTAGTAGCGGCCAATGGTTTCTTCCAGACAGTGGTCTAACCTAGTAGCGGCCAATGGTTCCGTCCAGACAGTGGTCTAACATAGTAGCGGCCAATGGTTTCGTCCAGACAGTGGTCTGACATAGTAGCGGCCAATGGTTTCGTCCAGACAGTGGTATATCCTAGTGGCGGCCTATGGTTTCGTCCAGATAGTGTGGGTAGAATATTAGCTTGGGAATAACCTAACCCCCAAGGGAAGATGATGAAGAAAAAAGTGGGTTTCGGACTGGAGAAAAAGGATGGAGAAATAGGACGAGAGTCCAACAGAAGTTATAATTTTAACTTTAAGTATACCCAAAGGCAACTGCCACTGCAAATCCGCTCTCCGATACCTAAAGTGGGTAGGGACCTGGGCGAAGCTAACGGGAAACGAAGCTGGAACTTGGGCTGTAAGCAAGAAAGCTGCTGTAGTGTATTCCCTCTCAAGCATGCATATACCTACTATGGGGAACGGTGGTGGTCTGGCTAGACAAAGGGTAGCAGATTTATTGTGTATCTGTTCAAAGGAGTTTGTTTCTAAACAAGTAATTTGAAGAGTTCAAATAATTTGAATCAGCTTTGATATTTTAGTTTTTGAGATTGTAGAATTTCTAAAGAGCGACCAAATGCTTCCAAGAAGGATAGGGATAGAGCAATTATACCATTGGGAATAATTTTGGTAAGTGTACCAATAGTGCATTTAGAAATGACTAAGCTTTTACCCAGCAAGGCGCCGACTAAAAAATTAGACAATGAGAAACACTTATATTTTGAAAAACCAACCATAAGTGTTTGAGAGAATCTCCACAAGCAGGAAGCATGCGTAGCGAGCTATGCTTGCCTTACTGGCCAGTTAGAATTAGCTATTAAAGCTAAGAGAGACTTTACTAAGTTAATAACTAAGAGTTCTTGCTCAAATGCAACACGTGGTGAAAACCCTATCAATAGATTTATTTTTATTAAATAGGAAGAGTCAAGGAAGACAGGATCTTGCCTAACCGTTATGTTAGAGAAATGATAACGCAAAGAACAAATCTTTAATTTATTTAACAATGTAAAAAGAAGTAGTTTTTGTAACAAATATATAATTTTGATTTTTATAAACAATTGGGGTCGCAGACCTCCGAAAACATCTAAAGCTTGCGCCAGGCAATTGATAATTCTTTTGGTTTTAAATCTTTTATATGCTTTAAAATCTTCGTAAGATTTTGAAATGGCTAAGATGAATAAATGAAAAATTTAAAGATAACTGACGTAATTAAAGTTAAACAATAAATCAAGTACAAGGTGTGTACTTTAAGGATTTCTAGATAAGTATCTTAGAAATAATAACAACTTCGAAAGCAACAACAACAACAAAAACAGGAAGAAATGAAATAGAAGTTTCTATAACTTCTTGTATTGATACAGAAATACGCGTAATGATTATACATAGGAGATTATACAAATAGGGCAGGCCACTTATTGTGAAACCTGAAGAGAAAAATTGAAAGGAAGTTTCTAGAACTCCTATGTTAAAGTAGGGATCACGAGAAAAATGGGGCAAGTTTCCCTTTCGTGAAACCAAGAGATAACTCACTTATGAGTTGAAAGAATTGGATTCCCTCATTAAAAGGGAGAAACAATATAATTTAAGGCGTGTACTAGACACGAAGTTTTACAGACATTAATTCGTTATATATGGAGCAAATAAGGGAGGGCACTTATGTAGAGTGACACCTCATCAAAAAAGACCTAAAGTAACAATTTTATTATTTTAGTTTGTTAGTAAAGGGTTTGGGGAAGATCAAATGGGATTGTGGAAAAGTGTTCATGGCCGTATTTATTGTACTCGGACGAGCGCGAGACGGATGAAAAGTTGAACAGGCACTGTTTTCACTATAGTCAGTTGACATAGTTGAAAAGTTCACTGTAGTAGCACAAAAAGTTGATGGCAAAGAAAGTTATTGCAATGGTGGAAAATAACTATTTACACTAGATTAGCGAGAGTCTATTGCTTGAAAAACTTGTAGGTTATAGTTGAATGCACCAGAAAAATCCCAACGGAGGAAGAAAAATTAGATATTGATTAGCAGTTCATAAGGAAGATTCCTTAGTTTGAAAAAGTATTCCCATATGTGAGTGGAAAATACATGACAGTATATCTGGTAGATAGAGTGTAGGTTCTGGAAGGTTCCAGAGCAATGATGAGTTGTTTAAATTGGGTAGAGAATCCCTCGGCGGAAAACTAGATTATATAGTGAACCCTTTATCCACAGGCTGTATAAAGGATTCTAATAATTATTCATCATCTTTTGATACATTTATACTGACAACAGATATTAGAGCCAGACGGTGTTGGGATATATTGAGAAATCAGTGGTCGAGAGGACACAATGGTTTAAGCTCCTGTGGTATTTTAGGAGGATGCGTTTATATTCTTGGGACACAGGACAGGTGCAACTTTTAGCGCGAATGTTGGCGTGGGCACGCACACTATGGCTTGTTGCTAGGAAGATTGGCGCCAAGGAAGAAATCGAATGCTACGAAGCAATTGGTCTATCATCATGTTAACCACTCCCTACTGCTGGATAAATATGTAAAAGCGCGCAAAGTCATACAACAGTCTGGGCCAATAATATCAAGATGCCTTGTCTTAGCGGGAACTCGGCTTGGGAACGCGCACTGGTAAATTAACGCGGGAGTTATCCACAGATTAATTCCACGATCGATTCAAGCCGGCTACAGCATAATCGTAACCTCCACACAGCTACGAACTCAATGATACCGATCGCATGCTAGTCTGATAGTTATTATGGAATATTTTTTAATATATCCCCTTCCACACCTACCCTAGTCAGTTTCATTTATAAGGATCCAAGATGCTTCGAGGATCACCACTTATTTTGTACGTCTGAGGGCGTAACGTTCAATTACTCATCACTTATTTATGTGCGTCTGAGGACGTAACACACATTACTTATTTCTGTACGTCTGTCGACGTAAGATTCATACTCTGCATATTTTCATGTTTGTGAACATGGAACAGTGTCGTCAATTTATAAGTGTAACTTCAGTGATTTATTTATAGTCCCAGCACTATCAGTAGGACCAGTTCATCGAAGAAATTCACCAAATAGACTGTCAAGGAATATAGTACTTGATAGGTGAATATAGTAGGAATTATATCGTGTGTGTATCTGACAAAACTTTATTTAATTCAGCACGTGATGACGTCTAAGAACGAGAATGGATCTGGGAACCAGCAGGACATTTGCCTGAAGATGTCAATGACCAGATAAACATCTTAAAGGAGACGGCTGCAGACGTATTCTTGGCGCTGTTTAAAGGATTGAGTACCAAATAAATTTATTTATTAAATCAGCTACGGTATTATGGGATATTTTTTTTGTAAATATTTGTTTGCTTGCTTGGTATTGTAGATTATTAGTTTTTGTTTTACTGACACATTAAATATGGGACTAGCCGAGCGTTGCGTAATTTATATATTTTGTGATTGTATTTGGTTTAACCTGTACGGGGCGACACGCGCAGCCGATGCTCGCGTTCGCTTGCGTAAATCGCGGTCAAGCATTATTATTCGGAGGTCTGCCTTACAACAAAAATGGAACTGAATTAATTTTGAGATTAAAAATAGAATTTGGAGGGTAAAAGATTATTTGTGAGCAGAATTTTATGACGGATCAGGATTATTTTGATAGTTGCTTTCCAGCAGATTTGGACGGGATGGCACTTTGCACCCGAGTTTTTGTTGTGTATTTTTTGTTAATGTGTCTATGGACGCGATATTGTTGATCTTTTTTGAGCCGACCCAGTGTGTGTGTATGGGAGTCAGTCCAAGCTATGGGTGCGTAATGTGATTTTTATGATGTGCTAGCGAGAATATATCATGGCGATTATTCTGACTTGCTCCACGTCAACCCAGTTCATGTCCTCGCGAGGCTGGACTTGTGGTATATATATGTGTTTCTCGTCATCCAAGGGGATGTGCGAGATCTGTTGACGTTTCCAGAGTGAAACTGCACCGAGCTTGCATGGACTGAGAGAGATATTTGTGGCAGTGTTGACTCATACAAGTAGGGGAGCGCTCAATCAGATAACGTGTCTTGTCATTAGAACAGGCTTGCTTCCTGTACTGCAATTTAAGATGTTGTTTAAATTCACAAAAACCTGATCGGTTATAATGAGTACTGATTGATTAAATGGGAGCTGTCCATAATTGTAAGGTAACCACCAAAATTCGTGTTTGTCTGGCGTTTCATATAAATGTAAACATAGTTTTTCAGCCGTTAGGCTTGTATTTTGTTGTTCTTGGTTCAATTTTGGTGTGTTTATTTTTACGCGTCCTTGACCCGTGTCAAGTTAGGGTGCGCGAAGCTATGTTCCCAAGTTATGATGAGAGCGGTCTTTGGCCTAGTTCTGGCATGCTCTTTTGTGTTCATTATGTGCTCCGGCACCAATAAGAATCTCAGGGAGATTCTTCATTCTGTTTATATTATTAGATCTTGCATGTGTCAGTAGTAGTTTTAGAGTATTAATTAAGGGTGGGTCCCATAGCCGTAGTGTGATTTAAAAGATGCACTCCGTAAGCAACATGAATGTTTCAACTGTAAACGGACTCGCATCAGTACTCAATTTCTTATTAACGAACAGTACACCACACATTATATAACTTCTTGACCAGAAAAAAATGGACTTGTATCCATATGTTGTGACGAGTGAGTTCTTACCGCTCAAATGCTTATGTTATGATTTTATCATTTATGTGAAGTTGCATTCACATTGTCTTGTTGTGACGAGCGAGTTCCTACCGCTCAGTGTTATTATTATTATTTATTAAGGGGGTGAAAGTCGGGGAGGATTTGTTATTATTTATTATCATTATTATGCGCATACCTTTCAGTCATTAAATTTCTTTTATTCTACTTGTTATTCATTTTATTTCTAGTATAGCCTCTGTCATGAACCTTTCTATTCATTAGAGCATGTTGTTTTAAGCGAACTTTGCTGTGTAACGCAGTCAGGACTGAACACGACCCCGTAGACGACTCTCGACAAAACCATGCTTTATTGAAGGGTGCATAGACAAGCTGGCGCGCCAAGTGGGGCTAGTTCGTTGGTAGTTAACTGCTAGAACACGGGGGATAGACAGCATAGATAAGCTGGTGTCATACCGTGGAGCGTTTCGCTGTTTTGGGCTTTTCTAGCGAATCATAAACACGCTGTTACCCTACATGTGGTGTTTCGCTGTTTTTGACTGTTTGAGATCACCGGAAGTGATATTTTGTTAACGTAAATACGGCGAAGAGAAGTACCGCCATGAAAATGGAATATACAGTAGAATCACGAGTTTGCAAGTTAAAATACGATTCACGTTTTGTTTATTGATGTAATTAGTAAATTAATGTACGTGAAATCGGGCGCCCATTGATTAAATATAAAATTAGATTTGTTTAGAAAGTCAAACTCATGAATATGTTAGGAGGCTGGTAGCCTTAAATGACAATTAATACTTTGTTAATTAGTCAGTGTTAACATCAGATCTGGATAGTAATTTATGACTGAATATGTGCGGGGTTAAAAATGTATTAAGTAAAATTAGAACCATTCAGTGATGATTGATTTGCGGGAGTAAAGGGAATAAGTTTAAATGAACTGAATGTGGTCATATGAAGTAAATGTATGTCAAGAATTATATATGTGTGTGTCAGGGAGACGTTTGCATGCCATCATCCTGTTTTCTCAGTGATATATTTTTTGTGTGTGATAATGGTGACGGTCGCAGAGATCCAGGCGATTATTGAAAGTGCTACGGCACGAACCCAGAAGCTATTAAGAGAACAAAGTGAAAGATTAGACAGTAAATTATCTGAACAGAATGCACAATTAGCGGAACAGAATGAGTCATTCCAGACTCAAATGAATGACACTATAAAATCACAATTATCTGAACAGAAGGCACAATTAATTGAACAGAGTGAATCATTAGAAATTAAATTAATTGAACAGGGTAACTCATTACAAGCGCAAGTAAATGAAAATATAAACAAACAGTTAGAGGCGCAAGAAAGTAGAAATATGAGTCAGTTAGCCACATTATCTGCGGAGATGAAAGAATACACTACACAGCAGATGGTTCAATTCGCGCCTGATGTAAGTAAGAATAATGACAAACAGCTAGGTCAGATACAAAAATTAGAGGATACCTTCAACCGTAAATTAAATGACTTGGACGAAACTGTATTAGCAAAACTAGCTCAGATAGAATTAGCATGCACGGTAAATAACAGTGAGGTTAAAACGGCACAGGATGGTCTTGAAAAGCGATTTGATAAAATGGAGGAGGATTCTACGTTTATCCAGGGACAATTGTCAGCAGTAAATGAAAGCATTACGGGCTTAATAAAGGACATGGATAAATTAGAAATACAATCAGCAGAGCGATGGCAAAACCTAGAATCGGACCAGGATAATATAAAGAGTACGATAGATGAGAATAATCTACGTCTAGAAGACAGGCTTGAGAAGATAGAAGCGAATCAGGAGGACACGAAACAGCAGTTGGAAGAAAAACTGGGAGCGATTAAAAATAGCATCAGAAAGGATTGGCGTAAGATGAGCAGCGAATCTAAAGAAGAACGGTTAACAATCATAAAGACCGTCGGTGATAATCATACGCGCATTAAAGCACTTGAGGAAGAAATCAAGAGTAAATTGAAAGAACAGTCGGACAGAATCATAAAGGCAGAGTTGCGCTCATTGGGACAGAACACGTTATTTCAGACAGAGCACACTAAAGATAAGGGAGTTGACACAATGAGCCAGGGGGCAATTAGCGCGGAAAGTGGCTACGGACTGACAGGCAGCCCATTAACGACTAACACAGAAGGATTTCACAACAACGTTGGAGGAACTTCTACCCCTCAACATGGCTATCAGCACCCTCAAGTCGTACAAGTAATTCGATCAAATGAATTTAGACCTAATAAATTCACAAAAAATTCTGGTGTCACACCGAAGGCGTATCTTAAAGAGATGGATCACTATTTTAATGATAATAATATACCGCCCGCGCGTCGTTTAAGACTGATGGAACGATTTCTTTCGGGAAATGTACTTACGTGGTTCTTGAGCTTCAAGTACACTTTCGGAGGGATAGATGACTTCAAGATCGCGTTCCTTAAAAAGTACTGGTCGGCTTCTCTACAACAAAGTCTCAGGATGGAACTTTATTCAAGAAAATATCAGTCGACTCAGCAGACAAAATATTCAGATTTCTTTTCGCTGCAATTGTTAAAATTTCGGGATCTGGATCACCCTTTAGAAGAATCAGATCTGGTTATGACGATTGTACGGCAGTTGCCAGTAAATGTTCAGCAGGTTTTAGTAGCAGCAAACGTGGACACAGCGGTTCGAGCCGAACAAATCTTTCGTCAGATTGACGAGACAACATCTCACTTGCAGCAAAGAGGGGGACGACAGCTGGAACTTGTAAACACAACGGAGGTGGTTAATCCCGCTCAAATACACACCAGGTCGCAGGCCACAAATACAAGTGTGTCAACAACACCAAGACGAGATCAGGAGGGTGACGAAAATAGGTCACACCAGCGTCATGAAAATAATAATGATAGACAGACCCAGGGCAACAATAGGTATCAGCAGCGGGGATACCAACAATGGAGAAATAATAGGAGAAATGAGGGACCCTACAGACGTTACGAAAATAACAATAATGATAATCGACAATGGCGTGAAAGAAGATATCAGAACCAGGGGGACTATCAGAATTATAGAAATGATTGGAATGACAGGCACGCCGAATCGCAGCGCTACCTGGAAGAACTACACGCTAATGGAGGGGACGAACAAGGACATTGGGAACGTGCCATAAATAGAAGGTCGAATCCTGACACCTTTAAAGAAGAAATTGGAGAGGAAGAAAATATACCAGCCAGCCAGGAAGACGAACGAAGCTTGCCAATACGGAGTACGAGAGAACGTAGCCCGGTAGGGAGGAGAAACACCGGTGCGATACGGAAAACGAGTCAATACCAGAAGAAGACGACAGCGAGGAGGAGAAGAAGAGGATGGTAGCAGAACGGAGGAGAAGAAGAAGATGGCAGCACGGAGAAATGGAGAGGACCCTTCTGTATTGTACGGAATCTTGGTAACAACGCATACAGAGTGAAAGAATTGAGTACAGGCACAATGTCTGTCTATAACGCGGCGAATTTAAAATTGTATTTTACTAGCGAACCTTGGGAACGCAGAAATAATGCTGCAAATTGAATATATGGACGTCCTTTGTGCACATCCAACTATACGTGGGTCAGTGAGTACGTCAGTGGAACGAGAAAGTAGAGAACAGTCTGCTGTGGTCAGACACTAATGAGCTCTGACGGTGATGACACAGCGAGCGAGCGAGCGAGAGAGATAAGGACACTGGAAAGGGGAGATACGACCCTTGGGCGATCAGACAAGCAGGCAGGCTTGGGGAATGTCTGAATGAATGAGGAAGCTGATGTAAACACGGGCGCGTGTTGACACTCCAACGACAGTGGCGGTTAGACTGGACTGATGAGAGGGAGATTTCTCTAGGATTGGCAGAAATGGATTACGGATGTTATGTATTTGTAAAAAAAAATCGACTATTTGTTATGTTCGATTTTTTCCATGCAGGGGGGTTGTGAACCCTTTATCCACAGGCTGTATAAAGGATTCTAATAATTATTCATCATCTTTTGATACATTTATACTGACAACAGATATGAGAGCCAGACGGTGTTGGGATATATTGAGAAATCAGTGGCCGAGAGGACACAATGGTTTAAGCTCCTCTGGTATTTTAGGAGGATGCGTTTATATTCTTGGGACACAGGATAGGTGCAACTTTTAGCGCGAAAGTTGGCGTGGGCACGCACACTATGGCTTGTTGCTAGGAAGATTGGCGCCAAGGAAGAAATCGAATGCTACGAAGCAATTGGTCTATCATCATGTTAACCACTCCCTACTGCTGGAATATATGTAAAAGCGCGCAAAGACATACAACAGTCTGGGCCAATAATATCAAGACGCCTTGTCTTAGCGGGAACTCGGCTTGGGAACGCGCACTGGTAAATTAACGCGGGAGTTATCCACAGATTAATTCCACGATCGATTCAAGCCGGCTACAGCATAATCGTAACCTCCACACTGCTACGAACTCAATGATACCGATCGCATGCTAGTCTGATAGTTATTATGGAATATTTTTTAATATATCCCCTTCCACACCTACCCTAGTCAGTTTCATTTATAAGGATCCAAGATGCTTCGAGGATCACCACTTATTTTGTACGTCTGAGGGCGTAACGTTCAATTACTCATCACTTATTTCTGTGCGTCTGAGGACGTAACACACATTCCTTATTTCTGTACGTCTGTCGACGTAAGATTCATACTCTGCATATTTTCATGTTTGTGAACATGGAACAGTGTCGTCAATTTATAAGTGTTACTTCAGTGATTTATTTATAGTCCCAGCACTATCAATAGGACCAGTTCATCGAAGAAATTCACCAAATAGACTGTCAAGGAATATAGTACTTGATAGGTGAATATAGTAGGAATTATATCGTGTGTGTATCTGACAAAACTTTATTTAATTCAGCACGTGATGACGTCTAAGAACGAGAATGGATCTGGGAACCAGCAGGACATTTGCCTGAAGATGTCAATGACCAGATAAACATCTTAAAGGAGACGGCTGCAGACGTATTCTTGGCGCTGTTTAAAGGATTGAGTACCAAATAAATTTATTTATTAAATCAGCTACGGTATTATGGGATATTTTTTTTGTAAATATTTGTTTGCTTGCTTGGTATTGTAGATTATTAGTTTTTGTTTTACTGACACATTAAATATGGGACTAGCCGAGCGTTGCGTAATTTATATATTTTGTGATTGTATTTGGTTTAACCTGTACGGGGCGACACGCGCAGCCGATGCTCGCGTTCGCTTGCGTAAATCGCGGTCAAGCATTATTATTCGGAGGTCTGCCTTACAACAAAAATGGAACTGAATTAATTTTGAGATTAAAAATAGAATTTGGAGGGTAAAAGATTATTTGTGAGCAGAATTTTATGACGGATCAGGATTATTTTGATAGTTGCTTTCCAGCAGATTTGGACGGGATGGCACTTTGCACCCGAGTTTTTGTTGTGTATTTTTTGTTAATGTGTCTATGGACGCGATATTGTTGATCTTTTTTGAGCCGACCCAGTGTGTGTGTATGGGAGTCAGTCCAAGCTATGGGTGCGTAATGTGATTTTTATGATGTGCTAGCGAGAATATATCATGGCGATTATTCTGACTTGCTCCACGTCAACCCAGTTCATGTCCTCGCGAGGCTGGACTTGTGGTATATATATGTGTTTCTCGTCATCCAAGGGGATGTGCGAGATCTGTTGACGTTTCCAGAGTGAAACTGCACCGAGCTTGCATGGACTGAGAGAGATATTTGTGGCAGTGTTGACTCATACAAGTAGGGGAGCGCTCAATCAGATAACGTGTCTTGTCATTAGAACAGGCTTGCTTCCTGTACTGCAATTTAAGATGTTGTTTAAATTCACAAAAACCTGATCGGTTATAATGAGTACTGATTGATTAAATGGGAGCTGTCCATAATTGTAAGGTAACCACCAAAATTCGTGTTTGTCTGGCGTTTCATATAAATGTAAACATAGTTTTTCAGCCGTTAGGCTTGTATTTTGTTGTTCTTGGTTCAATTTTGGTGTGTTTATTTTTACGCGTCCTTGACCCGTGTCAAGTTAGGGTGCGCGAAGCTATGTTCCCAAGTTATGATGAGAGCGGTCTTTGGCCTAGTTCTGGCATGCTCTTTTGTGTTCATTATGTGCTCCGGCACCAATAAGAATCTCAGGGAGATTCTTCATTCTGTTTATATTATTAGATCTTGCATGTGTCAGTAGTAGTTTTAGAGTATTAATTAAGGGTGGGTCCCATAGCCGTAGTGTGATTTAAAAGATGCACTCCGTAAGCAACATGAATGTTTCAACTGTAAACGGACTCGCATCAGTACTCAATTTCTTATTAACGAACAGTACACCACACATTATATAACTTCTTGACCAGAAAAAAATGGACTTGTATCCATATGTTGTGACGAGTGAGTTCTTACCGCTCAAATGCTTATGTTATGATTTTATCATTTATGTGAAGTTGCATTCACATTGTCTTGTTGTGACGAGCGAGTTCCTACCGCTCAGTGTTATTATTATTATTTATTAAGGGGGTGAAAGTCGGGGAGGATTTGTTATTATTTATTATCATTATTATGCGCATACCTTTCAGTCATTAAATTTCTTTTATTCTACTTGTTATTCATTTTATTTCTAGTATAGCCTCTGTCATGAACCTTTCTATTCATTAGAGCATGTTGTTTTAAGCGAACTTTGCTGTGTAACGCAGTCAGGACTGAACACGACCCCGTAGACGACTCTCGACAAAACCATGCTTTATTGAAGGGTGCATAGACAAGCTGGCGCGCCAAGTGGGGCTAGTTCGTTGGTAGTTAACTGCTAGAACACGGGGGATAGACAGCATAGATAAGCTGGTGTCATACCGTGGAGCGTTTCGCTGTTTTGGGCTTTTCTAGCGAATCATAAACACGCTGTTACCCTACATGTGGTGTTTCGCTGTTTTTGACTGTTTGAGATCACCGGAAGTGATATTTTGTTAACGTAAATACGGCGAAGAGAAGTACCGCCATGAAAATGGAATATACAGTAGAATCACGAGTTTGCAAGTTAAAATACGATTCACGTTTTGTTTATTGATGTAATTAGTAAATTAATGTACGTGAAATCGGGCGCCCATTGATTAAATATAAAATTAGATTTGTTTAGAAAGTCAAACTCATGAATATGTTAGGAGGCTGGTAGCCTTAAATGACAATTAATACTTTGTTAATTAGTCAGTGTTAACATCAGATCTGGATAGTAATTTATGACTGAATATGTGCGGGGTTAAAAATGTATTAAGTAAAATTAGAACCATTCAGTGATGATTGATTTGCGGGAGTAAAGGGAATAAGTTTAAATGAACTGAATGTGGTCATATGAAGTAAATGTATGTCAAGAATTATATATGTGTGTGTCAGGGAGACGTTTGCATGCCATCATCCTGTTTTCTCAGTGATATATTTTTTGTGTGTGATAATGGTGACGGTCGCAGAGATCCAGGCGATTATTGAAAGTGCTACGGCACGAACCCAGAAGCTATTAAGAGAACAAAGTGAAAGATTAGACAGTAAATTATCTGAACAGAATGCACAATTAGCGGAACAGAATGAGTCATTCCAGACTCAAATGAATGACACTATAAAATCACAATTATCTGAACAGAAGGCACAATTAATTGAACAGAGTGAATCATTAGAAATTAAATTAATTGAACAGGGTAACTCATTACAAGCGCAAGTAAATGAAAATATAAACAAACAGTTAGAGGCGCAAGAAAGTAGAAATATGAGTCAGTTAGCCACATTATCTGCGGAGATGAAAGAATACACTACACAGCAGATGGTTCAATTCGCGCCTGATGTAAGTAAGAATAATGACAAACAGCTAGGTCAGATACAAAAATTAGAGGATACCTTCAACCGTAAATTAAATGACTTGGACGAAACTGTATTAGCAAAACTAGCTCAGATAGAATTAGCATGCACGGTAAATAACAGTGAGGTTAAAACGGCACAGGATGGTCTTGAAAAGCGATTTGATAAAATGGAGGAGGATTCTACGTTTATCCAGGGACAATTGTCAGCAGTAAATGAAAGCATTACGGGCTTAATAAAGGACATGGATAAATTAGAAATACAATCAGCAGAGCGATGGCAAAACCTAGAATCGGACCAGGATAATATAAAGAGTACGATAGATGAGAATAATCTACGTCTAGAAGACAGGCTTGAGAAGATAGAAGCGAATCAGGAGGACACGAAACAGCAGTTGGAAGAAAAACTGGGAGCGATTAAAAATAGCATCAGAAAGGATTGGCGTAAGATGAGCAGCGAATCTAAAGAAGAACGGTTAACAATCATAAAGACCGTCGGTGATAATCATACGCGCATTAAAGCACTTGAGGAAGAAATCAAGAGTAAATTGAAAGAACAGTCGGACAGAATCATAAAGGCAGAGTTGCGCTCATTGGGACAGAACACGTTATTTCAGACAGAGCACACTAAAGATAAGGGAGTTGACACAATGAGCCAGGGGGCAATTAGCGCGGAAAGTGGCTACGGACTGACAGGCAGCCCATTAACGACTAACACAGAAGGATTTCACAACAACGTTGGAGGAACTTCTACCCCTCAACATGGCTATCAGCACCCTCAAGTCGTACAAGTAATTCGATCAAATGAATTTAGACCTAATAAATTCACAAAAAATTCTGGTGTCACACCGAAGGCGTATCTTAAAGAGATGGATCACTATTTTAATGATAATAATATACCGCCCGCGCGTCGTTTAAGACTGATGGAACGATTTCTTTCGGGAAATGTACTTACGTGGTTCTTGAGCTTCAAGTACACTTTCGGAGGGATAGATGACTTCAAGATCGCGTTCCTTAAAAAGTACTGGTCGGCTTCTCTACAACAAAGTCTCAGGATGGAACTTTATTCAAGAAAATATCAGTCGACTCAGCAGACAAAATATTCAGATTTCTTTTCGCTGCAATTGTTAAAATTTCGGGATCTGGATCACCCTTTAGAAGAATCAGATCTGGTTATGACGATTGTACGGCAGTTGCCAGTAAATGTTCAGCAGGTTTTAGTAGCAGCAAACGTGGACACAGCGGTTCGAGCCGAACAAATCTTTCGTCAGATTGACGAGACAACATCTCACTTGCAGCAAAGAGGGGGACGACAGCTGGAACTTGTAAACACAACGGAGGTGGTTAATCCCGCTCAAATACACACCAGGTCGCAGGCCACAAATACAAGTGTGTCAACAACACCAAGACGAGATCAGGAGGGTGACGAAAATAGGTCACACCAGCGTCATGAAAATAATAATGATAGACAGACCCAGGGCAACAATAGGTATCAGCAGCGGGGATACCAACAATGGAGAAATAATAGGAGAAATGAGGGACCCTACAGACGTTACGAAAATAACAATAATGATAATCGACAATGGCGTGAAAGAAGATATCAGAACCAGGGGGACTATCAGAATTATAGAAATGATTGGAATGACAGGCACGCCGAATCGCAGCGCTACCTGGAAGAACTACACGCTAATGGAGGGGACGAACAAGGACATTGGGAACGTGCCATAAATAGAAGGTCGAATCCTGACACCTTTAAAGAAGAAATTGGAGAGGAAGAAAATATACCAGCCAGCCAGGAAGACGAACGAAGCTTGCCAATACGGAGTACGAGAGAACGTAGCCCGGTAGGGAGGAGAAACACCGGTGCGATACGGAAAACGAGTCAATACCAGAAGAAGACGACAGCGAGGAGGAGAAGAAGAGGATGGTAGCAGAACGGAGGAGAAGAAGAAGATGGCAGCACGGAGAAATGGAGAGGACCCTTCTGTATTGTACGGAATCTTGGTAACAACGCATACAGAGTGAAAGAATTGAGTACAGGCACAATGTCTGTCTATAACGCGGCGAATTTAAAATTGTATTTTACTAGCGAACCTTGGGAACGCAGAAATAATGCTGCAAATTGAATATATGGACGTCCTTTGTGCACATCCAACTATACGTGGGTCAGTGAGTACGTCAGTGGAACGAGAAAGTAGAGAACAGTCTGCTGTGGTCAGACACTAATGAGCTCTGACGGTGATGACACAGCGAGCGAGCGAGCGAGAGAGATAAGGACACTGGAAAGGGGAGATACGACCCTTGGGCGATCAGACAAGCAGGCAGGCTTGGGGAATGTCTGAATGAATGAGGAAGCTGATGTAAACACGGGCGCGTGTTGACACTCCAACGACAGTGGCGGTTAGACTGGACTGATGAGAGGGAGATTTCTCTAGGATTGGCAGAAATGGATTACGGATGTTATGTATTTGTAAAAAAAAATCGACTATTTGTTATGTTCGATTTTTTCCATGCAGGGGGGTTGTGAACCCTTTATCCACAGGCTGTATAAAGGATTCTAATAATTATTCATCATCTTTTGATACATTTATACTGACAACAGATATGAGAGCCAGACGGTGTTGGGATATATTGAGAAATCAGTGGCCGAGAGGACACAATGGTTTAAGCTCCTCTGGTATTTTAGGAGGATGCGTTTATATTCTTGGGACACAGGATAGGTGCAACTTTTAGCGCGAAAGTTGGCGTGGGCACGCACACTATGGCTTGTTGCTAGGAAGATTGGCGCCAAGGAAGAAATCGAATGCTACGAAGCAATTGGTCTATCATCATGTTAACCACTCCCTACTGCTGGAATATATGTAAAAGCGCGCAAAGACATACAACAGTCTGGGCCAATAATATCAAGACGCCTTGTCTTAGCGGGAACTCGGCTTGGGAACGCGCACTGGTAAATTAACGCGGGAGTTATCCACAGATTAATTCCACGATCGATTCAAGCCGGCTACAGCATAATCGTAACCTCCACACTGCTACGAACTCAATGATACCGATCGCTTGCTAGTCTGATAGTTATTATGGAATATTTTTTAATATATCCCCTTCCACACCTACCCTAGTCAGTTTCATTTATAAGGATCCAAGATGCTTCGAGGATCACCACTTATTTTGTACGTCTGAGGGCGTAACGTTCAATTACTCATCACTTATTTCTGTGCGTCTGAGGACGTAACACACATTCCTTATTTCTGTACGTCTGTCGACGTAAGATTCATACTCTGCATATTTTCATGTTTGTGAACATGGAACAGTGTCGTCAATTTATAAGTGTTACTTCAGTGATTTATTTATAGTCCCAGCACTATCAATAGGACCAGTTCATCGAAGAAATTCACCAAATAGACTGTCAAGGAATATAGTACTTGATAGGTGAATATAGTAGGAATTATATCGTGTGTGTATCTGACAAAACTTTATTTAATTCAGCACGTAATGACGTCTAAGAACGAGAATGGATCTGGGAACCAGCAGGACATTTGCCTGAAGATGTCAATGACCAGATAAACATCTTAAAGGAGATGGCTGCAGACGTATTCCTGGCGCTGTTTAAAGGATTGAGTACCAAATAAATTTATTTATTTATTAAATCAGCTACGGTATTATGGGATATTGTTTTGTAAATATTTGTTTGCTTGCTTGGTATTGTAGATTATTAGTTTTTGTTTTACTGACACATTAGATATGGGACTAGCCGAGCGTTGCGTAATTTATATATTTTGTGATTGTATTTGGTTTAACCTGTACGGGGCGACACGCGCAGCCGATGCTCGCGTTCGCTTGCGTAAATCGCGGTCAAGCATTATTATTCGGAGGTCTGCCTTACAACAAAAATGGAACTGAATTAATTTTGAGATTAAAAATAGAATTTGGAGGGTAAAAGATTATTTGTGAGTAGAATTTTATGACGGATCAGGATTATTTTGATAGTTGCTTTCCAGCAGATTTGGACGGGATGGCACTTTGCACCCGAGTTTTTGTTGTGTATTTTTTGTTAATGTGTCTATGGACGCGATATTGTTGATCTGTTTTGAGCCGACCCAGTGTGTGTGTATGGGAGTCAGTCCAAGCTATGGGTGCGTAATGTGATTTTTATGATGTGCTAGCGAGAATATATCATGGCGATTATTCTGACTTGCTCCTCGTCAACCCAGTTCATGTTCTCGCGAGGCTGGACTTGTGGTATATATATGTGTTTCTCGTCATCCAAGGGGATGTGCGAGATCTGTTGACGTTTCCAGAGTGAAACTGCACCAAGCTTGCATGGACTGAGAGAGATATTTGTGGCAGTGTTGACTCATACAAGTAGGGGAGCGCTCAATCAGATAACGTGTCTTGTCATTAGAACAGGCTTGCTTCCTGTACTGCAATTTAAGATGTTGTTTAAATTCACAAAAACCTGATCGGTTATAATGAGTACTGATTGATTAAATGGGAGCTGTCCATAATTGTAAGGTAACCACCAAAATTCGTGTTTGTCTGGCGTTTCATATAAATGTAAACATAGTTTTTCAGCCGTTAGGCTTGTATTTTGTTGTTCTTGGTTCAATTTTGGTGTGTTTATTTTTACGCGTCCTTGACCCGTGTCAAGTTAGGGTGCGCGAAGCTATGTTCCCAAGTTATGATGAGAGCGGTCTTAGGCCTAGTTCTGGCATGCTCTTTTGTGTTCATTATGTGCTCCGGCACCAATAAGAATCTCAGGGAGATTCTTCATTCTGTTTATATTATTAGATCTTGCATGTGTCAGTAGTAGTTTTAGAGTATTAATTAAGGGTGGGTCCCATAGCCGTAGTGTGATTTAAAAGATGCACTCCGTAAGCAACATGAATGTTTCAACTGTAAACGGACTCGCATCAGTACTCAATTTCTTATTAACGAACAGTACACCACACATTATATAACTTCTTGACCAGAAAAAAATGGACTTGTATCCATATGTTGTGACGAGTGAGTTCTTACCGCTCAAATGCTTATGTTATGATTTTATCATTTATGTGAAGTTGCATTCACATTGTCTTGTTGTGACGAGCGAGTTCCTACCGCTCAGTGTTATTATTATTATTTATTAAGGGGGTGAAAGTCGGGGAGGATTTGTTATTATTTATTATCATTATTATGCACATACCTTTCAGTCATTAAATTTCTTTTATTCTACTTGTTATTCATTTTATTTCTAGTATAGCCTCTGTCATGAACCTTTCTATTCATTAGAGCATGTTGTTTTAAGCGAACTTTGCTGTGTAACGCAGTCAGGATGAACACGACCCCGTAGACGACTCTCGACAAAACCATGCTTTATTGAAGGGTGCAATAGACAGTGGGTATTTTGGAAATATCCCTCGATGTGAGATAGCATCTCCGAAAATCTTTCATTTTGAAAGTTAGACTTGATAGTTTGAGTTTGATCAAGAAGATCTCTTGAAAGCAGTTATTATCACATAGCAACTTTCACTGTCTATAAAATCCAAATAAAAGCATTGAGCCTTTTAAAAGCGATGAGAATGAGGTTAAAACATGAAGTCGGTACTTATCTTTGCTTCATGAAGAAGGCGATGTTGCTGTTGACGGTTGGTTCTAAAATTCGAACATGGTGTCGAATTTAAAAGTTTGCCTCTTGAGTGGAGGAGGCGAGCTTTAGTTAAGCTCTAACTGACTGGTTTGACTTCTGACGTACAAGTGAGACACGCTCAACGGAGCGCGGAGGGACCAGGGAAGGGAAAAAGAGTGCGGGTAGGAGACAAAAGGAATACATATAAGAATAGCCAACTTTACAGTTATAAAAATCTTCTTGATGAAATGGTCTTCAAAGAGTTGATAGTAGGAGTCACTAGCGCAGCCTGGAGGGTGAAAAAGTAGACGAAGTTCTCTTGATCACGGAGATGATAGCTGGCGATGGCGACGAATTCTGGTGGCTAGATTGATAAGGAAGTCCTCTTGTACAGGAAAGAATTGAGGAACTTCAGAGATTCGCTGCTAGATGACGATAGGTAGGTCAAGGAAGATATATATCTAGAACAGACTTACAGGTAGTATGAGAGACATATACCAACAAAGAGAAATCAGGAGATCAGTGTTGGTGTTTGAGAAAAAAGGAAGGGATGAACTAAAGCAAAGAGAAGCAAAAGCTTACTCTATCTTACCGTGTATTCCAATGAATACACCACAGTGGTCTAACCTAGTAGCGGCCAATGGTTTCGTCCAGACAGTGGTCTAACATAGTAGCGGCCAATGGTTTCGTACAGACAGTGGTCTAACCTAGTAGCGGCCAATGGTTTTGTCCAGACAGTGGTCTAACCTAGTAGCGGCCAATGGTTTCGTCCAGACAGTGGTCTAACATAGTAGCAGCCAATGGTTTCGTCCAGACAGTGGTCTAACATAGTAGCAGCAATGGTTTCGTCCAGACAGTTGTCTAACCTAGTAGCGGCCAATGGTTTCGTCCAGATAGAGGTTTAACCTAGTAGCGGCCATGTTATCTCACCATGGCTTTAGAAGAGTGCAGTGCAACTTGCCAATTAAATTGAACAGCTGAAAGTAATTTATGAACATTTCGTAACTCATGACTCAACCTCGCACTTGAACACATGTGACAGCATCTGTATGTAACAACGCACTGTTTGCAACCTCATACAGCTATTTAATATGGTAGCAATTCAAAGCACACCATCAAACAAACGAACATAGGCCTCCGTACGTCATCCGTAACGTCATTGCTGTTGTTTGAGGCTTCAGTCTTTCGACTGGTTTGATGCACCCACTGCCGGCTGGATCGCACCCCTCTTGTTTGCTTTAATCTGCCTGCCCATTCGACACTCACAGGCGTACAAGATATATGCATTAATTCACCGCTAGGTGCAGCACCAAAGCACTGGGATTGCCGCGGCTTTTTAAGAGGAAGATGCCTGAAACGAAGGATTGTTATGTTTGGAGGCTTAATACCGAGATTGACGGACGTGAAAACAAAGGAAGCTTGTAGTTTAACGTGACTGTTCGCCTTGCGAATAGTTTTTGTTAGTGTTAGTTTCCCGTATGGTTTGAAACATTTGTTTTAGTTCTGCCCCATTTTTCTACTTTGCCGTAATTGCAGAGTGAGCGCGGTTCTTGTATATTTATTCTTTAAGTACAACTGATATTTTAATTGTATTCATGTTTTACATTTATTTATGTATCATGACTCGTCTATTCTGAAGTGTGTTTTTAGTGTTCCTCTCTCGCGAACTGTCACAAAATCACTGAGCTGCCCCAGCTGCCGTTCGCACGTCCCTTCTTTGTCTATGAGCTGATTGGTCGCCTGCCTTCCCCCGCTGGTCGGCTATCCGCATCTTCCAATGACGTCACTACCACTATATAACCTTAGGTCTACCGGCCTATGGGTCGACTCTCCATCATCGGTCACTTGCTGCTACAAGCTTGCTGGGGGGTCATTACCCTCTGGAGTCACACGGCCTTGCCAGAGGCCCTGCTTCACGACAACACGGGGTCAGGCTCCAGGCCAACCTTTGCTCCAGCTAGCGGCTGGGCATTTTCTACAACGCTGTACTCAGTTTAAAGTCAGCCTAATGAAAAAGCAACTTCTCGAACCAGCGGAGATGTTATTACCAAGAAACATCTCACTGCTGGTCAACTCTCGTCAGCACTACTAAACATCGCCAAAACCTTGGCTCAGAACCCGCGCCTCTGGAGTGTGTGCGCATTAACCTCGATCATCAGCCCTGTGCGGGCAAATAGAACTGCTACTTCAATCATCAGCTCTGTGTGGACAATCTATCCGCAACCTTGGTCATCAGTCCCTTGCGGACAAACCAACTGTTTCCAGCCAAGGGTTTGCTGGCCTAACACGAAAGGGTTATGTATTTTCACCTCATTGAAGGTGGTATCATATACTGGTAGACACCTAGATTCATCATGGTTAATCATTAAGGGTTCCTCTTTTATGTATTTTAAAGTATGTCTCTTTTAATTAACAATATAAAGTTTAATCCCACATAAGGGAATTTTGTTAACCTTTTTCGTTTCCTGGAGAAACTAGCAAATTTGCATTCTTATTCTTATTGTTAATTCTTAAACTATATTTTTTCGAAATAATTTCATATGCTATTTAAAGATTTATTAAACGCAAAGGAAAATCTTAATCTTTGGTCTCTTCCATCACCTAAGATTCAATCCTTGTGTCCGAAACCCTACATCCTTTCGAAATCCCTTAAAGGGTGCGACCCCACCCTTTTCCATGGTACCTCAACCCCGGATCGAACCCAGAACTTTAATTCTGAGACCACATATTCTGTTTCAAAACACAAACTTGTGCAATCTAACATTTGTATTATACATTTCAGTATACCGTGGCTAGCGCAGGAGATCTGCGGGAAGGCGGAAACAATCCCAGCATATTGTACAACTGTTCTCTTTCCGGAAAGCGGGTCTCAGTCTGGTGCTGCAAGCAGCTTCGGTGAGTGAGTTATTCCAACTTTCCAGCCATGCCAGTAACAATAGATGATAAACTGTTAAACTCTCGGGCGGCCTACAAAGGTCAACTCACCCGTTTTCAAAAATATGTAGCTACTCTACCGAAAGAGGAACAAAACCTTGATATTATATCTCAGCGTTTAAAAGCTTTTGAACAGGCGTACGAGAAATATGATCTCGTGCAACTTGAAATTGAAATCATAAGTCCGGAACATCAGTTAGATAGGGAAGAAGTAGAGAGTAATTATTTTGATACACACGCTCAGGCTGTGGCATTAGTTAGAACTTTGACCCTGGCGTTGAAGGTAGAGGAAACTCTAGGAAGAATTAGCGACAATGGGAATAGTGTCAAACCATTGCTACCTAAAATCGAAATTCCGCATTTTTCAGGAAGGGAGGAGATGTGGCAATCATTCTTTGAATTGTTCAGTTCATTAGTACATGATAATGCCACACTTCCAGAAATTCACAAATTCCATTACTTAAAATCCACTTTGCAGGGCCCACCGCTTCAACTTATAAGAGAACTCCCCTTAACAGGAGAAAACTATAACATTGCTATAGAGCTTCTTAAAGGCCGTTATGGCAACGAAGAATTATGCATTCAAAGGCATATTCAAGCCTTATTTAACTTGCCCGCCTTGCGAGCTGACAATTTGTCAACACTGCGAGCCTTAAGTGACACGGTCCAACTACACGTCAGGGCATTGGCACGGTTGAATCAACCGGTCGAGCATTGGGATCTATTCTTAGTTCACTTGGTTACTTCTAAATTTGATCCATCAACCTTAAAGGCATGGGAGAGGGGACTAACAAATGACACTTCATATACCTATAATTCACTGCTTACGTTTATAAATAATAGATGTCAGGTTTTGTCAGCCGTAGCCTGTCATATGTCAGGAAGTGCAGATAACAAATCTAATGTTGTGAAGCCAGTCGGTAGTAAAATAAACAAATCTGCTGTCTTTACTGTTCAACATAATTCAACAGATTGTATTCTCTGTAAAGTGCCTCACAGGTTATATTCCTGCGTTGCCTTTAAAGCTCTTTCTACCGATGAAAGACGCAAATTAATAGCTCAAAAAAGATATTGCTACAACTGTCTGTCAGCTAGGCATACGGTGCCTGATTGATTATCTAAAAATACTTGTTCCCATTGCAAGGCTCAACATCACACCTTGCTTCATTGGTTTGAAAAGCCACGTCAGGCTCCTTCCCCTGGAAGTTCCAAAGATACATCCCCAGGAGCCAATGCGCAATCTTATACTCAGAGCTCTAGCTCTATTCGTAGTTCCCAGGTGCTACTATCAACCGTGTTATTAAAAGTTCAAGATTCCTCTGGTAGATGGCTTGAAGCACGTGCCTTATTGGATAATGCCGCCACCCATGACTTCATAAGTGAGCGTCTCATTAAGAAACTTGGTCTTCCCAAGCAACCTACATTAATTCAGGTTACCAGTATTAACAATAGCAATGTTACATCTTTACATTTTGTTCGTATTCATATCAAAGATGCTGTTAATTGTAACACAACATTTCAGTTGAATTGTCTTGCCATTGATACTATTGGCAGTAATACCCCTAGTACTTCTTTTGAAATTAGAAATTGGCAATTTCCTCATAACATTCAGTTGGCAGATCCAACATTTAATACGAGCGCTCCAGTAGACATACTTCTCAGTGCCCAAGTATTCTGGCAATGTCTCCTTAGCTCTAATGTCAAAATATCACCAGGAGTGTTTGTTCATCATACCAAGCTAGGTTGGTTAGTAACGGGTCAAGTCCCTCGTAAGTCATTTCAAAATTTCTCACAATGTCATTTTGTCAATGCAAGTCTCGATTACAACTTAGAAAGATTTTGGAAAATCGAAACTATAGATTCAGTTTCGCCTTCCTCAGTTGAAAATGAAATGTGTGAAAAACTGTTTCGCGAAACAACCAAACGCAATTCAGAGGGTAGATTTGTTGTAACAATGCCCCGAATGGATAATCCACCTCTTTTATTTGAAACACACCCTAGGGCTCTTAGAGCACTCTATGCTGTGGAAAGCAAATTTAAACGTGACCCTGTTGTTAAAACTCAATATTCCACATTTATGGAGGAATATGAGGCGCTCGATCACATGGAGGTTGTTACCAAGAAAGATGACTCTTCCTATACCCCATCTGAAGTCATTTACCTCAATCACCATCCTGTTTGGAAGAATGAAATTTTCAAGGAAAACATAAGAGTGGTCTTTAATGGCTCTGCATTGGATGCCAACGGAACTTCCCTGAATGACACATTATTATCAGGCCCTCCAATTCTATCTGACATTTCTTCTGTTTTGATGAATTTTCGCTTGTTCCCTATCGCAGTGATATCTCATATCAAGCAGATGTATAGACAGATTTTGGTCGATCAACAACAGCGCGACCTTCAGAGAATTCTTTGGTGCAACGAGCCTACTAAACCTGTCAACATTTATCGGCTAAAACATTAACCTATGGACTAAAGCCTTCTGCTATTTTAGCCATACGTACGTTGAAATTACTTGCTGAACAGGATGGCCCGTTGTATTCTCCTAGGGGGGCGTGGTGGCGCAGCGGTCAAGCTGTATGCCTCTCACCAAGGCGGACCGGGTTCGATTCCCGGTCAGTGCATGTGAGATTTTCGATGTGAAATGCCATGTCCTGTGGTTCGGATTCCACGTAAAAAGGAGGTCCCGTGGCTCATGATCGCGAGATTAACGGTCACGTTAAACTACAAGCTTCCTTTTTTGTATTCTCCTAAGGCTTCTGAAGTGTTAAAATCATCATTTTACGTTGACGATTTTCTTCATTCATTTGAGTCAGTATCTGAAGCACTGCAAGTCTCTAAAGATTTGACAGCTTTGCTTTTGGGAGGCGGATTTTCCTTGTGCAAATGGAACTCTAATTCGGAGGAATTCCTTTCTAAATTTCCATTAACTTCAGTCTATAACGACTCAGTAGAGCTTCTTCAGGAAAGTAATTCTATCAAAACTCTAGGCATCTATTGGAGTCCTCAAAAGGATTTTTTCTTTTTGAAAATTAATCTCAGTGACATCCAACCGCAAACTAAGCGGCAAATTTTGTCTGAGATTGCAAAGATATTTGATCCTCTCCAATTTTTGGCGCCAATCATCGTCACAGCAAAGCTTTTCATGCAAGACCTTTGGTCCTTGAAAACTGGTTGGGATGAACCAGTTCCTTCAGAGTTGCAAAAAAATTGGATTTCTTATAGAAATAGTTTGGAAGATCTTTCTAATGTTATTATCCTGCGAGTGATTATTCCCTTTCCCTCCTGTGGAGGATATGAACTTCACATCTTTGCCGATAGCTCATTGAAAGCTTATGGATGTTGAGCGTATATTGTTTGCCGTAATTTTGTCCAATCATATTTCTTTTCCAATTTAATTTGCGCTAAGTCAAAGGTGGCCCCTCTTAAATCTTTATCCTTGCCACGACTGGAACTTTGTGCTGCTCTTCTGGCGGTTGAATTATCGGTCAAAATCCGTCAATCTTTAAAAATCCGATTTATTAAAACTTACTTTTTGAGTGACTCAGCCATCACGTTGGCATGGATTGCCAAACCTCCCTCGCATTGGCAGGTGTTTGTAGCTAATAGAGTGTCCAAAATTCAACAATTGTCTAACCTTGAACAATGGCATCATGTATCTGGCAAGGAGAACCCTGCAGATGTCATTTCTCGGGGATGTTCCCCTCTTATGTTGGCTAACCTGACATTATACTGGCACGGTCCCCGTTGGCTTCTGCAAGAACCTTCCGCTTGGCCAAATTTTCCTCTTCCGGAGTTATCAGACTTGCCGGATGCTGGTAAGATTACTGGATCTTCTCTTCTCGTTTCCGACTCTCCCCTTCTCTTGCAGCGATATTCCTGTTTCCATAAATTGGTGAGGGTTATGGCTTATCTCCTTCGATGGAAATATTTTGTGGTAGAACAACCCCTTTTTCCTAAGCCATATTTAACCCTTTCTGAATTAGGTTTAGCCACTACAAAAATCTTATGGCTTACTCAACAAGAAATATTCTCTGAAGAATGGCAGGTGTTGTCCCAAGGTCAATCCCTTAAGAAATCGAGTAGGCTTTCCTCACTCGCCCCTTTTTTGGATACTGATGGTTTACTAAGAGTAAGAGGACGTTTATCTTTGGCTGATCTTTCTGAGGATAAAAACATCCAATTATTCTTCCCTCAAAGCATCATGTCACTTCCTTAATCATTCGTCAGTATCATTACCAGCATCTTTATGCTGGAACTCGTACATTACTTTCTGTCATTCGTGAAAGGTATTGGCCCATAAACGGAGTCCATGAAGTTACCTCTGTTATCCGGAAGTGCATTCCATGTTTTAAATCCAACCCTAAAATTACCACTCAGCTCATGGGTGATCTTCCCAACTTTAGATCTGCGCCTGCTAGACCCTTTGCCTTTACGGGGGTGGATTATTCCGGGCCTTTTGTTTACAGAAGAAATTCTCCTGAGGCCAAAAAATGTATTTCTGGAAAACTCTATATTTCGCTGTTTGTATGTATGGTCACCGGAGCAGTTCACTTAGAACTAGTTACCAACGCCTCTACTGCTTACTTTTTGGCAGCTTTTGCCAGATTTTTTGCTCGCCGAGGTCTTCCTTCAGAAGTATTCTCAGAAAATGCTAAAAATTTTATCGGGGCTTCTGAACAAATTAAGAGAGCTCTTACTCACAATTCAGCGCTGGAAAGGATTACTGATTATGCTCACCAGATAAATTTCAAGTGGCACTTTATCCCCCCTTATGCACCTCATCAAGGTGGGCGTTGGGAGTCTTGTGTGAAACTCACCAAGAAGCACCTTAGACGTGTTTGTGGCCACACCCCTCTTTCTCATGAAGAATTTAATTCCTTAATTATTTTTATTGAGGGCATAATTAATTCTCGTCCTTTATCACCCTTATCTAATGATCCTTTAGATCTTCTGCCATTAACGCCAGGCCATTTTCTTATCGGTGGTCCGTTGACTGCCTCTCCCCCTTTGTTATATTCTAATTCTCAATCTTCTTTAGCCATTTCTTGGCGCAAAATTGAAAGTTTGCGCAATAATGTTTGGCGCCGCTGGAGGTTGGAATACCTCGGTTTGCTTCAGCAGCGTGGTAAATGGCTTGTTTCCTGCTCTAACCTTCAGGTAGGGGACTTGGTGCTTTTGAAAGACCCTAGTCCCCCTCTTGTCTGGAATTTGGGTAGGGTTGTCGAGTGCTTTCCTGGCAGAGACGGTAGGGTCCGCGTGGTGAAGATTAAGACTTCTGCTGGCCACTTTCTCAGGCCAATCACCATGCTTGCTCCTTTACCACGCGAAGCCTAACTCCTGCGCGTTCTCTCTGCAATTTTTTCTCTCGCCCCTCCCAGCATGTTCGCCTTGCGAATAGTTTTTGTTAGTGTTAGTTTCCCGTATGGTTTGAAACATTTGTTTTAGTTCTGCCCCATTTTTCTACTTTGCCGTAATTGCAGAGTGAGCGCGGTTCTTATAGATTTATTCTTTAAGTACAAGTGATATTTTAATTGTATTCATGTTTTACAATTATTTATGTATCATGACTCACCTATTCTGAAGTGTGTTTTTAGTGTTCCTCTCTCGCGAACTGTCACAAAATCACTGAGCTGCCCCAGCTGCCGTTCGCACGTCCCTTCTTTGTCTATGAGCTGATTGGTCGCCTGCCTTCCCCCGCTGGTCGGCTATCCGCATCTTCCAATGACGTCACTACCACTATATAACCTTAGGTCTACCGGCCTATGGGTCGACTCTCCATCATCGGTCACTTGCTGCTACAAGCTTGCTGGGGGTCATTACCCTCTGGAGTCACACGGCCTTGCCAGAGGCCCTGCTTCAAGACAACACGGGGTCAGGCTCCAGGCCAACCTTTGCTCCAGCTGGCGGCTGGGCATTTTCTACAACGCTGTACTCAGTTTAAAGTCAGCCTAATGAAAAAGCAACTTCTCGAACCAGCGGAGATGTTATTACCAAGAAACATCTCACTGCTGGTCAACTCTCGTCAGCACTACTAAACATCGCCAAAACCTTGGCTCAGAACCCGCGCCTCTGGAGTGTGTGCGCATTAACCTCGATCATCAGCCCTGTGCGGGCAAATAGAACTGCTACTTCAATCATCAGCTCTGTGTGGACAATCTACCCGCAACCTTGGTCATCAGTCCCATGCGGACAAACCAACTGTTTCCAGCCCAGGGTTTGCTGGCCTAACACGAAAGGGTTATGTATTTTCACCTCATTGAAGGTGGTATCATATACTGGTAGACTCCTAGATTCATCATGGTTAATCATTAAGGGTTCCTCTTTTATGTATTTTAAATTATGTCTCTTTTAATTAACAATATAAAGTTTAATCCCTCATAAGGGAATTTCGTTAACCTTTTTCGTTTCCTGGAGAAACTAGCAAATTTGCATTCTTATTCTTATTGTTAATTCTTAAACTATATTTTTTCGAAATAATTTCATATGCAATTTAAAGATTTATTAAACGCAAAGAAAAATCTTAATCTTTGGTCTCTTCCTTCACCTAAGATTCAATCCTTGTGTCCGAAACCCTACATCCTTTCGAAATCCCTTAAAGGGTGACCCCCCACCCTTTTCCAGTGACCGTTAATCTCGCGATCATAAGCCACGGGACCTCCGTTACGTGGAATCCGAACCTCAGGACATGGCATTTCACATCGAAAATCTCACATTCACTGACCGGGAATCGAACCCGGTCCGCCTTGGTGAGAGGCAGGACGTGAAAACATTACACTTAATTAGTTCTTTTGTTATTCAATCATCTAAAAGTATTCAGACACATACTTACGAGCAAATTTTCAGTATAAAGGAAAGCAAAAATACATGGTGGTGGAGGCGTTTGTTTTAGGGGCGAAATGTCTAGCTCATTTTCCCGTAATTATGCTGATGATAATAAAAATACTACTTCTAACTGACTTAAATCTAACTTACATACTTCGCGAGATGAAAAGAAAAGAATGAGGACAATAAAAGACAAGGAAAAGTAATGCCTTCGGCCCCCGAAAAATGGGATGTTGATTTATTTGGGGGCTTTGCGACATCGTGATCATGTAGCCCCATGTACTTGTGATGGCTGTATTATACATTTGTACAGATTTTTGGACAGATTTACAAATGTATTTATTTATTTATTTACTTATTTATTTTCTTATTTATTTATTTACTTATTTATTTATTTACTTATTTATTTGCTTATTTATTTACTTATTTATTTACTTATTTGCATACTTGTTTATTCATTTACTTATTTGTTTATTTACTTACATATTTATGTATTTAATTATTTATTTTCTTATTTATTTGTTTACTTATTTATTCACTTATATATTTATTTACTTATTCTTTTATTTACTTACGTAGGCCTATTTGTCTAGTTAATTATTTATTTACTTATTTATTTTGTTATCTGTTTACTTATTTATTTAATTTCATATTTATTTGCTTAGGCCTATTTATTTACCTATTTATATACTTATTTATTTGCTTGTTTATTTATTTACTTATTTATTTGTTTACGTATTTGTTTATTTACTTATATATTTATTTATTAATTTTCTTATTTATTTGTTTACTTATTTACTTATTTACTTGCTTATTTATTCACTTATTTATATACTTATTTATTTATTTACTTACATGTTTATTTAATTACACATTTATGTATTTAATTATTTATTTCCTTATTTATTTGTTTACCGTACTTATTTATTTCCTTATTTATTCACTTATTTATTTACTTAGTTACTTACATATTTATTTAATTATTAATTACTTATTTTTTATTTATTTACATATTTACTTTTTTGTTTACTTATATATGTATTTACTTACATATTTATTGACTCACATATTTACTCACTCAATCATTCATTTATGTACGGTATTTATTTATTTATTTATTTGCTTCGTCTTCGTCACCTTCTCTGGAAATTGCACGTAACCACATCCCACGCAGTGAATTGTCCGATGGTATCTCATGAAATGAGATTCCCCGGTATTCTAACTTGCCCTGTTCTGATTTACAAAAGGGCACGCAGCAGTACAGCATTATAACTTCATTCAGAATACATTCCAAACACAACTGCTCCATTAACATCAATACAAAACTTATGTCTGCTACAGAGCCTTGGTGCTGCTTCCTAGCGCCTTTATTTGGAAACGAGGTTGTACGCTCAAACCAATGCTGTAATCGTCGAATGGGCAGGCAGTTTAAAGCAACCAGGAGGGGTGCGATCCAGCCGGCAGTGGATGCAACACTCCATGCTTCCCTGTCCTGAGCTAATCATTTCATCTCTACGTAGCTACCACCCTACATCCGAGGCAATCTGTTTAACACATTAAAACCTTGGTCCACCCCTACAGTTCTTATCCTCGACCCTTCCTCCTATAACTAACTTTGCTATTCCTGGGTGTCACAGTATGTGCCATACCAACCTATCTCTTCTCTTCATTAGCAGTCGACAGAAATATCTCTCCTCTCCCACTCGGCTTAATACCTCTTCATTCGTAACCCTATCTACCCAACTGATCTTCATCATTTCCTGTAACACCACATTTCAAACGCTTCAATTCTCTTCTTTTCTGCTGCACCAGTAGTCCATGTTTCACTTCCATAGAGTGCCACGCTCCAGACAAAGGCTTTCAAAAATGACTTCCTAAATTCGACGTCATTGACTACACAAAAGAAATACCCCAGTCACGTGCGAAGAGTACAGTTAACAAGAGTGTGCTCATTCTTTATTTGAGCGACTGTACATTAGTGTCTATAATGAATTGTGTGGCCGTACATTAGCTTGCAAAGTGTGGTACATCAATTAGCTTGTATGTTATTTAACCCATGTCTAAAAATACGGAAGTTCAAAAAAAAAAAGTAAGGGCTCGTCCGGGATTTGAACCCGGGACCTCTCGCACCCTAAGCGAGAATCATACCCCTAGACCAACGAGCCACACAAACCTTAGTATGCATGAATTAATAATTGAAACACGTAACAGGAGAAATTGAACACACGGTGCTAAGAGAGAGTTACTTGACGCAGAGCACTCACATACAGAAACCGCAAAAGATGTCAATTCAATTTATTATAGAAGCTATTTACGGTAATACTAAAGGAAAGAATCTCATACTGTAAAATTTTGTACATGACTGAAATTAGCCGTTTTTGTTTTGTTTTTGTTTTTTTACCCTGCAGGTCGCTGGAACCCACGGACTCAGCGAGGGAACTCACCACTACCGCCTCTACGGGCAGTGTCCTAGAGCGGGGAACATCGAACAACTGGTGAGGTGGGATTGGCACCTCGCCCAGGCGGCCTCACCTGCAAAGCGAACAGGGGCCTCGTGAGGGAAGGTAAGGGATGGTTAGGATGGATAGGCAAGGACGAGGGAAGGAGGCGGCCGTGGCCTTGAAGAAGGGACCATCCCGGCATTTGCCCGAAGACGAAGTGGGAAACCACGGAAAACCACTTCGAGGATGGCTGAGGTGGGAATCGAACTCCCTCTACTCATTTGGACCTCTCGAGGCTGAGTAGACCCCGTTCTAGTCCTCATACCACTTATCAAATTTCGTGGCAGAGCCGGGAATCGAACCCAGAACCTCCGGGTCGGCAGCAAACCATGCTGACCGCTACGCTACGGAGGCGACATAATTAGCCGAAATACATTACCTAAATGATGAATATACAAGTAGGATATATTTTTTATTCGATTTTACCCTCCAGGTGGGTTTGTTCCACGGTCTCAGAGAAGGATCCTACCATTACCGCCTCTACGGGCGGTGCCCTGGAGTTTGGAACATCTTGTCCGGGGGATACAACTGGGGAGATGTTATCAGCACCTCGCCCAGGTGGCTTCGCCTGCATAGCGAACAGGGGCCTCATGAGGGATGGAAAGGGAGGGGAAGATTTGGGGGGGGGGGGGGGGGGATAGGCAATGAAGAGCGAATGAGGCGCGTGGCCTTACGGTAGGTACCATCCCGACATTGCGCGAAGACGATGTGGGAAACCACGGAAAACCCCTTATAGGATGGCTGTGGTGGGAATCGAACACCCTCTACTCATTTGGACCACCCGTGGCCGAGTAGACCCCGTTCCAGTCCTCATACCACTTTTCAAATTTCGTGGTAGAGCCGGGAATCGAACCCAGGACCTCCGGGGTGGCAACTAACCATGCTGACAGCCATCACAATAACACAGGTTATCACACAAATCACACACACACACACACAAAATACACTGTGCTATATGACCGCGATGTCGGAGCCCCTAAGATAGGCAACAACAACCATAACAACCTGAATATTTCGATTGTTCATTGTCACAACATTTTACTCCATGAATTGAAGTTAACTGATTTAGATAGTTATTGTTGTTTTGAAGGGGCAGAACTACGAGGTCATCTGCCCACTAACTGATTTAGATATAGGAATAATTCAACAGTATCTCCAGTTATTTAGAAAATCGACGAATTGGATTAACATTACCGGTACCATTTTAATGAACTACTTGATTTTTAGCCTATTTTCAATTTTGAAAAAATAGGCTTATGAGATCACATTTTGTCCGTGTGTGTGTGTGTGTGTGTCCCTAATAACTTCTAAACGGCTGGAGCGATTTCAATGAAATTCGGTATGTTCATAGCACTATTCCGGGCGACCCCGACCGTCCCCTTCAAATTTTGTTACGTCTCACCAATCCAAAATGGCGCCTGTGTGAAATATTTCACCAGCATTCAATATCTCCGAAACTATTCCCGATATCACCCTGGAATTTATTACGGTGATAAAGGGAACTACTAGAAGTTCACCTATGTGACTTTTGAAAACCTGGTAACTACAAAACCAACATGGCGGCCACGCGAATTTGCGACTTTTAAATAGACGTTTCTCGCGATTTAACCAACCAAACGCAATAAAACTTGGTACAGTATATGTTAATATACATTGTAATGCACCAACAACTAACTTCGTTCAATTGTTTACATAACCACAAGATGGCGGATGTGCGAAATATTTCACCGGCATTCTATATCTCTGAAACTATTAGCGGTATCACCCTGAAATTTTGTATGGAGATAAACGGCACTACTGGAAGTTCATCTATAAGACTTTCAAAAACCGGTTAACTACAAAACGAACATGGCGGCCAAGCGAATTTGAAAATTTTAAATAGACCTTTCTCGCGATTTAATGTTCCAAACGCAATGAAATCTGGTACAGGAAATGTTAATAAATATTGCGATGCATTGGTATCTAATTTAGTTCAATTGTTTACATTACCCCAAGATGGCGGCTGGGTGAATTTTAAAATCTCGTTTTTACTTCTTGTGTCGTAATCATGCGATCGAAGTGAAAGTTTGAATAATGAACCTACGCAATAATTTTCCTTTAATTGTACATGGCTCTATCGCCTATACATTTAACAATCCAACACGGCGACCATCCGAAATATTTAGACGGCTCTGAATATCTACGAATCTATTGTAGCAATCAAACTGAATTTTTTAATGATCATAGGGGCTAAGAACTTAAGTTCACCTATAGGACTTTAAATATCCTGGTGATCACAAATCCAACATGGCGGTGACGCGAAGTATAAATATTCTCATGGACGTTTCTCGCAATTAACCATCCGAGTGCAGTGAAACTTGGTACAGTAAATCCTTATACGATTGTTAATCCACTGGCATCTAATTTATTTCAATTGTTTCCATAACCACAAGATGTGCGAAATTTTAAAATCTCCTTGTTACTTCTTGTGTCCTAATCATGCGATTGAAGTTTGAATGCTACACGTACACAATAATCTTCACGTAACAGTACATAACTCTAGGACCTACATTAAATCAAACATGGCGACCATCCGAAATATTTAGTCGGTTCTCAATATCTACGAATATATTACAGCAATCAAACTGAAATTTTGTATATTGATAGTGGCAGTTAACATAAGTAGGATATATGAAAATAGGCTGTATAGTTCTTCACGGAACTACTTGTTAATTTATGTCGATACATGGTGATACAACTACATTTGACCTGTTTTCAAAAAATGAACATTATGCCGATGATTCATAAAGAAAAGCGAACTTCTATGGACAACAACTCAGAACTAAAAAAAGAATAACGTCCCATTCATGCCATATATGTAATGTACCCAACGGTGTCCGAGCAGCCAAATAATGAATATCACGAAGCAAGTAAGAAATAACACGAAAATTGTGTGTGTGTGTGTGTGTGGGTGGGGGTGGGGGGGTGGGGGTGTTACGTCTCATCATCACCTAGTATTTTCGTTATTAAGTCGTTCTTACGTCTGAGGTATGTACCTCGATACGTACGTGTCTAGGGGACCTTTTTAGTGTAGTCGATGACGTCGCGGTTGACGTACACCCGTTGATGTTTATTTGTTTGATGTTGTGTTTTGAATTCCCGCCATATTATTCAGCTAAATGAAGTTTTAAACAGTGCGTCGTTGTAAGCGGATGCAGTCATATGTATTCAAGTGTAAGGCTTGATCGTGAGTTACAAATGTTAATAAATTGCTTTTAATTGTTTAATTTAATTGAAAAGATGTCACTCTTTGAAAGCCATTGGTCACTACGAGGTAAAACGACGGTCTGGACGACTCCATTGGTCACTATGTGGTAAGACCACTGTCTGGACGTAAATTACACCTTGCACTATTATTACGGTATTATTATTATTATTATGCAAATGCGTATTATAAATGGCTCATTGGAACGGATGCAAATCTATTATTGGCTGGCTGCGTGGCTCAGCGGTAACGTTCTCGTTTGCAAGTTCGAATCCTGGCGCAGCCAGTTGGCATTTGAGGTTGCGCAAATGTGAGGGAGCCGTGTCAGTAAATTTGCTGGCACGTAAAAGATCCCCTTTGGGGAAAAATTCCGGTATCCCGGCGTCTCTAAAAGCCGCAGTTGTTAAAAGGGACATAAACCAATAACATTATTATTATTATTATTATTGTTACGTGCCACCCCCTAGTGGCACTTCCGTTAACTGGATTACGGTGGGTGAAAGCACAAACACAATTGTTCCTTTAAAGAAATATAATTAGCTTTATCGCGGGCCTGAAAGATACACCACACAAATAGCAAATACAAGCAATTAGTAACTCACTCCAGTTTCCTCTCGTAGGGAACACTTGCCTTTCACTTGTCAATAAGCCACAGAAGTTAATCCCTCCTAATGAGTCCGGTGGCCTCGACAGAACTACCTGCAACACTACAGTTACTTACGATAGCCGGTCACTCACCACTGCACTCTGCTTCGCTGTCCGCTGGCTAGGTAAACAGCCCCCGGTGCTTTCGCAATTCACCACACTAACCTCTGCTGCACTGGAAAACACACTCGTTCAAGACACAGTTCCTCTGTAGGCTTCACACTCCTTCGCTGTCAAGAGAATCATCTTCACTAGGGTTTCGCAAGTCACGTCGCCAACAACTGTCGCTCAGGTAAACGCTCGCACTAGCTCGAAAAACACTGTCCACCCCGCTTGCCAGGTCGCTCTTATATAGCAGGCTGGTGACTCAATAAATGCTTCTAGACCCGTCCAGGATTCACGGCTTCTCGAGATTTCCATCACTGGCTGGGTCACGAATATTCTGGACCATCCCTTTTGTCCTAGTAGCCCTGTTGTGTAAGGCGCACGTAATACACTGAGGCGAGCACAGCCCGGGGGCAGCTGTGACTCATGCGGCGAAGCGACGAAACAAACTCACAGCCGTAACATTATTATTATTATTATTATTGTTATTATTATTATTATTATTATTATTATTATTATTATTATTATTATTATTATTAAAGCTGTTATTTACTTATATCATGAGAAAACTTTACCCACCGTTATGACAGACATATTTTAATTCTGGATATTTTACCTTAGTTGTGAGTGGTGTTTATTCTTTTATATTTGACCTTACTTTTGTTATTTTGAAAATATGGAAAAGTAGGTAGGCTATAAGACCAAAGGGATTTTTCTTTGTGTCCGTCCATCTATCTGTCCGCCCTCATAACCTTTGAACGGCTGCATTCTGGATTCAATTCTACAAGAATTGGTGTGCATCAAGTGTTGCATTGGGAAATCAGACTTTTTATTATATTTCCAGTTGAGTTATTACTGTCCTCTGTAAATAAGAGGCCATTGGAATTTTGACACTAGATTCTATTGTTCCCAAACCATTCACAGTAACGATCAAAATTTACAAAATCAATTAAATCATGCATTGATGTAACTTAAAGAAACTAAACTCAATTCCACGCATTAATGATGTTGAAGCCTCGTCCCAAAGTTGTGAATCCCTGAAAGAAGGGGAAATTTTAAACGGGAGGGGGTGAGCTCGTGTTCATACGAAAATAATTAGACATGGACAATTTGGGTCGAACTTGGTTAATACATCTGTCGCGGCTGATGGTGCTAGCTGCAGAGGTCGAGGGCACGCAGTCGCGCAAGGATCGGCCTGGTCGATACACGACGCCCCACACTCTGTGCCCGGCAACAAGTGGGCGTAGCGAGGTACCGGGCGGACGTCGCACCCACACACAATTGTTCGCGTCGCTTTTATATTTATTTTCTCCAGCTCTAGTTGGAACCCTGGCAAACCAACCCATCAACTGTAGTGCAGCCCACCTCATATTTCAATTTGGGTCCTTGTAGAAGTACAGCATTTATTTCTACCCATTATTATTAGTGCGGGGAGCGTGATGGCGCATTGACTTAGCTGCTCGTCTTTCACCCGGACGGCCGGTGTTCGAATCCCGGTGACAGCGGTGTGGAATTTTCACCTGAAAATTCACGTGGCGTCAGGAAGGGCATCCGGCCTTAAATCCCCGGCCAAAACCAAAATGAGCCTGGTTGGCTCCGGCGACCCCAATTAATTGGGAAAAGCCGAAGAAAGAAAGAAAGAAAGAAAGAAAGAAAATTATTATTATTAGTCCATTAGCATTATTATCATTCATCGTTAGGGCTACTAAGGACCGCGAGATCTCAACTGTTTGCCTTCTTGGGGACTCACCAGGTATCCATCCTTTCGGAATGTGCTTTCTTCCATACATCAGAATGAACATGCTTGGGTCATATGATTTCTTCAATATGAGCCTGTTTAAGTGATAGTTTGAGTGATGGTTGGTTGGTGCCTTAGTCTAGGGCCTGAGACAACGCGGTCATGTAGCCCGTGTACTTTGGGTGTGTGTAGAATCTGTCTGATAACCGGCCTTAATTGTGATGGCTGTATTAGTGTAAGTTCACGGCTTCTCGAGATTTCCATCACTGGCTGGGTCACGAATATTCTAGACCATCCCTTTTGTCCTAGTAGCCCTGTTGCGTAAGGCGCACTGCAGACGATAATTTAAAGTAGTTCCTACTTTTGCTACCAAATGCTACCGTCCAAGACACCTAGCTTGCGGACTTGGCTACTAGATACAATCGCAGCCAGCACCTGGCGACGAACGTTGGAATTAATATAGCATTATCATAGCCTACAAAGTTTGGCCTCACATAAGTGTAGTTAGTGGAAGATTCCTTTTCATGCCATAAATCTATGACATGGGACCGCCGGCTTTACTTCTCCTCCGAAGGAAGGCATACTGAGGGATTTTAACGCTCTAAAAATCCGACGATTTCGGCCGGGTTGGAACCCTCGACCTTGGGCACAGAAGTTCAGCATGCTACCAACTACGCCTCCGAAGCCGCCTTAGGTTGAGTGATGTTCTGAGTTGAATGTCTGTTTCTGAAATTCCCTACTTTAATATGTCCTTATCCTTATCAATTTTTACCAGCCGAGGAGGAGTCGTTTTGAGACTTCTGAAGTAGGATAACAAATGTTTAGAAATTCTGAAGAAGCGAGCGTATTATTGTTATTCTTATTCTTATTATTATGGTAATTTCTACATGGTCAAAGATAAGGGAAGATGACTTTATAGTAGAGATTGGTTGTTACGGCTGGATGCCCTTCTTGACGCTAGCTTTATCACAACAGTTAATGATGAATTGACTGAAGAAGAAGGAAATTCGGCAAGGAATTATTGTAAGGAAGAGGTTATGCGTTTTTAGAAGCTACCGTCCTGGCATTTGTTTGGAGTTGAAAATAGGAAACACCGGCCGTATTGACCGAGTGCGCTAACGAGCTACCTCGTGCCTCGCTAGCACCGGGAGAGCATGGGTTCGAATCCCACCTTGGTCGTCCTGAAAAAGATTTTCGTGGTTTCCCATTATCACCATGCGAATGTTGGGACGGTTCCTTTAAACAGGTCTACGGCCAATTTCCTTCACATATCCTTTCTCAGATCCTTCCTTAATTAGACCCAAGTTCGCGATTGCCTGGGCGTTGGGCGATCGGTCTATCACCATACCCAGTTGTATCTGCTGACAAAGTGTGATCAACTCCCAGACACCATCCATGTGACGGTAGAGGAATGATCCCTCGCAGGGTCCCTGGGTGAAGCCGAGCTGGGAGGATATGCCATTGAAATATATTACAAAAAGTCATCACGCAAATAGGAAATTTGAATTGTAAGGTAACGGGATCACTTCAGAAGCTCGCTACGGTAGAAGTTAACAATTCAAAGTGTTACGGAACTAGTCAACCAGTCATAGTGAGAGAAGTTTGATTAATTGTATAAATAATTCATATTTTATTTCAGGCACTAGTTGATAAACTTAATTGTTACTCCCTGCACAATCTAATTCGTGTTGACCGACAGAAAAGCGTTTCTATTAACATAAAAAAATAATCAAGATTCGGGATTGATCCTCATTACTTATCCTCTCTACCCCGATCGACAGCCCTAAAACGCTTAAATAAATAAAAGTTTTCTTGAGGAACAATAAACGTTTTTGAATAAATAAATAAATAAATAAATAAATAAATAAATAAATAAATAAACTACAAAAAGTTTAATAACAAATCAATTCCTAATTAAGGTTTTCTGAAAACCGTTTCATGATTTTAAAGATAAATCGATGTTTATACCAGTTTTCACTTAATTTGTTTAGTTAGTTAGTTAGTTAGTTAGTTAGTTAGTTGTCGGAGTTTTAAGGGGCGGAACAGCTAGGTCATCTGTCCCTTTATTTTTTTCTTCTTTAGCCTTTAATGTGTTCCATTTTTGTTTCCTTAATTTAGTAAACTGACCGTAATGATATTTTGTGTTTGACAGGTGTTATTGTCAGTAAAATAGAAGACTTCCCTTCCGTCAGCATTTAAGTCTGAGCGGTATACCGGTATTTCTCATATCGGCTGGCGGTATTAAATACTCCAAAATACTAGTATACTGCTCCACTGTAAATTTATTCCTCGCACTAGATTTGTGAATTGAAAACCCTTCGTAACACTTCCCCCCAGAATCAGTCAAAACGTCAGTCGACAGAAACATTAATTACATTCATGTGCAAATCGTTTAAGAGGGTCAACATTAAAAAGAAACTCTTTACAAAATGATTAACGTTTACATTTAGGAATGAGACGGTTTTAAACGATTATTCGGGATATCGCAAAATCGTTTCTGATCGTGATCCCTACAGGAAACCCGCACCAGAGGCGATGAAATTTCTGGTGCACTTTTCTGGTGCGCTACGTTCACTCAGTATCTTCGTAGGAAAGACTATGGTGAGGAATTACAGAATATTGTAAATCATGATTCCAATTCGCATCTTCAGGCTTTAGATTAATTCTGAATCAGATGCTATCCTGACTCTTACACTTGCATCAGACGTCATCGTGGTTTTACATACCACGTTTCATCTTCTGGGGGACATTACCAATTGAAATTACTAACCCTGGTCACTACTGCACCGGAAATATGTGCTTAATACGTAAATATATGTTTCTTATTTATTGCTCAAAGAACGAGGGCAGCCATGTTCGACAGCGCATGAGGTCTCTTCGACTGTTAACAAGGCGCACACATTGAAGTCATTCCAAGTGCCAACATGTGAGATACAAAATACACCATACAGGTCTGGTCTGGGTAAGTATTAATGATGCTTGAGTACCCCACTGTGCGTGTCAACAACCAGGGATGTACAGTATAAACAGGTCGCGCTACCTAATAAAGTCATTGGTCTGTAATTAAGTTCAATATTTTCGGGTTTGTAGGCCGTGGTCCAGACAGGATATCTCCCGACGTTTCACCGGAAACTGCGCCCGGCATTTTCAAGGGTTCCGCTCCTTTCCATGGTCAGCAGCCTAATCTGTTATATCATTGGTCTGGATTTAACGAACTTTTCAGTTGTACCGTAAGCGCGGAGTTGGCAATACACCTTCTTCTTATATATAAAAATGAATTGCTGTTCGTTAGTCTCGCTAAAACTCGAGAACGGCTGGACCGATTTGGCTAATTTAGGTCTTGAATTATTTGCGGAAGTCCAGAGAAGATTTAAAAGGTGAATAAATGTGAAAGTTGTAGCGCACGAGTAGATTCAACAAATGAGTGACGGCACGCGAATCACTTAAACAAAGCCCCGTATGCGTTCATATACCATTCATCCGATTGCTATGAAACTTTGGTTGTATTGTTGTGCACACTCCAGGAAATGTTTCTGACTTAGTAAATCCTTTTTACAATAGGTAGCGCACGAGTAGATTCAACAAATGAGCGACGACGGCCGAAGCGTTTCAACAAAGTCCTGTATGCATTCACATACCATTCGTCCGATAGCGATGAAACTTGGGTGAGAGGTTGTGTACACCACAGGTAAGGTTTCAGGCTTAGTAAATCCGTGTTATAATAGGTAGTGCACGAGTAAATTCAACAAATGAGCGATGACGAGCGAAGCGTTTCAACTACGTCCCGTATGCGTTCATATACTATTCGTCTGATAGTGATGAAACTTGGGTGAGATGTTGTGTACACTTCAGGGAAGGTGTCTGGCTTAGTAAATCCACTTAACAATAGGTAGCGCAGGAGTAGATTCAACAAATGAGCGACGACGGGCGAAGCGTTTCAATAAAGTCCTGTATGCGTTCACATACCATTCGTCCGATAGCGATGAAACTTGGGTGAGAGGTTGTGTACACTACAGGCGAGGTTTCTGTCTTAGTAAATCCATGCCATGATAGGTAGCGCACGAGTAGATTCAACAAATGAGCGACGATGCGCGAATCGTTTCAACAAAGTCCCGTTTGCGTTCATATACTATTCGTCTGATAGCGATGAAACTTGGGTGAGATGTTGTGTACACTTCAGGGAAGGTTTCTGGATTAGTAAATTCACTTTACAATAGGTATCGCACAAGTAGATTAAACAAACGAGCGACGACGCGTGAAGTGTTTCAACATAGTCCCGTATACGTCATATACCATTCGTCTGATAGCGACTAAACTTGGGCGAGTTGTTGTGTACACTCCAGGAAATTTTCAGGCTTAGTTAATCCATTTTACAATAGGTAGCGCTCAAGTAGATTCAACATATGAGCGAAGGCGCGCGAAGCGTTTCAACAAAGTCCCGTATGCGTTCATATACCATTTGTCCGAAAGCGATGAAACTTGGGTGAGATGTTGTGTACACTTCAGGGAAGGTTTCTGGCTTAGTACATCCACTTTACAATAGGTATCGCACAAGTAGATTCAACAAATGAGTAACGGCGTGCGTATCGTTTTAAAAAAAATCCGTATGCGTTCATATACCATTCATGCGATTGCAATGAAATTTGGAGAAATGTTGTTTCCCCTCCCGCAAAGATTTCTGATTTAGTAAATCCATTTTACAATTGGTAGCGCACGATTAGATTCAATTAACGGGCGACAGCGCGTGAATAGTTTCAACCAAGTCCCGTATGCTCAGGGGCGGTTCGAGTTGAGGGTTTGGGGGGGGGGGGGGTCACAACCCCCCTCAGGTATTTTCTCAGTCGGCAAATACGACACCAGTCGGCAGTCGGCAAATCCTGAAGAAGTCGTAACATTTCCCAAAACAGCATTTAAAAGAGCAAAACGGGACATGGCCATACACGATTTGGTCCAATTAAATATATATTTATTAAACTGACCGTCATCATTTTTACCGACAGTCGGCACAAACGGACGCTCCAATCATTTCGTACAGCCAGACAATAGCCCAGTGCGGCAAGAGGAAGAGTCGGCAAAATAACCATTTTTAAAGTTTCATTTCCAGTCGTTGGTGCTGCGGCTGCCACGTGTCATTTCGTTTCTTTGTATGGAAACTCTGTTACTTCTGGTGGAGCCATTTCTTATACCACAGCAAGCTGGATTTAGAGAAGGGAAAAGTTGCACATCACAGGTATTAAACTTGACACAGTACATTGAGGATGGATTCGAAAAGCGGCTCATTACAGGCGCTGTTTTCATTGATCACTCTGCAGCTTACGACACAATCAATCATCGGCTTCTTCTAGCAAAATTGTATGACATCACCAAAGACTTCAACCTAGTGTGCAACATTAGAAATATTCTCCAAAACCGTAGATTTTTTGTGGAATTCCAGGGACAAAGAAGCAGATGGAGAACACAGAAGAATGGGTTACCGCAAGACAGTGTGCTCGCACCACTGTTATTCAACATCTATACCAATGATCAGCCTTTACTTGAAGGTACCCATAGTTTTGTCTATGCTGATGACTGTGCAGTCACTGCTCAGGCCAACTGCTTTGTAAATGTAGAACAGACTTTGACTAAGGCCCTGAAAGAATTTACTAGCTACTACAGTGACAATCACCTGAAGCCAAATCCTGCCAAAACTCAGAGTTGTGTATTTCACCTCAATAACAAAAAAGCAGCTAAAACCCTACAAATCACTTGGGAAGGAATCCCTCTTCAGCATTGTCCGACTCCAAAATATCTGGGAGTAACACTGGATCGTACGCTTACATTTAAGAAGCACTGTCTAAACGTGAAGCAAAAAGTGTCTGCCAGAAACAACATAGTGCGGAAACTGAGAGGCACCACCTGGGGAGCTCATCCATGTACTCTGAGAACAAGCGCGCTAGCACTGTGTTACTCCACTGCTGAATATGCATGCTCGGTGTGGCACAAGTCCAGCCATACTAGAAACATAGATGTGGCATTAAATGACACCTGCCGTATTATCACGGGCTGTTTAAGACCTACACCCATAGATAAACTTCACTGTCTCGCTGGTATTGCACCACCTGAAATCCGACGCGAGGTTGCTGCTAGATATGAGAAAAGCAAGGCTATGACTTTGGAAACTCACCCATTGTATGCTTGTCAGCCAGCACATCCTAGGCTGAAATCAAGAAAGAGCTTCTTGAAAACCACTGAAGCTCTTAAAGGAACATCACAGCAAGCAAGAATCTCAATGTGGCGGGGAAAATGCCAATATTTAAGAGAATGGATGGTCCCAAAGGAAGAGCTTCCCCCTGGACATTCAGAAAAGTGGACAACATGGAAGGCTCTTAATCGGCTACGCTCCAGTACCACGAGATGCAAGACTAACCAGCAGAAATGGGGCCTTCCTGTGGAATCAGTTTACTGCGAGTGTGGTACTGAGCAGACCAATGATCATCTTCTACTGTGTCCTTCTTCTCCAGACACTTGCACCATTAAAGACTTAATGGGAGCTACTTCAAATGCACTCGTCGTGGAAAATTATTGGTCAACCAGTGTTTAATATTTCTATTGTTTCATTTTTCTATGTTTACTTTGTACTTCTGACACGATAAATAAATAAATATTTGTATGGAAACTGAAGGAAGAATGACAGATGAGTAATATGGGAGCAAGGACAAGGGATGAACTCATCGGAACGTTCCTGGGTGGGTGTAACATCCCACGTTCATTATGCAGAGCGACTCAGCTTCACAGCATCTGTGCCATGTGGCTAGACACAAGGTGTTGGTGAGCGCATTGATAACTTCAGGTCAAGCCAACTCATTGAGATGTTGTCGGAGGAAAGTTATGTCCTGCTACCGCTTGTATCGGCGCATCCTCAGATATCCGCGCTATGTCAAAATTGACAGGTTTAGGGTTTCAAGGTTCCCCAAGGGGTGGGGTGCTCACTATGGTCAGTACAGTGGTCAGCGAGAATGAGCGAAAGCAGCCGTTCCTGAATCAGCAACTTTTACAGTGATAACTAGGTGCAAATACAGTGGCAGTGGGACGTGAGTTTTCGCCGGTACGGAACATTTTCACGGAGCATCGCTTCCCCATCAAACGTAAGTAATAATAATACAATAAATACCTGCGTATTTTCAACCATGTTTATGTTTAATGGTGGTAACAAGAAAAAATGCCCGATAAATCCATAAAAGTCGACCTTTGGGGGGGGAGTTGTTCTCTTTTAAACCATCTTTTTTATTTAAATAAAACTTACAGAGTGTTTTAAAACTCAGTGACAAGAAAACCGGGGCGGGGTGGAGGAGACAACTCTAAGTAACTTTGTCCAAGGAACGAATATTCGGAAAAGCACCCCTGCGACGTTCGACGTCTTCAAAGGGTTGAACTTAATGCGCATTGGGTAGCTAAGGTACAATTAAAATCAAATTAAATCATAGCGGAATGGATAGAATATCATGGGTAAATTTCGTTATGGCGACTTTTCCTGTAGCTCGTTAGTTTATGTGCTTAATATCTCTAAAGAAAATGCCTTTATCCTGTATAGTAGGCAATAATTCACACACATGATTTTTGGTGATTTTCCAGAACATCTCTCCATATGAAGTTTAGTCATATTTATGTACTCTATCCATTCCGCTAAGATTTAATCTGATCTGATGAGTAATTAAGCTACTTTGACAAAGTCCAGAGTCTTAGGGGAGCATTTCTGGACCTTCGTTTTTAGACTAAGTGGCTTAGAATTGTTTCCTCCACACGGACCCGGTTTTCTTGTCACTGACTTTTGGAGAGTATACGTTACTCTCCAAAACGATTCGCCCAAACTCGGGCCTGCTCTTTACTGATTTTGTTAATGAATTGTGGATTAGACATCTGTAAATACCCTACATAATTTTGCGCACTTCAAACCAATGTGTAAAATGACCAGTTTTCAAACCAGACTGTACCAATCGGTCTACCTTAATATGACAGCCATTTTGCCTTGTATCGTCGTGTAGTGTGCATTTATTTTTCGATCGGTTATGTATTGAACCCGCTGAGCCATGGATCATGTGATATTTTTTATGACAGAGCATTTATGATGGGATGTTGTACTTTTGAACACACCCAGGAAGCCACGTGGAGCTGAGAGATCACGCGATACTTTTTGAAGTAGCGGTGAATCGCACTTTTGACTTTGGTGAAAACTGCTCATTATTTATCTGAGGTCTTATTAATTAACTTTATCTTTCCACAAGACTCAGAATATTCCATTTCGTCATGCTGCATTATTAAAACATTTTGGAGAATGTTTATTTTTACTTTAGGTAAGGTAATACCCTTGCAGATACGCAAAAAGGAACGTAAGTAGTCGCTCAACGACTTCGTTTTGACGACCTACTTTCTAGAGACACCCAGTGCCTTGCACTGCGTCTGGAGAATCCGCCTTGTGTAGGCGTGGAATTGCATTCGTCCTACGTGACGTAGAAGAATATCCGCTGTTGAGCATTGAAAGTGATTATAAGGTGCCATCGAGCACGCTAATACTATTATTCACTGTTGTTGAAGCCCAGTGAACTAAAGAAGAAGTTTGGGAAATAATAATTGGCAAGTATAGTGTATTGCACAACATTGCTGTAACACCACATTTTACCCACGCGTATGTGGAGGGCAGATGCCTAGTGGAAATATACAGGTAATAGTGCTACAATTATCCTGAATAAAGGTGATTATAATTGTATGTGATATTTAAATTGCCAAAGTGAAAATTTCATTTTAAAAACGACGTATAATTCACGGATGCTGCGTGATACAAAAGTAGCGTCACTAGCACGTGCAGAATTATAAAACAGTGTTAGCTCACATGCTAATCCACATCTACGAAATTAAGGCTGTGCCATATTCTACAATTGAAGCCTATAACATTCACGACGAACATTATAATTTTGAAAGTGAGAGGATGAATTAACACGTAACTTATTTCACTATCCACGTGATTGGACTTTTCTTCACCATGATTGAAGCAGTCACCATGGACTAATACCATCCCGGTATGAGGGTGATGTTTCTACGGGAACCAGCATGATGGTGGAACTTCCAGGACAACGAACGAGAAGGAAGGAGCCAAAAATGCCATTTCCAGGCATATCCACGAAGTTGTCGACAGGGACAAATCGAACCCTGGTCTTTGGAGGAGTCCAGATGGGAATCCTGACGAGGAGGATACCGTTCCAGAGAGCCAGAGAGGATTTTGTACAACCCTCGTTGTGGAACAGAGGGCTGAGTGAGAGCTTCTCCATTTCGTGAGTTTTTGTCACACCCCTTCCTTGTTCTAGTTTCTGGTGGTATAGTAGATTTAATGTAGTTTGTGAACCAACCACACTCAGTGTCAGCCATTTTTCTAGGTAGGGATGTAACTAGATTAGTTAGATGTCATTTATTTCAGTTATAGTGAGACACCCTTGGGTCAAACATTTTGGTCAGCCCTGGTGCAGCTTGATGAACGTCGTAGAACGTCAATGCCTACCTTTTGCTGAACATGACCGTAGTCATTTTGAGGCTATTTTGTTCAACCCTACTTGGGGTAATTTTCAAGTCTTTGCTGACTTTAGTTATGGCAATCAGATGCCATGGTTATTAATTAACTGCATTCTTTGCAGCCATCCTTTGTTACACCCCTGACTGTCGTTAGAACAGTCGTATCAGTTAGGCAATCGACTGTAATTGCCAGTTTTGTAAATGCATTATATTTTCATTTTGAGTAAGCTCAGAAGCTATTCTTGGTCAAGTTTGAACCTAACAACTAGAAGGAATGTTTCGTTGCCTAGCATCGAACTCAGTTCCCAACGTATCATTAAGCGGATCCTTGTAGTGAATCTGCGCCACAATTATCATTTTTGCTTGTGTCATGTAAGACACGTTTTTATTTGATGTTGTACTAGCAACTACTGAATTGTATTTTTTAAAGCAAAGAGCTCCAGTAATTGTAAGATTACTTTCATTTAGACGTCTTTGGTAGAAAGACGGAATTATATTATTATACTCAGATTTATAGCGTGTTTTAATACACGTATTCTTCGAGGTTTTTAACCTGTTGTAAAGTTTTTTATTGGAAGGCCAGATGTATAGTTTTATTTGTTTAAAGTCGCCGGCCTTGGAGAGTCAATGTGTTGTGTCAAGTGGAGCACAGGAATGTAGTATCCTGCTGGAGACACATAAACTGGTTATCTAATCCAGTGCCCTTGAAAGCACGCCTGCTTTATTGTGAGACAAAACTACTTTTGACAAGGACAGAGTACGATTTGTATTCGCATTTCCTATCATTGCTATTTTGCTTATGGAAATCAGTTTCCACTCTTGTATTTGATCACATGTTTTATAGATGTTTTTTTGTTAGTTAAACGCTCTGCTGCGTGTACTGTCGTTTGACAGGTACAGTTATGTCAGGTTTTCTATAGTATGGTGAAGGCTACCCTGTCATAGCAGGATGTTATTGTATGAAGGTATTTTGTGTATGCCTTGTCCGGGACTGTTCCCGTTGACTAGATGTTATTGGAAGGTGACTGTTGTGTACAGACCTATCCCAGAGTTATTGATCGCGAGCTTAGCGCCGCTGGTAACTTGTGTTATTGTGTGTCCGAGTTGTTGTACTCGTTGATTATATTCCGACTGTTGAGTCGAGGCTTTTTGGTGGAGACTGATCTCAGTGGAGGCACTCCGTGCCCAGGCTATTGTCAATGTTATTCGCCATAAACCTACGATAAACCTATAAACCGACATCTTAATAATAAAACGCATAATTGTTGTAAAACAAGGCTGACTAACGATTCTTTCTATCTAACTTTGTTCTTTGCATTTGGAACTGTTGACATAGCCGTGCAGTTGAAGATAATTTCCTTTGTGGAAATGACTAAGACAGTTGACACTTTTGTAGCGACCTGAAGCATGCGCGAACCTAGAGTTCGTAGCTTGTGGAGCTCAGGCCATGCGATGTCAGACGTAGTCTTAACTACGCATTCGTCACCGTAACTACACATAATTAGATGACTATGGCTTACAAAGAGTAAACCAAGGTGCAGGCAGGAATTTTTAATAAAACTACTGTGTCTATTTCATTACTTATTTATGATGTCAAGTGTATAAATCCTACATGTTACCATATTGTGTGCTGTTAGCACATAGTTATTAAGCATAATTAAATTGTTTGTTTTTCATGGCTGTACACTTAGCTTTTTTGATGTAATTGTTTTCTTTTACGGACGTCATCGCCGTAAATTTTGTTAATTGATAGGACTTAGCTAGATGAATTAACGTTAAATGTAAATGTGGAAATGGTATCATCCTAACTTAGATTTGTTTTGCTACCCTGTTAAATGTAAATTCTGATATTAGCTTAATCTTGTAACTTGAACTAGGGACTTGTGTCGTACCATTTTCCTAGTGTTGCTGTTGTTGCTTTATTATTGTGAATTAGATCTTTCGCGAGGGTTTTTCCGTAACTTCTCAGGTAGGGACCTGCTCTTTATTTTCTTTTGTTTATTAGTTTGCGGACTAGCCGATTATAACCCTCCGAACTAGGCTAGGGGCTTGTGAATTTTAATAAATTTTCACGGTGTTTTACTTAAGTCTGGATGTTTAATTTCTCAGTCTAGTTTTTTTTAGGTGAACCTTTCCTTAGGCAGTCTATGACCATCGTCACCATGTACCACGATCCCCGTCGACTACAGTGTCTCGTGCCGCTTAGCCTATTAGGAAGTTCACCTGATCCTCACGGTAATTTTATTCGACTTATGGGATGTTAGGAAAGTCATCGTGGTTGTTGACTCGACTAAACGGTCTCAGTATCGATATTTTAGTGTGTTGCACGTGTTATATATTTTCATGTTTTACCTCCTCCTTTCTTTCAAAGGCGTTATTGATCGCGTATACCTTAAAAACTATCAAATCTTAGTCAGCACCCTGATACCGGTCCGGTCGATTTTTTCCTTTTGCCATTCATTTTTCGTGCTTTATTGTGGTGAAAGCTAGGTTATACGATGTCCAATGGAGGGTACTGGCCAAAAACGTCGTTGAGAGCGTCGCATAAGTTAATGTGTGTTTTCTTTGATCTGTCTATATCAAGGCATTAATTCTCACTCTTAATGCGGTTGAGATCTGGGAAACGTCTTGCAAAAGCAGCACTTCTCTGATAGGCGTCGTATAACTGAGCTTTTTTTTTTTGGCTGTAGGGACCGTCTAAAAACGTCGTATAAACGGGCTCGTCGTACAACTAAGCTTTCACTGTAGTAAACTTTTCCCTGTTAAAAAGTTAAGTTATTTTTATATATTTTGCCCCCTTTACATACAGCTCTAAACCTACTTTCACTTTCCGCGGTTATGGAGTATGTGTCTTATTAGAAATAATAACAATTAGTCAATTCAACAAACGAAACGCGCTACTCGCATTGCTTTTTTCTACGCATCCCACTCGGAAAATAGGCAGCTCTTGCAACATACTTTTGAAAAGATCGTACGATGTTACTGTACTGTGCAGGTTGCAATGTCCAAGCCTCCAAGGAAACGCATTAAATTATCTTAATTCATCTGCAACAGCACCTACGAGCGAACGGACTTCCTTTAAGCCGTTAATCATAGTCCAGCCATCGACTAGCGTATGTGAGCCATCAGGCATCGTTGGGTCACTGTCCAATGTCGGACCTTCGCCGTTCGTCGAGCTATTTCCCACCGTAGAGCCATCGTCCACCGTTGCGGCATTGACCACCGTTGAGCCATCGCCCACCGTTGAGTCATTGTCTACCGTTGAGCCATCGCTTACCGTTGAGCCATCGTCTACCGTTGAGAGATCGTCCAACGCTGAGCCATCGTCCACCGTTGTGCCATTTACCACCGTTGAGCCATCGCCCATCGTTGAGCCATCATCTACCGTTGAACCATCGACCACCGTTGAGTCATCGTCTACCGTTGAGCCATCGTCTACCGTTGAGAGATCGTCCACCGTTGAGCCATCGTCCACCGTTGTGCCATTTACTACCGTTGAGCCATAGTCTACCGTTGAGAGATCGTCCACCGTTCAGCCATCGCCCATCGTTGAGCCATCATCTACCGTTGAGCCATCGACCACCGTTGAGTCATCGTCTACCGTTGAACCATTTACTACCGTTGAGCCATCGTCTACCGTTGAGAGATCGTCCACCGTTGAGCCATCGTCCACCATTGTGCCATTTACTACCGTTGAGCCATCGCCCATCGTTGAGCCATCATCTACCGTTGAGCCATTGGCCACCGTTGAGTCATCGCGAACAGTTGAACCACCACTATCCCCCCAACATATCTTACGTTCGCAAGTTACGAGCAGCTGGAAATTCATCGCATGCCGGTTGTAGTGGTGACGGTCCTACACCGCGTAGTAGCGAATTTTCGTGGATTGTTTTTTCTGGCCAAGTTAGTGGGTTTATAACAAATTTCACAAGAGCAGAAGGTATTTTGAAAACAATAAAAGAAGACGCCGTTCCGAACACAAAAGTTTTTATGGTAGAAATGATAGACTGCTTATCCAGAATCCACGATGAAGGCGCTCAGTTGCTTCAACGAGCAAGAGCGAAGGGAAATAACATTCGTACGGACGCAGTAAACATTCAAGCGGGCGATTTACCTGCTAATCGCGATCCTGCAAAGCGGAAAAGAATTAACACGGCAAACGAACGACTGTACCTGACTTCATTTGGGGCCCTCCAGCCAAAACTTAATGTACTTCCAGCAAATCCAGACATACCAGAAAATAAGCAACATCGAAGTAATCCGGTCTGGTATACGGATTTTCCCATGTTGGAGTACAGCATTGAAAACGACGCAGTGTTTTGTTTTGCCTGTGGCTTATTCCCTATCGGACGAGGAAGGGCGTCCGCAAGTGAAGAATGGTCGCATGCTGGAGTACGCCAGTGGCACAAATTGAAATTTCGCGGTAAGAAGAAAAAGGGCAAATTACAAGAACACTTCACTTCAGAAGCTCATCAAGCAGCGATGGCAGATTTGTGCCACTTTGTCAGTGGAAAAGGCCACGAAGACGTTCTCTTTGATAAACTTTTACGGACGATCAGAATTGAGGAAAAACAAGAAAAGGAGTTCCACAAAAAAGTTATCCAGATACTTATTGACACAGCAAGAACCCTTTGTCGGCAAGGTTTGGCTTACCGAGGTCACGAGGATGGAATCACTCAAGATACTGGAAACTTCACTCAAATTGTGAAGTTACTCTTACGGCATAGTCCGGTCATGAATGGGTGGTTGGAAGAAGTCAATACGCGGAAGCACAACGTTACGTGTATGAGGAAGGACTCTCAAAATGAATTCATCCATCTTCTTGGGGAGAAAACTCGTGAAATAATTTCAGATCGAGAACGGTTGTATGTTCTCTGTGATAGCAGGTACTACTCCCGATATGTCACATAAAGACCGCCACGCGTTGAATATCCGATACGTCGTCGAAAAAGATGAAGAGATCGTTCCTGTGGAGCGTCTCTTAAAAATAGACGCTGTTTAAAAAAAAGACTGGAGGGGAGTTGACTGAAAAAATATTTTTAATTTTAAATTAAGAAGAACTTGGGGGAGCGTGATGGCGTAGTGGCTTAGCTGCTCGTCTTTCACCCGGACGGCCGGGGTTCGAATCCCGGTGACAGCGGGGTGGAATTTTCACCTGAAAAATCACGTGGCGTCAGGAAGGGCATCCGGTCTTAAATCCCCGGCCAAAACCATAATGAGCCGGGTTGGCTCCGGCGACCCCAATTAATTGGGATAAGCCGTAGAGAATGATGATGATGATGATGAAATTAAGAAGAACTTTTACTTCCACTCGATAAACTAGCGTTTCAATCGTACGACTCTGCTAGTAACATGTCTGGCATATACAACGACAATCAGAAAAAGCTATGCGAACTGGAAAATAGATATTCCGTACGTTCCATGCCAAGCTCACAGGTTAAACATTTTCGTAGAGACAGCTTGTAATGCTAGCGCGCTTATCAGAGAGGTTTTTTTTTACACTCTTGAAGCATTGTACGTTTTTGTTTTGGGTAGCCCGAAACGATATTTAAGCTTGCAGAAAGAGCTGGATAAAATTGAAAATTCACTTCAACTTAAGAATTTATCAAAAACAAGGTGGACTGCTCGCGCCGAATCGGTGAGAGTTGTTTCTACTTCGTACATCTTATGAAGAGATAGTCACAACATTGGAAACAATGAAAACCTCACTCAATTCTGAATTTGACAGTAAAACGCGAACTTTTGCGTAGGGCTTGCTCAAAAAGCTTCTAGACTTTGATTTTATCTGCGGCATGTACTTTACCAAAAACATCATGTTTAAAATTAAGAACGTAACCGAGCTTTTAGAAGCGGAGGAGCTGAATGTAGTAGACGTGATACAGCTGATTCAGAGCGCTTTGAAGTCTTTTGAAGATATCAACGACGACGGCAGGATGAACACTTTAATAAAGAGTGCATCGTCATTTGCGAAAAGTATAGAAGTAAATGTGGAGGAAGACTTCTTAAAGCACCACAGGACCCGGCGACTTACAAAGAAGTTTGACGCGCACGCTAAAACGACAGCAGAAATGTATTTCCTTACATTCTACAGAAAGCAATTCCGAATACTTGTGGATGTATTTACTACAAGCGTGCAAGACAATCTCGCAAAACTAATTTCTTTGCTAGAGCCATTCCACATAATTGTTAAGATACCCGCTGACAGAAAAAACTGCACCATCGAGCGCGTCCGATCTATAAAGCAATCACACCCGAAAATCATCCTTCATGATGAAGAGCTTGTGACGGCTGAGCTTGAAATCCTGCGTGATGCCAGTAAACAGTGATCATATTTTAAAGAAATTGCAAAAGTTGCTGTTAAATTAAAGAGAATTATCCCGTTTGGTTATCAAGTAGTTTGACTGATTTTAACATCCCCAGTGTCTTCTGCTTCTTCCGAATGGTCCTTCAGTAAGCTGAAGCTTATTTTCAATCATTTGCGCACATCGATGGGTGACGACCGCTTAGACTCCCTCACGATGTTGTTTTCAACGAAAGATAAGGTCGACGACATTGAAATTACGGAGATAATGGAGAAGCGGTCCTTGTTGAAACATCGTAGAGTAGGGATTTAGAAAGAATAATTAGTTTTTTTTCAGTAATGTAATATTTAAACACTAATTTTGTTCATGTATTATTTTTCCCGCGATTCAAAATTCTGAAACTAATAAAATACATTTTAAATGAAAGCCGTTAATTTAGTATATTTGTCTTGAGTATCGTTTCCCGCCGCCCCCCCCCCCCCCCGCCCTTTCCCTTCCGTTCTTTTAAATTCTAACCCCCCCCCCCCTAGATGTACAAGGTCGAACCACCCCTGGCGTTCATATAACATTCATCCGATTATCATAAAACTTTGGGGAGTTGAGCACAGACCTGCGAATGTGTATGAATTAGTAAATCCGTTTTCCAATGGGTGGCGCACAAGTAGATTCATCAATGAGTGTCGTCGCGGGAATCGTTTAAGCAAAATCCCGTATGCGTTCATATGCCATTCATCCGATTGCGATGAAACGTTCATGAGTTGTTGTGTACACGCCAGGGAAGGTTTTCACTTAGTAAATCCATTTTACAATAGGTAGCGTACGAGTATATTCAACAAATGGGTGAATCGTTTCAACAAAGTCCCGTATGCGTTCATATACCATTCATTTCATTGCGATGAAAAAGTTGGTGAGATGTTGAGCACGCTCCCATGATTTTTTTGAGATAGTAAATCAATTTTACAATAGTTTAGAGGTGGTTAACGGAAAAAGAAACACAATATTGGGAATCCAAAAGCACTTCAACATACAAAGTTACAATGCCAACACTTTCTTTGATTGGCATTGCGACGCATGCCGGGTACAGCTAGTAGTGATAATTTACGCGCATAATGGCGGACACAGCTGGGATTTTACTATATACAGTAAGTCGTGATCTAAAAAGGGGATGGCGGGCTGGTTATGGATAAAACACCCCGCAAAATTCTTCGCCATGTGGATAAAGTCTGCATGGCTGTGCGGATAGCGGATAAGCTGCGGATAATGTTTAGAGTAAATAGTTTTTAGAATACAATATCGAACGTTTTTTTTAATAATTGTAGTTTTTGCTAAGATCTGCATCTTTCACATTTCTTGCTATTTCCCTATTTGCTTTCGCTTGGATCGTGTGAGAATAATAGAGAAGTGAGGGAAGCTAGTCATGGAAATACCCTCAATTTATTAGTGTTGACTTAGAGTATGCCAAAAATGTAGGGTCAGCGGATTTGGATAACAAACGTGCGGAAGAGGATAAGAGTCGTGCGGATGCGGATAACGTTTTGTTTATCCACGCAGGGCTCTAGTTATGGACAGCGGAGGAGTAAACATCTATTACTACATCACTTCCTGATTTATTTTCTTTAGAAAATGTATTGTCGCCTCCGTAGCGTAGCGGTCAGCATGGTTAGCTGCCGCCCCGTAGGTCCTGGGTTCGATTCCTGGCTCTGCCACGAAATTTGAAAAGTGGTACGAGGACTGGAACGGGGTGGCCAAAATGAGTACAAGGGGTTCGATTCCCCCTCAGTCATCCTCATAGTGCTTTTCCGTGGTTTCCCACTTCGTCTTCGGGCTAATGCCGGGATGGTACCTTCTTCAAGGCCACGGCCGCCTCCTTCCCTCTTCCTTGTCTATCCATCCTAACCATCCCTTACCTACCCTCATGAGGCCCCTGTTCGCTTTGCAGGTGAGGCCGCCTGGGCGAGGTGCCAATCCCACCTCACCAGTTGTATCACTTCCGATTCGATGTTCCCAGCTCTAGGACACTGCCCGTAGAGGCGGTAGTGGTGAGTTCCCTCGCTGAGTCCGTGGGTTCCACCAACCTGGAGGGTAAACGACTAAAAAAAGAAATGTATTTTGGATTTATATTGTATCGTACGATGACTTCCCATTCAGTGTTACTGGCTTGTGTGCAAATAGCAGAATACCAAGTATTTCAAATGAAGAGCTGATCACTTGTGTTGTTTGTGGACAGGCGACAACTCCTGACAGTTGGCTGCAGACCAATTATCTTACTCTTGTGGCGAACCACTCTCTACTCTGTAATGCGTTCACTTTCTCTGCCAGGAATGTGCTTCACTCTCATGTGGCTCGTTGGTCTAGGGGTATGATTCTCGCTTAGGGTGCGAGAGGTCCCGGGTTCAAATCCCGGACGAGCCCGGTTCATTTTAAAATTTTGTGGCATGATCAAACAGTAATGAAGTCAGTTGCCAGACACAATAATCTCTATGAAGAATCAAAACACTACATACCGCATATTTAATTGGGCTATGGTGAGGTGCAAGTGCAAATGAAAATCCACAGCCTGCTTCCAGTCTCCGAGCGGGTCAGGAATGGAATGAATGAAGCCCCCAGCTAGTGGAAAGGATATGAACTGTGCCGGCTGCCGAAGCCTGTCGCACTCCTCTGGGGCAATGATTAAATGAATGACAGATGAAACGAAATGATAGTGCAGAGTGTTGCTGGAATGAAATTTTGACAGGGAAAACCGGAGTACCCGGAGAAAAACCTGTCTGCCTCCGTTTTGTCCAGCACAGATGTCACATGGAGTGACCGGGATTTGAACCACGGACCCAGCGGTGAGAGGCCGGCATGCTGCCGCCTAAGCCACGGAGGCTCGAGGTGCAAGTGAATTTGCTTAAAATTGTAGTGTAGTGATTTTTCAGTGTTGCCTAATTCTATTGAAATCTTTTCAGAATTTACTTAAAATACTATGTAGCGGGCCTATGCCATTGATTTATGGCATGTAAAAGAACCTTCCACTTACTACAATTGTGTGAAGCTAAATTTGTAGGTTAGACTTGATTAACGCTGTATTAAGTTCCGACCTTCGCCGAAAGGTGCTGGTTGCGGTGGCATCTAGTAGCCACGTTCGCGGCTAGGTGTCGTTGATAGTAGCATTTAGTAGCAAAAGTAGGAATTACTTGAAATTTATCGTCTGCAGTCCCTGCCTGAATTACAGATAACACTAATACAGCCATCACAATTAACACCGGTTATCAGACAGATTCTACACACACACCCAAAGTTCACGGGTCTACATGACCGCATTGTCGCAGCCCCTAAACAGAGGAACCTGACCTGACCTGACCCATGCAAGCGAAGCCGGCTCGTTGCATGTGATTTTAGCCTCTCAGAGCACCTACGGGCCTTTAGTGCTATGTCAGAGGTTAAGGAACTGGTTTTAATTGAATGAATGGATTTAGGATGTTTGGATAGGTACATTAGAATCAAATTGGCCAGAATATGACCTGAGGTTTGAGGGTAAGGGGTAGGAGTAGAAATTTAGGAATTGGGTAAGGTTGGGGAGTTATAGAATGTAGCATAAAGCATATAAAATCAAAGTGAGTCAGGGGGCTCGTAGAATGTTATAGTAGCGGGAGACAAAATAAAATAAGCAAGAGCAGAGTCAACGGCAAGAGAGGCATTAAGTGCAGTGAAGGCTTAATGGAGAGATCAAACCCGCGGACCACAGGGCACCATCCCGAGTGGGCCGGCCGTGGCCAACCACTCGAGCAGGTACACAGCGGGGCCGCGGGGCAAGTAGTGGGTGATGAATGAGTGCTTGGAGTGTGGGAGAGCTAATTAGGGATACCGTAATTAGTTGTTGGAGGATGTGAAGAATACTTGTAAGGGCTGTGTTATGGATTTGAGTTGTACTTGGAGGAGAAATGGGCACGGAGAGAAGGGTTGGGATGTGTTGGTGCTTGAGAGGAACCAACCAACCGTCCAGTTTCATTAGTCATTGATTACTGCTTTCATTAACTCCTCTCATGAGGTTAACGTAAGGAAGGACAGCCGTATGTAAAATTCATTCCCTGCAGAGAAGCTAACCCCTATCCGGTGTAAAACAGAAATAGAATGGGATAATAATAATAATAATAATAATATCTGAATTGACATAGTCGCGGTCGGCTCGCGAAGCGAGCCACCGCGGCTGTGTTATGCGCCAGGTATCGGTGCGACAAGCGGTCCTCTGCCTGGATTTGAGTTTTGATTGAGCTAAAAGAAATGTTTGGATTTTAAATAATTTTTTGAGGTGATTAAAGATTGGAAAATAATGTCTTTTAAAATATATGACATAGTTGAGGGGTTTGACAATGTGGGATCTGACTTAAGGTTCGCATTTGACTTATGGGATATAATAATTTAGGGATTTAACTTAGTTATAGACCCTGAGATTTCGTTCGCTAGTTTACAGCAGTGTGGGGATGATGTTCGCATATTATGCTAAATGGAGCAAAGCTACTTATCATCCCTGCTCGCCATGGTATGGATGGTTTTATAATCGTGTACAGCTGCAGCTTCAGCTTAATAATAATAATGAAATGAAAATCCACAACCTGCTTCCAGTCTCCGACCGGGTCAGGAATGGAATGAATGAAGCCCCCATCTAGCGGCGAGGATATGAACTGTGCCGGCTGCCGAGGCCTGGCGCACTCCTCTGGGGCAATGATTAAATGAATGACAGATGAAATGAAATGATAGTGGAGAGTGTTGCTGGAATGAAATTTTGACAGGGAAAACCGGAGTACCCGGAGAAAAACCTGTCTGCCTCCGTTTTGTCCAGCACAGATCTCACATGGAGTGACCGGGATTTGAACCATGGACCGAGCGGTGAGAGGCCGGCATGCTGCCGCCTAAGCCACGGAGGCTTCTTAATAATAATAATAATAATAAAAGTAAATTCTGGATATGATGAGTTTTAAAATTTAATTCGTTAGGAAATAGAGAGACTACTAGTGGGTTGGTTTTAAGTATGAAGAAGAAGAAGAGATAGACCTATAGTAGGTTTTTTGATTGAATAATAATAGTTTTTAATAAGCCTCGCTTTGAATTAGGGAAAGTTAATAGAAATGGATTTGTAATATGTGCTAGAGTGTGATGTTTTCTGTCGATCCCACGACGCACCTGACACCATCCCGAGCGAGCTAGCCGTGGCCAACTCCGCAGGCAGATGCCCTGCGAGGCCGCAAGACGGGTGGTAACAATGAGTGAGCTGTAAGACTGTGGTATTGTTGGATTTGAATGTAGCTCTGAAGCAGGGAGTTTGAATTTGAAAAGCTGCCTCCCTGATTGGCTAGTTGGGTCATGGCCTTGAAGCACTATGAAAAGCAAGGAGGTTAGATAACTAAGCTCCTTGACACTATAGAGCTTTCTAGTAGAGAAATGAGGAACTTTGTGTTGGCGGAAAATCCTGAGATTAATTGTGCCGTTATGAACACGGCCTACTGAATTCAAATGGATTCTTTACCATGCCAACATCGTAAGACATGCGTGTCGTGATTCTTGCCGCCTTTCACAAATTACTTACCACGGCAAGCTAGACTGGGGTAGAAATACATATTCGTATATACAATTTATTAATCTCTTATCCTCCAAGCTTGGCTTCACCCACAGAGTCGGCGAGGGATCATTCCTCTACCGTCGCAAGGATGGTGTCTGGGAGCTGAACACACTTTGTCAGCAGATACAACTGGGGATGGTGACAGGCCCCTAACTCGGGTCTAGTCAGTGGTTTAGTTGGACCGGAATGGGCCGGAACGCCGTTCCGGAAAATATCTTCCCGCTTTTGAATGATGTAACAATTTTACATTCAGTAAGAAAATCGTTTATAATCTATACATAGCGCTGAAACGTCACGGGTGTACTCTAGCGGACTAATATCGAACCTTACGGTTTTGTGTTCATACAATACGGTCGCTTTTACACTCCTGGGCGTTTTTCTGGTTCTCTAAGGTTGGCTACACTGCTATTGGATACGGAGAGCGGGAAGTGAGCAGCACAACAACTTTCTTCCGCTCGTTATGTTTGTGTGAATCCAAGTTTTATTTTATGTTTTCCTCGATGTGTTGCTGTGAAGCAGATATTACGGAATCTCTCTGCAGTTAATGAACATCAGTAGCCCCGTAGTACCTTTCAGGTTTTCCAGTGACTGTGAAAGTGAGTTGAGAGTCACAACTTGTGACAATGAGTTTACTTAAGTGGCTGGGTTCAAAAAAATGTGCTGGGGATGAAGATGAAGAATCAAAGAATACTAAAAAGGTGTGTGATGGCTCAAGTAAATACGAAACTGAATGGAGTTCCGAAAACATTAGTTTCATTAAAGACGTGAGTATAGAGATAGACCCTGGGTTAAATGTTGCTGAAACGTGTGATGCAGATTCAAGGGAGAATCTAGGTTATGGGTCTACACCTTCTACCATCGACTGTGAAATTCAAGGACCCACCTACCGAAAACAAGATTTTCCAGACTGTTGGAACGAGTCTCAGTACCGTTATTTTTTGGCAGAGAACGAGTGGTTATTTGCAGGAAATAAAAATGTAGGCTGCAATATATGTAAAGAGGAAAGTAAATTAGGATTAGGAGTTTCTAAAGGGGCAGGACTTAAGCTAATGAAAGTATGGGTAGAATGCAAGGTCCATCCCAACGGAAATAATATTAATCAACAACAAACAAGCCTTAGGAAAAAAATATTTGAGCACAAAAATTCAGAATCTCACAAAAAAGCTATGTTACAAAAATCAGAATTAAAAAAAAAAGATATTTGAAAGTTGCTTGGACACTATGAATGTCAAACACCTAGAAACCACCGTTCGAGTATTTCGAACAGCATACTCAATTGCGAAAAGAAATAGACCCTTCGTAGACCTACAGGCTTATGTTGAACTTCAACAATTAAATGGTTTAGATGTGGGACGAGTTCTTCATACAAATTTTAGTTGTGCTAATATTATTGAACACATTTCACAGGAAATGAGAAATGAAATAGCAAAATCTATAACAGAAAATCAGAGGAAAATCAGTATTATGATTGACGAATCAACAACAGTTAGTGTAAAATCTGTGTTAGTATTATGTTGCAAAATTTGGTAGACTAGATTATTAGGTTGGTCGTAATTACATTTTAGCTTTTAACATTTGGGTGGCCGCGATTACGTTTCCGTCAAGATAGCGGTGATATAAAACATGACACTGAGGTGCCCTTTGCTAGTGCTACCTCTGTACCAAATGTCGTTCCATTCGGTTTAACCTGTTCGAATTGATAAGGGGAATCGATTTTCACACAAAGATGGCCGCCATCCGCAAAATATTAGGCTGATGAACTATTAGTTTGGTCAAAGGATGCTCCCTCCATAAAGGTATGTTGTTGCAAAGTTTGGTAGAGATCGGATGGTTATGTTAGTCGTAATTTGATTTAAGCTTTAAACATTTGTGTGGCCGCCATTACGTTTCTGTCAATATGGCGGCGATATAAATCATGACACTGAGATGCCCTTTGCTAGTTGTATCTCTGTACCAAATTTCGTTCCATTCGGTTTCACCGTGTTTGAATTAATAGGGGGAATCGATTTTGACACAAAGATGGCCACGATCCGCAAATTATTAGGCGAATGACCTATTAGATTGGTCAAAGGATGCTCCCTCCATAAAGGTATGTAGTTGCAAAATTTGGTAGAGATCGGATGATTAGGTTAATCGTAATTTGATTTAAGCTTTGAACATTCGTGTGGCCGCCATTACGTTTCAGTCAAGATGGCGGCGATATAAAACATGACACTGAGGTGCCCTTTGCTAGTGCTACCTCTGTACCAAATTTCGTTCCATTCGGTTCCACCGTGTTCGAATTAATAGGGGGAATCAATTTTGACATAAAGATGGCCACCACCCGCAAACTATTAGGCTAATAACCTAATAGATTGGTCAAAGGATGCTCCCTCCAAAAAGGAATGTTGTTGCAAAGTTTGGTAGAGATCGGATGGTTATGTTAGTCGTAATTTAACTTAAGCTTTGAACATTTGTGTGGCCGCCATTACGTTTCTGTCAATATGGCGGCAATATAAAACATGGCACTGAGATGCCCTTTGCTAGTGCTACCTCTGTACCAAATTTTGTTCCATTCGGTTTCACCGTGTTTGAATTAATAGGGGGAATTGATTTTCACACAAAGATGGCCGCCATCCGCAAACTATTAGGCTAATGACCTAGTCATTTGTTCAAAGGATGCATCCTCTATAAAGATATGGTGTTGCAAAATTTGGTAGAGATCGGATGATTAGGTTAATCGTAATTTGATTTAAGCTTTGAACATTTGTGTGGCCACCATTACGTTTCCGTCAAGATGGCGGCGATATAAAACATGACACTGAGGTGCCTTTTGTTAGTACTACCTCTGTACCAAATTTCGTTCCATTCGGTTGTACCGTGTTCGAATTAATAGGGGGAATCGATTTTCACACAAAGATGGCCGCCATCCGCAAACTATTACGCTGATGGCCTATTGGTTTGGTCAAAGGATGCTCCCCCCATAAAGGTATGTTGTTGCAAAATTTGGTTGAGATCGGATGATTAGGTTAGTCGTAATTTGATTTAAGCTTTGAACATTTGTGTGGCCGCCATTACGTTTCCGTCAAGATGGCGGCGATATAAAACATGACACTGAGGTGTCCTTTGCTAGTGCTATCTTTGTACCAAATTTCGTTCAATTCACATTCACCGTGTTCGAATTGACATTCAGAGTACACACACTCACACACACACAGACACAGACTCACACACACACATACACACACACACACACACACACACACACACAGAGACTCACACACACACATACACACACACAGACAGACACACTTTTTTCGTCCTGTGTTGATCTCATAAGTCTACTTTCATTTTTTGCAAAAATCGAAAGTAGGCTAAAAATGGAGTTGGAGCACAGTTTTTAAAGTTATTTCCAGATATAGTAATCTGGCACTGTTTAAACCATCGCTTGGAATTGGCCGCTTCTGATACAAGGAATGAAGTTACAGGTGTTAACCATTTCCATTCTTTCTTTGACAAATTGTATTCTTTATACAGCATGTCTCCCAAAAATCAAAGGGAACTCAACATTTTTGCTGCTTCACTGGAACTAAGAGTTAAGAAGATTGGGAAAATATTTACAATAAGATGGGTAGTTTCAAGCCAGAGAACTTTAAAAGCTGTCTGGGAAAACTACAGTGCTCTAGTAAAACATTTTAGTGAGGCCAAAAATGACCACCAGAAAGACTCCAAAGAAAGGGCAAAATTCCAAAGTCTAGAAAATATGTTAACTTGTGTAGAATTTCTAGAAAATATTGCAATTATGTATGATGCTCTTGTTGAGTTAGCTGATTTGTCATTAGAGTTGCAGAAAAGAGAGACAAGTCTGACAGAGACTCAAAACGCAATCAAGCGCACTATAAAAGTGTTTGAATCTATGTGTAACTCATCTTCTGGAGAATACTACAGAACAGTTCTTAAAACAGCAGAAAACAAAAAGTTTAGAAACATAGGATTACATGATTCTAAAAAAGTTGTAAACATTGACAGAAAGCAGTTTTTCAGAAGTCTTGTGAACAATTTAAATAACAGGCTTATGGAAAATGTGTCCACATTTTGGTTTTCATTATATTAATCTCAAATTATAATAGCCGCCTTGTGAAACACTTAAAAGACGTTTAGTATTTAAATTAATACGTACATGTTTCGGTATACAATGATAATCGTCAGCGTAGATTGAAATAATAAAAGAATCTTAAAAACTATGTTAACAAATGCCAAAGTGAAAATGGATATCTTTACAAAGTACACATTAAAATTTAAATAAAATGAAAGGTCACAAAAAACAAGAAAAATACATAAACGAAACAAGACTAAAGTTAATATAAATCTACCTTAATAGATTGTCTACATCATACTTCTTCATTATGGTTCAATATAATGCATCGGATCTCCTGTTGATTGCAAAAAGATGTTGTCTCCACGTATAAAGAATTGGTGAAATGCGTAACAATTTTTGACTGATAAAGTCCTCTAACCTTGAAATTCGTTCCAGTTGAATCCAAACTTTCTATATTAGGCCTATATTAGACTAGATTTCTTCAATACGGCTCAATAATAATATATTGCTTGCCACGGTGGGTGAGTGGTTATAGTGTCGGATTACTAACCCCCAAGCTTGCAGGTTCGCTCCTGGCCGGGGTAAGTGATTTTTTTTGAAAAGCGGCAAAAATTACTACATGTTATACGATGTTGGTATGTCAAAGAACCCATTTGAATTCAGTAGGCCGTGTTCATAATGACAAAATTAATCTCGGGATTTTCCGCCAACACAAAGTTCCTCATTTCTCCACTAGAAAGCGCTATAGTGTCAAGGAGCTTAGATATCTAACCTCCTTGACTTTCATAGTGCTCCAAGGAACAACAAAATTCGACATGAAAGCTACCCTCTGGGTGTCAAATAACAAAGCTTGCACCCGGCACCCGAGGCCATATGATATTATTATTATTATTATTATTAATCTATTATATATCTAAACTCCTTGACACTACAGCGCTTTCAAGTAGAGAATGGAGGAACTTTGTGTTGGCGAAAATCCCGAGATTAATTTTGCCATTGAACACGGCCTACTGAATTCAAATGGGTTCTTTAACATGCCAACAACGTATGACATGAGTATCGTGATTTTTCTCGCCTTCAAAAATCACTTACCATGGCCAGGGGCGAACCTGCAATCTTGGGGTTGGTAGTCCGACACTATAACCACTCACCCACCGTGGCAAGCATTATTATTATTATTATTATTATTATTATTATTATTATTATTATTATTATTATTATTATTATTATATATTGAAATGGATGTCGCTGATGGATGCTATGGGATGTTGTTTCCAGCCAGGCATACTGATATGGAACAATGCGTAAGATTTTTGAAGTCATCTAACCTTATCAAGAGTCCTGTTGAAATATATTCGTGGTTACAATATGTTGTTTCCAGATGGTCGAACACCGTAATTATGTTTTATAAATGATAAAACCATCTAACTAACTAACTAACTAACCTCGAATAAAACCAGAGGATCCTACTTCTAGGTTAGCTCTGTTGAACTAGCTGTCCAAACGGGTGATTTATTTCATATCATAATTCAATTTGCCAAGTATATTTATAGGTTGAATGAAATACTTGGACATTGATGGGTCAAAATATATGGATAAGTCGAGAATAAACTCAACTAAGTATCTTCAAGAAACAGTGTGCACCAACAAGGAATATGCAAATGAAATGTAATGCAATGTGACAATAACAAGGTTTCATTTAGGTATATTGCCACTAAATGTAGTTTAGTGGGGCTACCAGTGCGGTGACAAATTTAACACCCCACCAAAAAAAAAAAAAAAAAATAGCGGTTGTTATATGAAATATTAGTAGAATGAGTATTTTGGTTAGTTATTGGACTAATACAGGAGGTACATTTGAACACAATTCCCCCCCACCATGATCGTTTCACTTTGATCCCCCAATTTACACATTTGCAGACTTTAAGAAATCACCTTGTGGTAAAGGTTATTTTTATTCTCTTAAGACTTAAACGATGTGTCATAAAATTTCTACATTCAATTTTGTTCTTATACCAGTACTTCGTCTTGATTGAATGGAAATACTAAGAAGATGAATTATTTTCATACCGTCAAAGTTTTAACGTTAACTCCACGAACTGTCAGTGGAAGTAAAGCTTTTGTCTGCAGTTTTGCACCTTGTAGCAGAATATCGTTGTAATGCTCATACTGCTGGTTATAACTTTTCATTTTTACAAAGCTACAATAACAAGTCAACCACTGGCACTATCCAGGCTAAGGCCGACCAAGCGACCGCTGCCCAGCCATTTGGCCTGCAGATATTGCGGTGACGCGTGATCAGCGCGTCGGGTCCCCTCGGCCGTTAATCTTGGTATTCGTGATCGGGGCGCTGTCTCACTGTCAGACAGCTACTCAATTGTCCTCACGAGGCTGAGTGCACCCCGTTCCAACCCTCACGTCAGTTTTAAAATCCCTGACGGAGCCGGGGATCGAACCCGGGGCCTCCGGGTGAGAGGCAGGCGCGCTACCCCAACACCACGAGCTACAACATACAAATTAAAATGTGCATATTGATTTGTATAGTACTCCTAGAGTTTCTAATGAGTGGTATGGACTACGTGTTTGAGATAACAAGAGTAGATAGTGAAGATCATCGCAGGTTGACACATTCCGTTAATATTACTACCTTCACGTCCAGTTTGGAGTGGGGGGCAGTAATACACGCCTCAGGCAACTTCCCCTGTTAGGATTTTCCTAATTGACCCCCGTGGAGAGAACTCATTAGCGGAGCTCGGTATCACCCCTACTTTGGATATCTGCTATGGTGATGAGAGTGTCGGCAACCTTTGTGACTTTTTCCACATGTCAGACAAGAGGAGGTACATTAATGCTTTTAGAAAGTATGTCGAGACCAAGAAAATTCCAGTGGAGCTGATGCCTTTAATCAAGACTGTAAAGACCATTCCCATCTCTTCAACAGAAGCTGAAAGAGCTTTCAGTACCATGAATGAGATCCACACCGAAAAGAGAAATAGGCTGCTGGTTGAAAGATCAAGCGGACTTATTTTCATAAGCAGCGTAGGACCTCCTGTGCATTTATTTAACCCACAACCATATGTCAAGTCATGGCTACGAAAGGGGAGACGTTCAGTTGATGAAACAACTTGTCGGAAACACGAGGCCGCTGATTTTGTCACCCAATACGAGTCCATTTGGTAATTGCTGAATTAATAAGGTGAGTTCCTGTAAATATTTTTTTCCAACTAAATCACTGGGTTAGTTAAGGAAGGTCAGGGAAAGGAGTTTGGAAGGAAGTCGGCCGTTGAAAGGAACCGTCCCGGCATTTTCCTGGTGGAGAAACAGAGAAACCACGAAAATAATTTTCAGTACGGCCGAGGTGGGATTCGAACCCAGTTTTATTTATTTATTGTTTTAGTGCAAAAATCATATGTTCTATTTTTTTCACAGCCTTTTGTTTCTACGATGCAATCCCAATAGTAGAAAACGGGACAGTTGTAACCAGTGTTGCCAAATCTTGAAATGGGAAAGAACTAAACCCTAAGCTTTAAGGCACCAGAAAAGCACCAGCTGTACTCTATGATTCAAAACACTAGAAAAACACCAACAATTATAAATATATAAACGGCTTTTTACTGACATTTCTTTCATTAAAAATAGTCTTCTTCACTTGCGGAGCCTAAGCCTCCGTGGCTTAGGCGGCAGCACGCCGGCCTCTCACCGCTGGATCCGTGGTTCAAATCCCGGTCACTCCATGTGAGATCTGTGCTGGACAAAACGGAGGTAGACAGGTTTTTCTCCGGGTACTCCGGTTTCCCTGTCAAAATGTCATTCCAGCAACTCTCTCCACTATCATTTCATTTCATCTGTCATTCATTTAATCATTGCCCCAGAGGAGTGCGTCAGGCCTCGGCAGCCGGCACAATCCATATCCTCGCCGCTTGATGGGGGCTTCATTCATTCCATTCCTGACCCGGTCGGAGACTGGAAGCAGGCTGTGGAATTTCATTTTTCACTTGCGGAGCCTGCTACCGCTATTACATCTTTAGAGCAGGAAGGTGTAGTAGCCTACTGCTGTAGCTCTGCATACTTCCAATTTTGGCCACTATTATATCCTTCGGAAGTTCGTAGTCGTGATAGCATTTTCCCTCTGTTTTTAGTCCAAATCGCACTCACAGAATGGAATGCAATTTTTGAACTTTTTCGATTTCTTTGCTTTGTTTTCACCAGCGAAACTTGGCTAAACACTCTCCCTACATCTGCATTAGAGTGAGGGAGCGAAAATACATAAACTGGGAAATCCCCTGGGTGCTGGGAAGAAAATAGATGATAGGTCGATTCTTTGTACAAGTGCACTTGTACTGAGCCCTGCATGTTGCGCCTACTTAGCACTTATGCACGCGAATGAGAATTTCAGGGACTTCCCCTGTTGGAGTGTTGATCTTGACACGTGTAAGGCTGAACATTGCCTATCTTAATTGATTAACTTTATTTAACTATTACGTGGCTTTCAGGATTTACTTATTTGTCATAGGAGACAATTTCATGGAAAAATCCGTTTAGCACCATATTTGGCACTTTTATTGAAACAACACCAGTATTTTGCTATGGCGCTATTAGAACATTTCTGGCAGCAGACGAAGTTCAGAAACACCAGATCTGGTGCTAAAAACACCAAATTGGCAACACTGGTTGTAACGCTAAAAGGAGTGAGGACTATCTCGCGCTGAGTTGGAGGTGATGGCATAGTTCTTGGAGTTGACCGCGTGCCAAGTAGAAGAGCCATGTATATTTCAGTGTGTTGTTCTGCGAGATACTTTTACCTTATCCGGCAGGAATGTGGAACATATGTGTGTGGCTCGTTGGTCTAGGGGTATGATTCTCGCTTAGGGTGCGAGAGGTCCCGGGTTCAAATCCCGGACGAGCCCGAACTATTTTACTTCCTCCGTTCCCCAATATGCATGAAATATACAACTTGAAAGATCCGCAGTTCACCGACCTCGCAATGTGTGTCAGATTAAATAAGTTTTTTTAGTCGATTTTACCCGCCAGGTTGGTTTTTCACACGGACTCAGCGAGGAAACCCACCATTACCGCCTCTACGGGCAGTGTCCTGGAGCTTGAACATCTGGACGGGGGATACAACTGGGGAGGTGGGCTCAGCACCTCGGCCAGGTGGCCTCACCTGCAAAGGGAACAGCGGCCTCATAAGGGATGGGAAGGGAGGGGAAGATTGGGAGGGATGGGCAATGAAGAGGGAAGGAGGCAGCCGTGGCCTTACGGTAGGTATCATCCCGACATTTGCCCGAAGACGAAGTGGAAAACCACTTCGAGGATGGCTGAGGTGGGAATCGAACCCACTCTAGTCATTTGGGCCACCCGAGGCTGAGTATATCCCATTCCAGTCCTCCATTTTCGTGGCAGAGCTGGGAATCGAACCGCAAACCTCCTGGGTGGCAGCTAATCATGCTGACCACTACACCACGGAGGTGACTCGAACCCAGTTTTATTTATTTATTTATCGTTTTTGTGCATCCAATCATAAGTTCTATTTTTTCACAGCATTTTGTTTCTACGGTTTAATCCCAATAGTAGCGTATGTTTTTACATTCTTCTTAACATGAGCTGTACATTCAGAATTCATATAATGGTGAAATGCAAATAACGTTTAATGAAAATGCAAGGTAAAGTAAGAAAATAAATCACTTTTTCATATTTTAAGTGCTTGCCACGGTGGGTGAGTGGTCAACGTGTCGGTCTACTAACCTAAGCTTGCAGGTTCGCTCCTGGCCATGGTAAGTGATTTTCTTGAAAGGCGGAAAAAATTACGACACGCATGTCATACGATGTTGTCATGTCAAAGAACCCATTTGAATTCAGTAGGCCGTGTTCATAATGGCAAAATAAATCTCGGGAGTTTCCGCCAACACAACGTTCCTAATTTCTCTACTAGAAAGCGCTATAGTGTTCTAGGAGCTGATATCTAACCTCCTTGACATTCATAGTGCCTCAAGGAACAACGAAATTCGACATGCAGGCTACCCTTTGGGTGTCAAATAACAAAGCTTGCACCCGCCACCCGAGGCCATACAATATTATTATTATTGTTACGGCTGTGAGTTTGTTTCATCGCTCGCCGCATGAGTCACAACTGCCCCCGGGCTGGGCTGTGCTCTGCCTCAGTGTATTGCGTGCGCCTTATGCAACAGGACTATTAGGACAAAGGGATGGTCCAGAATATTCGTGACTCAGCCAGTGATGGAAACCTCGAGAAGCCGTGAACCCTGGATGGGTCTAGAAGCATTTATTGAGTCACCGGCCTGCTATATAAGAGCAACCTGCCAAGCAGGGTGTGTGTGTTTTACGAGCTAGTGCGAGCGTTTATCCTGAGCAACAGAAGTGTGGTGACGTGACTTGCGAAACCCCTAGTGAAGCCGATTCTCTTGACAGCGAGGGAGTGAGCGAGTGTGATTTCACTGAGCGACAGAGGCATTGTGGCGAAGTGCCGTGCAAGTTACGAAATCCAGTGACATTGTTTCCCAGCTCGTGGACAGCGAAGCAGCGTGTAGCAGGTTATCGTAAGTAACTGTAGTTTGTGTACATAAGGAAGAGGTGCAGGTAGTTTCTGTCAAGGCCACCGGACTCATTAGGACGGATTAACTTCTGTGGTTTGTTAACAAATGAAAGGGGGCAAGAGCTCTCCATAAGGAAGAGACTTGAGGAAACTGGAGTAAGGTTCTAATTGCTTGTATTTTCTGATGAGTAGTGTATCTTTCTGGCCGCAATAAAGTTAATTATTTCTTTAAAGGAACAATCTGTGTTGTGCTTCAACCCACCGTAATCCAGTTAACAAAAGTGTCACTAGGGGGGTGGCACGTAACATTATAACAATATCACATTGCGGTGGGCAATTAAGCCAGGCACTGGGCAACGGACGGTAAAACCGAAGTAAAGGAGGAGGTAGGAATATGAGATAGGGTAGAAATATGAGATAGCAAGGTTTTCGCCTCTGTATAGTGTTGACATCTTTCGAAGGAATTTCCAACTACGTGTCCAAGAGTCGCTATTGTTTCACCCAAGAGGTTTCCACATCAGCGTCAGCTCTACTCCACTGTGGATGTTTGTTTTTACAAGTGCTGTGGAAAGTTTTTGTACCTCTACGCGGAAGTGTGGTTTACATCGATATACATACTAATTTTCCAAGAAACAATTAAGGTAAGTTGCTTTTCATTAATTGCACTCTTAGAATATCAGTGACGATTTATAATATAGTGACGCGATATGCGTGAGATATTGACAAACTCAAAATGGCGGCTTGGTTGTAATATGAGACACTTGGCTGGTAGTAATATGAGACTGTCTCATATTGCTACCACCTATAATCAGCATGGATTTTAATGCTTTAGTCAATGCTAATCTCTGTGTTATTTGCCAAGAAAGAAGTTAAATAATGAAAGTAAAAGGTCTAAGAGAGAACTACAACGAAGAGGATATGTTAATAGCTATTGAAGCTGTAAAATTAAAGGAAGGTGGCTACCTGAAAGCATCGAAGAAATATAACGTGCCACGGTCTACACTTCCACGTACCGTATGTGATCAAGGGTGATACATTTTTATTTTTATTTTGCTGTTTTCTCTCCTCAAAACTTTCCTATACCCGGTACACTATTTGAAATGTTTTAGTGTAGATATGCATTTCAGTGTTAATTTTTTTAAGGGTTACATTTTTAAATTATAGTTTCTTTATTTCTAGGTGAGTGATGATACTAGGCTACTGCTGAAACCAGAATCAGAAGATGCGACCTGCTTATTGTGTGAATCAATTTTTTCAAATGATTCTGAAAGTGAATTGTGGATTCAGTGCTTCTTATGCAAAATGTGGACCCTCAGTGATTGTCTGGAGAGTGCAGTATATGTTTGTGATTATTTTAAAACTAAGTGAACCCTAGGTATGCTGCGGCTGGGACTCGTGTACAGAAATGTTATGTCAATGAATTATTCGCAAAGACTTTGGTATGAATTTCATGGTTTTATTTAATACAAAATAGAGGTGTCTCATATTACTACCCAATTTAAAAATTCTTTCAAACTGAGTTTTCTTAGAAAAAATTAAATATTGTTAATACTATTAGCTTGAGAAAATTCATGTTCATAATGCACATTCCATATAAAATTTACTAACGAGTTTCCTTTCAATTTCTTATTTATGACACTTGTGACACGTTCTAGGTCCCAAAACAAAAAGGGTATCACATATTCCTACCCCTTCCTCTATACGAGCGAAAACGAGACAGTTGTAACGCTAAAAGAAGCGAGCAGTTGCTCGCGCTGAGTTGGAAGCAGTGTTGCCAAATCTTGAGATAGGAAAGAACCATGCGCTACGCTTTAAAACACCAGAAAAGCACCAGCTGGACTCTACGATTCAAAACAGTAGAAAAACACCAAAAATTATATATATCTTTATATATATAATTCTTCGACACGTGTGTATGTGACTGAACTCCTCCTAAACGACTGAACCGATTTTGATGGAATTTGGAATGTATATTAGGGTGGGTCCATGTATGGTTTAGATTCACAATCTGACCCGGTAGGTGGAATGAACACAATTTTAGAACCACAATTTACACACAATTTTAGAACCACAATATACAATCAAAAACAGTCGTCATGGAAACCACTAGCCTTGGCCTTCGTGAAAGCTGATGTCTTTGGACGGTTTGTCTCTGCACGTTAGAGCCACCTGGTCACAACCTGTGCAACTACCGCCATAACATACACTCCGCCCGTGGCGAAAAGTTGTGTTTTATACCTAAGGTGGCAGTGATGTCGAATTCTACTGTTTGTCTCTGCACGTTAGAGCGTTTCAAAGTCCCGTATGCGTTCATATACCATTCATCCGATTGCAATGAAACTTGGGTGATATGTTGAGTGAGCTCCAGGGAAGGTGTTTGGCTTAGTAAATCCATTTCACAATAGATAGCGCACGAATAGATTAAAAAAATGAGCGACGACGCGCGAAGCGTTTCAAAAAGGTCCCATATGCGTTCAAATACCATTCGTCCGATAGCGATGAAACTTGGGTGAGATGTTGTGTACACTCCAGGGAAGGCTTCTGGCTTAGTAAATCAATTTCACATTAGGTAGCGCACGACTACATTCAACAAATGAGTGACGACGCGCGTAGCGTTTCAACAAAATCCCGTATAAGTTTATATTCCATTCATAGATTGAGATGAAACTTTGATGAGTTGTTGTGTACACTTAAGTGAAGGCTTCTAACTTAGTAATCCATTTCACAGGAGGTTGCGCACGAGTAGATTCAACAAATGAGTGGCGACGTGCGAAGCGTGTCAACCAAGTCCCGTATGCGTTCAAATACCGTTCGTCCGATAGCGGTGAAACTTGGGTGAGATGTTGTGTACACTTACGTGAGGGTTTCTAACTTAGTAAATACATTTCAGAGGAGGTTTCGCACGAATAGATTCAACAAATGAGCGACGACACACGAAGCGTTTCAATAAGGCCCCGTATGCGTTCAAATACCATTCGTCCGATTACGATGAAACTTGGGTGAGATGTTGTGTACACCCTACGGAAGGTTTCTGGCTTAATAAATCCATTTTACAATAGGTAGCGCACGAGTAGATTCAACAAATGAGTGACGGCACGCGAATCATTGCAACAAATTACCGTATGCGGCCATATACCATTTATCAGATTGCGATGAAACTTTGGTGAATTGTTGTGTACACTCCAGGAAATGTTTCTGTCTTAGTAAATCCAGTTTTTAATAAGTAGCGCCCGAGGAGATTCAACAAATGAGCGACGGCGCGCGAATCGTTTCCACAATGTCCCGTATGCGGTCATATATCATTCATCCGATTGCGATCAAACCTTGGTGAATCATTGAGTACACGCCAGAGAAGGTTTCAGGCTTAGTAAATCTATTTACAATAGGTAGCGCATGAGTAGATTCAACAAATGAGTGACGGCACGCGAATCGTTTAAAGAAACTCACTTATGCGTTCATATGTCATTCATCCGATTCCGATGAAACTTTGATGAGTTGTTGTGTACACACCAGGGAAGGTGTTCAACTTGGTAAATCCATTTTACAATATTGGTAGCGCACGAGTAGATTCAACAAATGAGTGACAGCGCACGAATCATTTAAACCAAATCCCGTATGCGTTAAATGCCATTTATCCGTTTGCGATGAAACTTTGGAGAGTTGTTGTGCACGCTCCAACGAATGTTTCTAAATTAGTTAATTCAATTCACGATAGTTTAGAGGCAGTTAACAGAAATTGAAAAAATATTGTGTATCCAAAAGCACTTCAAGAAACAAAGTTACAACACTTTCTTTGATTGGCAGGACAACGTCTGCCGGGTCAGCTTGTATATATATATATAAAAGGCTTTTTACTTACATTTCTTTCATTAAAAATCGTCTTCTTCACTTGCGGAGCCTGCTACCGCTATTACATCTTTAGAGCAGGAACGTGTAGTAGCCTACTGCTGTAGCTCTGCATACTTCCAATTTTGGCCATTATTATATCCTTCGGAAGTTCGTAGGCGTGATAGCATTTTCCCTCTGTTTTTAGTCCAAATCGCACACACAGAATGGAATACAATTTTGAACTTTCATTCGATTTCTTTGCTTTGTTTTCACCATTTAAACTTGGCTAAACACTCTCCCTACATCTGCATTAGAGTGAGGGAGCGAAAGTACATAAACTGCCTTCTCATGAAACTGGGAAATCCCCTGGGTGCTGGGAAGAAAATAGATGATAGGTAGATTCTTTGTACAAGTGCACTTGTACTGCTCGAGTCTAAGCTGCGTGAACATGAGAGGAATGTGCATCGCGGACTATGAGTAGTGTTGTTGACGAGTGATGAGGTTTCTCGGTCCGTGCATATAGTCCGGGACAGCTTAAATAAGTTACTAGATCAAAACAGGGTAGGCAACATTAACAGCCATCCCCTATGCCTACGTAAATGTTGGTTTATGGTTGCATTTCTTGAAGGTAAGTTGTTTTCAGGTGCGAGCACATTGTCGCCAATCCTGCTTAAAATCCCGCCATCTCCAAAGACCATAATACCAGTAAAATTCCGTACCACACAGTTGCCGACATGTTTCTGGCAATAACTCCCAGAATGCATTTTTCACAAAGTCAGCCAACATTATAATTACGACTGTAACTAATGACTTATTATTTAAATAATTTCACAGTTTTCTTTGGAAATTCAAGTCTAATGAAGTTGTAACAAGTTGTATAAGGTAAGTACTAGTAATATACATCGATTAAAACAGTTTTTACAGTTATTAGAGACTCTTGATATGTGTGTGTCAAATCCACTTGTCTGAGATGTTTCGAAGCTTTTATTTAATTAATTTTTTGATAAATTCTTATTTAGATTTCATCATGACGCCTAAAAATACGAGAACAAGAGTGGAGTTGGATTGGAGTAACTCTACAAAGATCACTACAATTTAAGTAAGTAGGCCTAGACTAGACCTACAAAATTTAAAGTACAGAGTTATTTAATCGTTGTTTTATTTATTTTTATATTCAGTCAGAGCACAAATAACGTAATAAAAAACCTTAATGGTCTTTGGAAATTTTGAAATAGTCTTCCAACTGCATTTTCCGTATAGGCCTAATTCAAACATAACCTAAAATATAGCCTATGTAAGTTCTCTCTCGGGAATATATTCTTAGGTTCAATTCGCCTTCTAATATAGTAATGTATATTATTCTCGACTTCCAAATGCCGTCAGCCATAATATTATCATACATTGCACATGTAACTCTTAAGCTTGGAAGTAGGCCTAGTCTATGATTCACACTCGGTTGGTGGTGTAGTGAATGTATTGGTGACTATTTATGAAGCTTATAACTTATGTACTTGGCTACTGACCTATAGCCTACTTAGTAGTGTGCCCATTTAACATGAAATATGCAAATCACAGTATGCCAGCAATGCTCAAATCGGGATTTTCGGGGTTATGGTATGTTCTCCCACTCTGTGACTTATACATTTTGGATTAAATAGAGGATACACTTCCAAAATAAAAACAAAATCAACTCCTACTATAAAACATTTAATTCCACAATTATATGGCGCTACAACAAATTAAACAAATAAAATACTGACCCATTCTAACTTGTTCAAAGTAAACAAGGAATACAATGTAAAACAAATGTTAAATCATAAATAAATGGTTTCTCATAAACCAACAAATATATCTCTATTTTCACTTCCATATAGTGTCCTTTTTAAAATTCCATACAATTCAGAGCTCCAATAGGCTCTATACTTTCCAATATAAACTGTGTTATCACTTTACTGCACATCACTTCCTTTTATATGAGTATTTTATAATTCAAACAATATATAATTCTTATTAAAGTACTTTTACTACTTTGCTTAAACTTTGGGCTTTCACAATGTTCTCAGTTACCATCTCTCTCAAATCAACAATTCACTACAGTAATTGGGAAAACATTTGCGCACTCCCGAGTTTCTGAAGACTACTTGAACATTGTCAAAAATTAAGATCACTCCCGAAATCTAATTGTCCTCACTGAATTCGTGAATCATTACATCATACATTATAACATTATATTAGGGATTTATATTATCTGTCTTAAAAGACCATTATCTCATAAGAAAGCAACGATCTGAACTTGCAAGCGGTAATCTTCATCTACAAGAACCTCGGTTCGAAGACCGGGTCGTTAAACAAACTCTAAACAAGCTAGCGTACTATAACTTCAAAACAGACGGATCCCCGACCGACCGCAACATCAATGACAAGGGGTCTAGCCTGGACACTTAGCGTGAGTTATTGTAGGGAGGGAGACTTCACGGCCATCGCCCCCACGGGACGAGCGACTCCTAGCTTCAACACAGCTGTTTCTTAAATGAAGTTCTTTGAACAGGCCTGGCTTCTCATTCACTTACTTTACAACATTATTATTTTCATTAGACCATTCTCGTAGCCTTGGCATTTATTAATTATGAAGTATCCTCATTGGTGGGTAAGAGTAATTCACATACAACAACGAATATTTAGGGCTTCAATACTAGACGAGTCTGGGTTCGACTCTCCCAACTGCCTCGGGAACCAATCCCATACTGGAGGACTTATATAAATGCGACTTAGGGCGGCCTCGGCCTAATAACCTGCGCTCATAATACAATAAATTCGCACCCTGTTTTAACACAACAACACACATGGCCTCGTGATCCACATCACTATATAGAGGACTTACTATAGCTCAATTACCACGACCAACTGCCCCTCATAATTAAATTTACCAAGTATATTTTGGTTCAACGCCTTCCTAGCGTGACAAATTTACTTCAATGCGATACATTACGCTTATCCTTTATTTCCAAATTGCCTTCAAAGAACTGATAAATTCAAAATCACATTTGATCTATATCTCAATTTTATATTAATCCTCTCCCGTACAATAATCGCTTTACCTTAAGAACATATGTTCACAACATGTATTTATTCCTTTAAAGGAGCTCAAAAGCTACTACTTTCATATAATTCATCATAATCTTCATTTATCTAATTGTGATTATTATTATTATTATTACGCTTGCTTTCATATAATTAAATCATTTATCAAATACACTGATATTTTATTTCATACATTTCCCATAAGGGATTTATTCATTTCACAGAATCATTTTATATTTTCTCAATTTTAGTTGTTCAGATCGCGCTATTATTCTGTTATTTATTATACAAAAACATCCCTATTATCTCATTCTCAGGTGGATTGCACGCAAACATTTCCCAACACATGACATAATGAAATGGTTACTCACATGATAAGACGTTCCTCGACCGTATTTTCCAACGATGTTTCATGTCGCCCACTTGAATGTGTTTAAGCCATCTTCCCTAATTCCATTTCATACACTGACATTTCTTGACACACATATAACTTATATACCTTATACACTGGTAACATTTTGAATACGATTTTGTATTCTTTTATAATACACAAATGAATTCACTGAAAAATTATTACACTAACACAAATTCCCTATATTTACAATACACTGCTTTTATCACTGAGGCTTTGATTTTAGCCTTGCACACGTGATTTCTCTCTTCCCCGTCTCCAAGGGTGAAACTAGTAGATGTCGGCTCCCTATCTGACCAGAATATGAAAGTCTCGAACACTCTACCCCTCCCTGGAATGGTACTTCTTCAAATCCGGTTTCCTGTAGATCGGCTATTATTATTATTAGCTCGAAATTGCTTCTTTCTAGACACTATTTAATTTGTCTAGCGAAAGTCTGTCTTATTCACGGTCTCCCAAATATTCTATCGGTGACCTATTATTTTCTAGCATCTAATGCTCCTCCTTCAATACGTAACTTAGTGCTTTTTATAGTTCGTTTGATTTCCTTGAAACAACGTCTCGAATTAAATTCTCACTTCTGATTATTCTGTTCTCTAATTCCTATCTTTTCAGAATACTATGAGGCCCTTATTTTGTCCGACCCTGATCGGGTTCTTTAACATTGATAGAATGTTTGTTTCGCTATTATGGTACTTCAAAACGTTACGATACTTTCGGTCGTTTAAATGAACTGTATTTTGAAGACCTATCGCCTGTTCTTTAAGTTCGCAGCCTACTTTGACTGTAATACTGAACTTTTCACTATAAGACTGATACTGGCGGAACTAAATCCTGTACTAGGATTTTCCTAAGTCTTCACACGGCGATACTATGATGATACTTCTCGGCCACTCCCTTCGGGTGCACGTTGGTTGTCGATACAGCCGGACGCCCTCGGGCTGTTGGAAACTGCACGATGTGATGTACCGTCACGCCCCCTGGACGGGCTAAAACTGCATGTACTTTGAAACAGTACCACGCTCTCCGGCGTCTTTGGTAAACTGAATGGTGGTGATGTAGCACAGTGACGCCCCCTCGGGCTGTTTGAAACTGCATTCGATGTGATGTAGCCTGACGCTCCCCTTGGGCTGTCGGAAACTGCATATACGATGTGATGCAGCACCTCTGCATGAGGTCTGTTCTTAACTGCATATGTGACACAGTGACGCCCCTCGGGCCGTCCGAAAACTGCATGATTTGTCTGGCTCTGCCAGGACTTTTATACTCATTGGCTAAAAAAGATAAAATCCTCGTCTTTTTCATAACCAACTTTTGAAGCAATGGTCGCACACATATAAAATTTATATCTCTGGAAAGCTTGTTTTCTAAACGAAAACTGACTTCCTTGCACATGAAAATCGATCGTGCAGTTCTGAGATATTAAATAAAATTTGGTCTTCAGATATGTGGGTGTTACAGTTGATTTTTAATCCCCACCTCCTCGGGTCTCGGGGAACTTTTAATGACGTATGGCCACGTTTGCACTTCTTTCCTAGGCAATTATTAAAACCTTTTTCTCCACATAAAAATCTCTATTCCGAAATGATTCACAATGATTTATTTCTTTAGTTAATTTTATGCTCGCAAGTGCTTTAAATCTAATTCTTCTTCTTCTTGCATAACTGCGACGATGCCATTTTCCTGCAACGTAAGAACAATTTCCGAAACATGCTCGCAGTCACTCCGACGGAAAGTTCCTCTCGTTCTATTAATACTCGTGACCGGCTCCATATCGGTGCGTCATGCATGATATCATTTCCTGGCCACCTGGACCCTAATTCTTACACAACGTTATACCATTCCTCCTGCATAAAATCTTTCTATGCTCCACTGAAGACTGTATATTTCCTTCCTTCTTTTTACCATAATTCATGGATTCGACCCCTTGAACCAATGGTACATGGGTTCAGTAGTAGGCAGATAAAATATTTATATTAGGCCTATTTTTATTTGTTTCAGTCATGGTTGCGACAGAGTAGTGTGATGCCCTTCAACGAACTTCAAGGTTTGTGCAACATGAATCAATCATCATTCTGAAGAGCCATATACTCACATGTGCATGGTATATGCACTGCGCTGGAGTCACATATGCAAATTTTCAGAGAATACCAACAATATCTCATAGCTCTCTTTTAGTTCTCGACATAAGTTACTGCGCCACTGAATCTCTGGGTGAAAATTACTGATGTACTAATGTTGGGTGAGACAAAGTCATTGTTCGCTACTTGGTTAGATGACACAGTTTGGGCGAAGCCACTGGTTGCAATAAGTTATAAATATTGGTCGCAGCTATAGCCTACTTGTATTATTAATTCTGAATGAAAGTAGAAAGTGGCTTATACACCTGCATCGGACATGATTGTGACTGTATGCTGTGATGGCTGCGCTAGAATTAGTAGCACACAGGTAACGATATTTGTAGGCTATACATTATACGGTAATAGAAAACTAAAAATGTCATAGATCTCGTAGGCCTATACTACACAGCTTGGACATTCTTAAAATACACGACACGTGAATAATGAAATAAAAGGCAAAACCATTGGCCTGGATAAGGATTATTGATGCTTGACTACCCCCACTGTGCATGACAAAAACCGGGGGTGTTATATATTAGCTAACGTGGCCCGCGTTACCTCAATTTTTCATATTAAAGCATTGTTGTTGTTTCTTATGGCTAGCCCAGATTCCAATCCATCAGCTTTCTTGCATTCCAATAGAGTTGTGTGAGGTTTCCTGAAGTTCTAGCAGTCACATCAAGTTTGTTGTAATGTGGAAGGTGCCCCTTATCCATTTTACTTCCAGGTTCGTGACAAAGTCTGCATTTTTCGGATCTCAGGATGTCCCAAATAGGATCACGACTTATATAGATGGAATTCCAGCTGTTTCGCTGTTAATTATGCACAAGTACAGTATTGCCAATCTCACACTTACGGGACTACTTTGTATAAGCGCGGTGCCATGAAACAAAATAGCGCCAAGTTTGAACCAGTTCACAATGGATTGTGCAAGCTGTTTTTGTCTAGACCAATAATTGTTAATTCATTAGGCCATACAAACACCCCTGGATTTTGTCACGCACAGTGGGGGTAGACACGCATCAATAATGTTCATTCAAACCCATGGTTTGTGCCTAGACCAATAACTTTTAGGCAGTGAGGCGCTGGTTTTCCCGATTAGTTCGAAACATGAAATTCTTGCGATCAGCGTTCATTACAGTGGTAAATACTGTTCTACACACAAAACAAAAATAACCTGGGACTTATGCCCAGACCTCCTTGCTTGTAGTGCAATCGGTAATTTTCGTCCAGACAGTCGTCTAACCAAGTAGCGACCAATGGTTTCGTCCAGTCAGTCGTCTAACCAAGAAGAGCTCGTTTATTTCTTTTTCTCACATAATTACAACATTACATGTGTCGTCTAATGTAGGCCTATTTAGTATCGGATATGTTGGTAACTAATGAAGTCAATGTGATCGCTCACTGCGGCAGTTTCACATACCAAATATGCTGTCGAACATGGCTGCGGTTGTTAAATATACAATAAATAAAAACACATGTTTAAGTGATTTAGCACATATATCCGGTGCAGAAGTGATCAAGGTTAGTAGTTACAATTGATAATGTCCCCCCCTCCCGCCAAAAGATGAAATAAGGTATGAAAATGATATATTATCAAAGTGAAAACGAAAAGAAAAAAGAGTGATACATGGTACAGAATTAATCTGAAATTTCACTACAGTATATGTCGTTTTATAAGAGCCTGTTTGCCATCTCTTGATGAATGCAGTACATTTGCATTTGTCTGTTGGCACACGCTAGAGTAAAATGTGGCTTTTCACCGATGTCTTAGTCTCACTCATGGCTGTGATTATATGGAGGCTACTGAGGTATGGGTGGTGCTTAGTAATGACATTCAGGGCACAGTCAGTGCCTGTGGATGCTGTGAAAGGTTCTACTCATAGGGTTAGTACTGCTGTACTGACTCAGTGAGGAAAGCAATTGCAAACTACCGCACTCCTCTTTTTGCCTAGTACGCCTCAATATAGCGCTGCCTTGTGTTTTTGTGGGTATCTACCCACATAACCTAACGGCGGTGCCTTTTGAGGATCCAACCAGCCTTCGGGCTGACTACCTAACAGACAGACAAAAGGGCATAGCGGGTGGGTTACAGACAGCGAAGGAGAAAACATCTATTAGGACATCACTTCCATAATTATTATTCATCATTACACAAGGTATTTAGGCTAATTTAAGTATTCTACTTGGTTCATCACTCCTGAAGTGTTACCTCTATTACGTATGTCGTTTTGCCTTGAACATTTTTGGTTGAAGGCGGGCTATTATTTTATTTTAGAATACGCACTGAAAATTTGATGTAATCAGCGTAACCGCAGCCTTCGTAAAGAGGTTTACGCAGGCCAGCGCGTATCCCATTTTTGAACAGCTGACTGCGGTTGACTGTAGCGTTGGGGGTCTGCACCACTAGCGCTGGCCAACAGCGGGGCGCGCTTGAACTCGGTCAGTGATAACACCAAATAGCTTATAAAGATAATAGCGGAAACTCCTCGCCAAAATAGGAGACAGCGCTACCCAGCACTGCCTAGCGGTCCGAGTTGGCAACGTAAGACCAGCTGATTTACAACCGTGAGATCCAACCAAACAATTATAAGAAATTATTGACCTGTGAATGATCTAATTATCCAATTATAATGGTTGGTACGGGGAGTATGTGTGCCATATATGGCTGTAATAATTATAAACAACAAAGTGACCCAAAATCTTTCTTCAGGTTCCCAAGAAATTATTGTAAACAAGTAGCCTACCATTACACTGATAGTTCGGTTTTCTTTTAATACAAAATGCTTTTACAATATAATTTAGCATATTTTAGCCTGTTCTTTATTTATTTATAGATGCACGCTGTGGATTATTCGAAGCCGTAGAGCTGACTTAGATGACGTATTGAAAGGAATGGCCCAGAACATTTAAACAGAACTCGTGTTGTATGCTCAGACCACTTTGTGGAGAAAGATTTCAGGAACAAAAACTTGTTAAGTCAAGGGTAAGATCTTTGTAGGTTGTTGATAGTAGGCCTAATGTTAATATTGAAATAAGAGCCTTTATAAAACGTGGTGACTCTACGGTACAGTAGGCCTAAAATTTAACAACTTGCTTCAATATTCCCGATTGAAAGTGTACGTAGTTATTTATTGTTGTTATAAGGGGCGGAACAGCGAGGTCATCTGCCTCTAAAGTGTACGTATTGCACTATTCAAGCAAAGGAGGTTGGTGTAATCTAACAAGTTCAGAAACACAAATTTTAATTTTACTGACTTTATTAGGAAATACGTTATATAAGAAGGTAACTGTTTTTTTTAATGTAATTAAGCGTGTTCAACTCGTTTTTAAATACCAGTACGTCAAAAAGGATGGATTAAAACCAATATGCAAATATTTCCTTGTAATTTTCAGTATTTGGCCTGGTGCAGTGCCTTCAGTTCTACTGCCTATGGCAAAGCAAAACATATGCAGAAGCAGTCCAGTATTTTTTAGAATTCTCTATAAATATTGTACAGAACCAAGTATCTTTTGTTTCTTTTAACACTAATCTTTAAATTATTTGCTGCCTAAATATCAAGCCGAGACATATGTTAACTTCACAATGCAATTTCGGTCGATGCGCACTCAAAAATGCTAGCTGTGGGTGGCAAGAAGAGTAATGCTGTCAACTCGCACCAAGAGATGGCACTGTGATCGCTGTCTCCAGGCGAGCGCATGCTTTTACGGCCGACTTTCCGCTAACACTATGTATTCTATTCGTCATGATAATGCTATTATTATGATCATGTAGAAATGAGTGTAAGTGTAGAGGACGTACCCATTCGCGAAAACGCTGCCTCAGTTCAATTCCCTCTCATATATTCCGCTCTCGCAATTTAAATATCTCAGCTCTCCACAGAAAATTGTTTTGTGTTGGTATCTTATAATTATAATTTTCGAGATATTACTCCGTCGATAAAGCTTGCCTTTCAACGCCTGTACTTAACTCGTCAATTTCTCAGTGAATGCATTGAATTTTCTACAAGTGGCTTTTAATGTGCCGGTTGATGAGAGGTCAGGAGACTATTCTACCAACCATCTCACGTTGTGCGGCTAGCATTTTTTGGCAGTCGGTTCAGGTTCAATTTCCAGCTCTGCCAAGAAATTTTAATTTTGGTCTGAGGGATGGAACAAGGCACAGTCAGCCTCATGAGGCAAAACTGAGAAAAGGAGGGTTCGATTCCTATCTTAGCCATCTTGGAAGTGGTTTCCACGCTTCTACTCCTGGCAAATGCCGGGATGGTTCCTAAATTAAGGCCATGGCCACCTCGTTCCCAATCCTCATCTGAATAATAAATGCACACACTAATCCAGCCATCACAATAACACAGGTTATCAGACAAATTCCGCATGCCCAAGTACACAGATCTACATGACCATGATGTCACAAAGCCCCAAAATCAACCAACTGCTGCTTTCTACAATTCCAAGACGAAATCTTCGAGTTGCCATTAGTCTTATGCCCCTAAAATCCACGACTAGTTCGAATGGTTTTAGGCCTAAGCATTGGATCAACCATCTTCTTGCATCTCAATAGGGATTTGCCAACAGGCTTTCAACAGCTTGTCTCAATTCTGCCTTCATATATGTAGGCCTATACATGCAAGAAATGAGTACGCTACTTATCACAAATAAAGAAATAATATGCTAATATGTACCCTACTATTATATTTCTCTCCTACTCCTAAATCCTTCTCTGAATACTCATCTTAAAACAGAATGGTCTGCATTTTTGGACTAATTATAAAAATATAGCCTATAAGAAGAAATGAACATGCTATCCTTAGCTCCCTGGCGAAAATAATTGAGTAAGTATTAATGTTTCTGTTCTTATGCATTTTATATTATGCTTTAAAAATCAATCTAGAAGAGATAATTTAAGTTAACTTTACTACCATAATACTGCTTAAGATTTACTGTCGAGGACTGATGACCAAGATGTCCCTAACTTGAGCAAGGACTGCTTCACAACTTCAAGTAAAACGTATTTTCGTAAAATAGCCTTTACTTAGTTTGGATCATTAGCGATACGTGTTACATGGATGTGTGTGCTGACTTTTTGGTGTTAAATGATGTAAGTTGGCAACACCAAAAGTGGCGGCCATGTCGGTTTTCTAGTAACTTATTTAAGGTGTCCTGGACTATAGTACAGAACCAAATACATTGGTCGGTGACTCACTCAGTCATTCCCAACACCACAGTGGTTTCAGCAACGGCCGAATGTTAGCAGTATTGGAATAGAAAGGAATACCATATATCTCGGTGGGCTGTTGACAGATCATTCTCTTCACGCCCGACCCTTCTCTGCTCTTTCTCCTCATCCCGCAAGTTCATAGAGCTTGGACTCGAGCAGTACTGAGCCCTGCATGTTGCGCTTACTTAGCACTTACGCACGAGAATGAGAATTTCAGGGACTTCCCCTGCTGGAGCGTTGACCTTGATACGTGTAAGGCTGAACATTGCCTATCTTAATTGATTAACTTTATTTAAACTATTACATGGCTTCCAGAATTTACTAATTTGTCATAGGAGACGATTTCATGGAAAAATTCGTTAAGCACCAGATTTGGCACTAGTTTTATTGAAATAACACCAGTATATTGCTATGGCGCTATTAGAACATTTCTGGCACCAGACGAACTTCAGAAACACCAGATCTGGTGCTAAAAACACCAAATTGGCAACACTGGTGGTAACGCTAAAAGACGTGAGCACTCTCTTGCGCTGAGTTGGGAAGTCACGGCCGAGTTCTTGGAGTTGACCGCGTGCCAAGTAGCTCGCTCTTGTGAAGAGCCACGGATATCTGTGTGTGTGTTCTGCGAGATACTTTCACCTTATCAGGCAGGAATGTGGAACATTTGAGTGTGGCTCGTTGGTCTAGGGGTATGATTCTCGCTTAGGGTGCGAGAGGTCCCGGGTTCAAATCCCGGACGAGCCCGATTTTTTTTAAACTTCCTCCGTCCCACAATATGCTTGAAAGATCCGCAGTTCACTGAGTTCCAGATTTTAAGTTAATGTTACTATTTGTTGTCTTCTTCTTCTTCTTCTTTAGCGTTTGTCCCACATGCTGGCAGGGTCCACTGTCTGGATGTGCATTTACTTCCAATGGTTTCCCTACTTCTACTCCAGGCGAATGCTGGGATGTTCCATAATTAAGTCCACGGCCGCTTCCTTCCCAATCCTCATCTGAATTACAAATACACACACTAATACAGCCATCACAATAATACTGGTTATCAGACAACTTCCACAAACACACAGCCGCAAGTACACGGGGCTACGAGACAATGATGTCGCAAAACCCATAAATGAAACAACAACAACTTACTGCTCGGGTCCAAGCTCTGTGAACTTGCGGGGTGAGGTGAAATGGCAGACGGGAAGAGAAGAACCTGTCAACAGCCCGCTGTGTTATCTGGAATTCCTGTCTATTCCAATACTGCGAACATAGGACCGTTGCTGAAACCAGTATGGTGTTGCGAATGAGTGAGTGAGTCATTGACCAATGTATTTGGTTCTGTTACTACGCACTGAACAGGAACAGCGCACATCATTCTATCATCATCGTCCGCGATCCACATTTCTCTCAGGTTCACGGACCTTGGACTTGAGCACTAGATACGCCACTGCTCAAGTTCAAGGTAAAACGTCAGCCGGAACCTTTGACTGGTCAATTACGGTATTCTCTCTGTGCGAATTGCACAGTACACACTTCTGGGAATGGCTGGGCGCATGCTACTATCGCCAGAAGGACAGATTCGAGACGTATCTGTAAACCACCGTATCGTAGAGCAACAGGCAGAGATTAGCTGGGACGTCACACACCATTTGACTTGCATCACGCGTAACCTTTCATTGCAGAAACAGTGTAGAAAAAGTTTCTACATGACTCACACTTGTGGAATGTGTTCGGGTAGGCATTGGGATCAGGGCCTTACAGAGCGATCACGGGTAGGGTTGCCAGACGTTCCGTTTTACCCGGAACAATTCCGTTTTTTCTTGTTTTGTTCCGCGTTCCGTTTTAATCTGTAACGGAAAGCCAAATATTCCGTTTTTTGGTTAATTTGATAATATATTCATTTTCGCACCAATTTTCAAATGTCCCGCTTCAGAATTGATTGTAATATCTACCTTGTTTTCTGGTGATACAGGTGCAAGTTTGAAAGAGATAATGATTTCTATGTCTGTGTCAGATATATGGGTACATGTTATAGATTTATTAGGGGCAACAAAATTAAGGAATACCGTAGTCCTTGTGAAGTTTCCCCTCCAATGTTTTTACGGAGAGAGATTTTTCTGTCATGAATATCAAATGGAGAGATGATAGAAACAGAAGCTCCATTAGTTTGTTAAAACAAGAATTGTTCACATTTACAATTATGACGAAAATTGTAGTGAATTTTATCTGAAGGTACTTAAAGATAAAAAATCCTGGCAAAGAGTCGCTCAAATGAAAAGCATTTGTACGTTGCTGGTGTCATAGGCCTATATGATATGTCAGCAATATCTAGTTTTAATTTTGTGTTTTTGATTAAGTAATGCTTAGTTAATATATACATGTGTATGATTTATTACAACAATAATTAACAACCTTGATTTTTTTTGGGTCGTGTGTTCCGTTTTTCCATTCTTGAAATCTGGCAACCCTAATCACGGGCCCTAGGACAAGGTCTTCCGGGCCCCTCCATTTTTATTCAAACTGTGACATAATTTTGGAATTACAGTACCGGTATTAAGCTTGCACATTTCTATCCCCCACCATTCAACAACAAAAAAAGCACAACTGAATATTATTTTTTTTTTTTTTTTTCAGTTATTCAGCCACTCTCCTTTCTCTCTCTCGTTCATTCTATCTCTCATTGGTTGTTCTCTTTCTTCGAAATTGATCGCTGTGAATTAAAAATTCAATTTTTGTTGTATCTGAAAGTGTTTAGGTACTACAACAATAAATCATACTCCTTTCAGAAATGTATGAAGTAAAGAGTCGATTTTTTCCGATTTTTTTTCTGAGATTTTTATTTCCGTTTTCGTTTTACTCTCCAGGGTTGGCTTTTCCCACGGACTAAGCGAGGGATCCCACCTCTACCGCCACTGAGGGCAGTGTCCTGGAGCTTGAGACTCTGAGTCGGGGATACAACTAGGGTGTGTGACCAGCACTACGCCCAGGCGGCCTCACCTGCAAAGCGAACAGGGAAGGGTGGGAGGGTTAGGCAAGTAAGTGGGAAGGAGGCGGCCGTGGCCTTACGGTAAGTACCATCACGGCATTTACCCGAAGACGAAGTGGGAAACCACGGCAAACCACTTCGAGGATGGCTGAGGTGGGGATTGAACCCCCTCTACTCATTTGGACCACCCGAGGCTGAGTAGACTCCGTACCAGTCCTCATACCACTTTTCAAATTTCATGGCAGAGCCGGGAATCGAACCGCGGACCTCCAGGATAGCAGCTAATCACGCTGACCACTACGCAAGGAGGCAACTTTTCTGAGATTGAATTAGAAAATTTATGCTTCAGAAAGATCTCTTGAACTTTAGTATGATATAAATTAATTGGACAACTCTTCTGGCAAATTTGCCATTTCCCCGGAGGAAAAACCAAAAACACAATAGCTATTTATAATATAATATAATAATAATAATAATAATAATAAATAATAATAATAATAACCCCTGGTGCTACAGCCCATGAAGGGCCTAGGCCTACCAAGCGACCGCTGCCAGTGCATTTGGCCTACAGATACTGGGGTGTCGCGTGATCAGCGCATCAGGTCCCCTCGGTCATTCATCTTGGTTTTCGTGACCGGGGCACTGTCTCACTGTCAGACAGCTGCTCAATTGCCCTCACGAGGTTGAGTGCACCCAGCCTCCACGTCAGTTTCTAAAAACCCTGAAGGAGCCGGGATTCGAACTCGGGGCCGGATGAGAGGCAGGCGCGCTACTCCAAAACCACGGGGCCGGCAACGTGTTCAGGTACCACAACAATAAACCGTACTCCTTCCAGTATGAAGTAAGGAGTGTTTTTTCCCGATTTTTTCTGACATTGATTTAGAAACTTTATGCTTTAAAAAGAACTCTGAACTTTAGCATACCGGTACCATAAATTAATTGGACAACTCTGGCACCTTTGCCATTTCCCCGGAGGAAAAACCAAAAACATAATATGTTAGCTATTTATAAAATGAATTATATGTTCTCTTCGTAATGTAGATGATACTAATCACTGGCCTTATTTTCATCGAACAGAGTCATATCAGAAAAAGTCGAAATAGTTTTGTCATTAAATAAAATGAAACCATCTCGGCCCTCTCAGCAAATCCGGGCCCGGGGCTACAACCCCGCTTGCCCCTCCCTCTCATCGGGTATGTTAGGTCTCCAAGCTGAGATTGGCATTGTTTGTGTCAGGATCGGGATCCTCTCTCTCCCATTTCCTGTACATTCTCCCTTGGTCCGCTCTTGTTCTCTTTCGACCACTCAACGGCGTAGCTGTGCGTGCTGGTTCGTGAACCACGAGTGCGATGAGGGATTGCAGCAATCCCGGAGACCGATGTGTCGATACCCGGTACTGACAGCGGCCATTCTGAGTGTAATTCCCCTCCGTTTTACAGGTTTCTTTACGACCACGTCGTCGTGTACCGGCTAACATTCTTGTTTGAAGCCTCGGTTCCGGTTCGATTCCCAGCTCTGCCAAGAAATGTTAATTCTGGTCTGATGGCTGGAATGGGGTACACTCAGCCTCGTGAGGCAAAACTGATAAGAGGAGGGTTTGATTCCCATCTCAGCCATCTTGGAAGTGGCTTTCTGTGGTTTCCCGCTTCTACTCCACGAAAATGCCGGGATGGTTCCTAACTCAAGGTCTCCTTCCTAATTCTCATCTGAATTACAAATACACACAATAATAGGCCTACAGCAGTAAGCCTCCGTGGCTTAGGCGGCAGCACGCCGGCCTCTCACCGCTGGGTCCGTGGTTCAAATCCCGGTCACTCCATGTGAGGTCTGTGCTGGACAAAACGGAGGCAGACAGGTTTTTCTCCGGGTACTCCGGTTTTCCCTGTCAAAATTTCATTCCAGCAACACTCTCCACTATCATTTCATTTCATCTGTCATTCATTTAATCACTGCCCCAGAGGAGTGCGTCAGGCCTCGGCAGCCGGCACAGTTCATATCCTCGCCGCTAGATGGGGGCTTCATTCATTCCATTCCTGACCCGGTCGGAGACTGGAAGCAGGCTGTGGATTTTTTTCAATAGGCCTACAGCCATCACATTAACACAGATTATCAAACAAGTTCCACACACACCCAAGTACAAGGGGATTAAAAGACCGCGATGTCGCAAAGCCCCTACAACAACAACTACTGTATTTTTAGCTATGGTACTTTGCTTCAAGTCCCGAAGCACCTACTAATGTACAAACCTAGCAGTGGCGTCATGAACACATGAAAACAACCACTGGAAGAGATTAATTTGAACCCACCCACCTACCCATTCTTCTTCTTCCACCCACGGCATAGTTCTCCATGAATTAATAGACCATTGGTTCTGCGGTTTTATGATTTCATCAAGCCTTACTCAGATCGAAACTAAGGCTCCAGGCGACTTATTAGTAAACCACTCGTGTATGTAAAGCTATCTCGAAGTGTTTCTGGACTTCCCTAACCCCACATTGAACCCGAACCACCGCTATGCCTGGCTGCAGAAAGAATAAAGGAGTTTGTATGAATCAACTCAAGTTAGTAGCGGCCTTTAGCTTGAAGGTTCTCGTCCTACCGAGTGAGATAGAGCATGGTGGAACCTTGTGGTCAATGAAGAACAACTTCAAGCGTAACCTTCGCACAACTCTGTACTGTTCCTATTCGTCCAGGATAGGCCTACGACAAAACTGAGAAGAGGGGGGGTTCGATTCTCACCTCAGTCATCCTGGAAGTGGCTTTCCGTTGTTGCCCCGTCCCCTCCACTTCTACACCAGGCGAATGCTAGAATGGTCTCTAACTAAGAGCTACGGCCACCTCCTTCCCAATCATATCCCCAATTTACAAATACACGCCCTAATACAGCCATCATAATAACACAGGTTATCACACAAAATGAAAACACACCCACAAATACGAGGGACTGTATGATCGCAATATCACAGCCCCTAAAAAGCAACAACAACCACTACACCAGGCTGGAAGTGTGTGTATGATTCAACTCCAGCCAGCAGTGGCCTCTAGCTTGAAGGTTACTGTCCTACCGAGTGAGGCAAAGCAATGAAGAACAACTTCAAGAGCAACGGAGAGATATTTTACGTTCCCACAATTCATGGACTGTTTCTGGTCGTCCAGGATAGCCCTGTAGGTAACAAGTAGCCTACATTTTACGCCACAGTTTCTGGCCGGTCATCCCCGGTTGCGCGGTCGTACAAAGAACATTTGGCGAGCCTCAGGCATGTGCAATTGATACAGATCTCGGCACTTCCCCATTCCACTCCCCTGGTATAAAACTGCAGCGTAAAACATTTGCCACGCTGAGCGTGTCCGTGTCTGATGGTGAGAACCTACTGTGACGCGTTTCAATGTTCTCAGTAGGGAAATATTCGGCATGTTTCCCGCACTGCCTTGCACCCCGCTCCTACCGCTGAACTTTAAGTTCAAGTGCATAACTGCGCGCAGGTATCTGTGCGTGAGTTGCTTTCCGTGGAACTGACCACTTATGTATCAATTGCACATGCCTGAGGCTCGCCGACTGACCTCTGTTCGACTGCACTACCGGGGCCGACCGGCCGAAAACTGGGGCGTAAACTTGTAAATTCTAGTCCTTGATTTATAAAATGTAACAGTAACCTGAGGATTTTTAAGAAAGAAAACGATCACGCAGAGAAAGTCAGAATGTTGACGGACATGAAAATTCACGGCACCCCGAGTGGTACGATGACGGCTCGTAAACGACCTCTCGTATCACATTTGGTTATTAAAATATAAAAGTCTGAAGTATGGCTCTGGATCTATAACGCCAGTGCTTGATATTGCAAATGGTGTGATCTTCATCTTTCCAATCTGCCCTGCTTCCTGATAGACTCCAATAGGTCTTTATATTTGGAGATCATTTCGTCATGCTTATTATTATTATTATTATTTTCGGTTCATACAGTACATATAACACATTTCTGGTATATTACAACGTAACTATACGGGCTTCAGTGAACCAAAGTATAGCTACGGAAACAGCAACTTCTAAGCTAGAATTTCGCTACCCATGAACTTCCGAACGATTCTGGTTGTCGATAGAACTACTGCCTTCTGCATTAGTTTGTACAGCCGAGTATCCAGATCCAGTTCTTTAAGGCCTTGGAGCAAGGTACTTGGGATCACGCCCGTACTCGAGACTATGATAGGTATGGTCTTCACTCGCTCTACATGCCATTGTCGTTTGATAGGGTCGACCAACTCGCTGCATTTGCTGATCTTTTCAATGTGTTTTGACTGGAGATTCTTGTTGTTAGGAATCGCAACATCAATCAATGTAGTTTGCTTGGTTTTCTTGTTTACAACCACCAGATCCGGCCTGTTGTGTGATACCGATTGATCAGTCAAAATAGTTCGGTCCCAATACAGTTCTTCTTCTTCTTCTTCTTCTTCTTCTTATTATTATTATTATTATTATTATTATTATTATTATTGAACTTTTGTATGTTATAAATTAAATGCACAACTCTTGTCAACTTTGCCATTTTCTCCGCAGTGAAGAAAAAATACCACAATGGGTAGTCATGTTTATAAAATGTAGTATTGGTTGTGGATACTATTCACTGGTTGCATTTACATCGAACATAGTCATGTCAGAAAATTTAATGAGGTTGTTCACTCTAAGCCCTTTTCCGCCCCAGGCCCCTCATTAAGTTTGGGCCCCGGGGTTACAACCCTTTTTACCCCTGACTATCGACGGGCCTGAAAATATGACTCACTTGCTAGGAGTTAGCGATATTATTTTTGGCTCTTGCATGCTCAACTTTATGGAACAATTGACGTCACATATTACGATCGCTGAGGTCAAAGGGGTCTGTCCACTAGCTAGCATGACTTGTAAAATTACTACAGCGTAAGCCGGGAATCAATACGGTTAAAACATCAGGGGAAGAACCTCTGCTACTATGACGCTGTTCATAATCAGTCAATAGGAGTAAGGTGACAGCAGGGTGCCTGTTTTGTGGTAGACTAATATGTAGCGCTACTAATGGACTTGAACGATAACAACCTATTTCAACATCATTTCCTAACCCTGGGTACCACTGTTTAACAGGTGGCGTAGTTGGTAGCATGCTGAACTGTTGTGCCCAAGATAGCGGGTTCAAATCCGGGCGAAGTTATCGGATTTTTTAAGAGCGTTAAAATCCTTCAGTATGCCTTCCTTCGGAAGGGAAGTAAAGCCGGCGGTCCCATGTCATAGATTTATGGCATGTAAAATATCCTTCCACAGACTAAACTTGTGTGAAGCTAAATTGTTAGGTTAGATTTCGTCAGAACGATCTATCAAAGTTCCAACGTTCACTACTAGGTGTCAGATATATCTGGTAGCGAAAGTTGGAACTACTTGAAATTGAACGGAACTTGTAGCTCACCCTACGGGTGTCCGCTGGAAGCAGCTACAGACTCAGGCGAGCCGAACATGTCCTCGGACACTCCCGGCACTAAAAGCCATACGATAAATAAATAAATAAATAAATAAATAATAACAGGTATAACTATATTGAGTTAGAATTACTACATGCCATGGATTTCACGGACAGTCGGTAATAATAATAATAATAATAATAATAATAATAATAGTCGCCTCCGTGGTGTAGTGGTCAGCGTGCTTAGCTGCCACCCCCGGAAGTCCGAGGTTCGATTCCCTGCCAAAAATTTGAAAAAAGATATGAGGACTGGAACGGGGTCTACTCAGCCTCGGGTGGTCCAAATGAGTAGAGGGGGTTCGTTTCCCACCTCAGCCATCCTCGAATTGGCTTTCCACTTCGTCTTCAGTGACGGGATGTTATTTAACGTAAGGCCACGGCTGCCTCCTTCCCTCTTCCTTGCATATCCCTCCCAGTCTTCCCATCCATCCCTATCTCTCATAAGGCCCCTGTTCGCTTTGCAGGCGAGGCCGCCTGGGTGAGGTGATCGTCCCACCTCCCCAGTTGTATCCCCCGACCCGATGTTTCAAGCTCCAGGACACTGCCCTGGAGGCGGCAAATGTGGGATCCCTCGCTGAGTCCTTGGGAAAAGCAAACCCTGGAGGTTAAACCAACTTTAAAAAAATAATTCCGTATCACCAATATCAGTGTTCTTGAAAACATTGAATACAATAATTGTATAGGAACCGAACTATTCTAACTGATCAATCGGTATCATCACGCAACAGGCCGGATCTGGTGGTTGTCAGTAAGAAAATAAAACAAACTACCATGATTGATGTTGCGATTCCTAACAACAGGAATTTCCAATCAAAGCACTTAGAAAAGATCAGCAAATATAGCGAGTTGGTCGGCCCTATCAAAAGGCAATGCCATGTGGAACGGATAAAGACCATAACTATCATTGTCTCAAGTACATGCGTGATCCCAAGTACCTTGCTCCAAGGCCTTAAAGAACTGGATTTGGATACGCAACTGTACAAACTAATGCAAAAGGCAGTAGTTCTCTCAACAACTCGAATTACAAGAACACTTCACTTCAGAAGCTCATCAAGCAGCGATGGCAGATTTGTGCCACTTTGTCAGTGGAAAAGGCCACGAAGACGTTCTCTTTGATAAACTTTTACGGACGATCAGAATTGAGGAAAAACAAGAAAAGGAGTTCCACAAAAAAGTTATCCAGATACTTATTGACACAGCAAGAACCCTTTGTCGGCAAGGTTTGGCTTACCGAGGTCACGAGGATGGAATCACTCAAGATACTGGAAACTTCACTCAAATTGTGAAGTTACTCTTACGGCATAGTCCGGTCATGAATGGGTGGTTGGAAGAAGTGAATACGCGGAAGCACAACGTTACGTGTATGAGGAAGGACTCTCAAAATGAATTCATCCATCTTCTTGGGGAGAAAACTCGTGAAATAATTTCAGAAGAGATCGAGAACGGATGTATGTTCTCTGTGATAGCAGATACTACTCCCGATATGTCACATAAAGACCGCCACGCGTTGAATATCCGATACGTCGTCGAAAAAGATGAAGAGATCGTTCCTGTGGAGCGTCTCTTAAAAATAGACGCTGTTTTAACACAAAAAAAAAAGAATGGAGGGGAGTTGACTGAAAAAATATTTTTAATTTTAAATTAAGAAGAACTTTTACTTCCACTCGATAAACTAGCGTTTCAATCGTACGACTCGGCTAGTAACATGTCTGGCATATACAACGGCACTCAAAAAAGCTATCAGAAAAGTACGAAATAGATATTCCGTACGTTCCATGCCAAGCTCACAGGTTAAACATTTTCGTAGAGACAGCTTGTAATGCTAGTGCGCTTATCCGAGAGTTTTTTGACACTCTTGAGCATTGTGCTTCTTTTTTTCACGGGTAGCACGAAACTACATTTAAGCTTGCAGAAAGAGCTAGATAAAATTGAAAATTCACTTCAACTTAAGAATTTATCAAAAACAAGGTGGACTGCTCGCGCCGAATCGGTGAGAGTTGTTTCTACTTCGTACATCTTATGAAGAGATAGTCACAACATTGGAAACAATGAAAACCTCACTCAATTCTGAATTTGACAGTAAAACGCGAACTTTTGCGTAGGGCTTGCTCAAAAAGCTTCTAGAGTTTGATTTTATCTGCGGCATGTACTTTACCAAAAACATCATGTTTAAAATTAAGAACGTAACCGAGCTTTTAGAAGCGGAGGAGCTGAATGTAGTAGACGTGATGCAGCTGATTCAGAGCGCTTTGAAGTCTTTTGAAGATATCAACGACGACGGCATGATGAACACTTTAATAAAGAGTGCATCGTCATTTGCGAAAAGTATAGAAGTAAATGTGGAGGAAGACTTCTTAAAGCACCACAGGACCCGGCGACTTACAAAGAAGTTTGACGCGCACGCTAAAACGACAGCAGAAATGTATTTCCTTACATTCTACAGAAAGCAATTCCGAATACTTGTGGATGTATTTACTACAAGCGTGCAAGACAATCTCGCAAAACTAATTTCTTTGCTAGAGCCATTCCACATAATTGTTAAGATACCCGCTGACAGAAAAAACTGCACCATCGAGCGCGTCCGATCTATAAAGCAATCACACCCGAAAATCATCCTTCATGATGAAGAGCTTGTGACGGCTGAGCTTGAAATCCTGCGTGATGCCAGTAAACAGTGATCATATTTTAAAGAAATTGCAAAAGTTGCTGTTAAATTAAAGAGAATTATCCCGTTTGGTTATCAAGTAGTTTGACTGATTTTAACATCCCCAGTGTCTTCTGCTTCTTCCGAATGGTCCTTCAGCAAGCTGAAGCTTATTTTCAATCATTTGCGCACATCGATGGGTGACGACCGCTTAGACTCTCTCACGATGTTGTTTTCAACGAAAGATAAGGTCGACGACATTGAAATTACGGAGATAATGGAGAAGCGGTCCTTGTTGAAACATCGTAGAGTAGGGATTTAGAAAGAATAATTAGTTTTTTTTTTCAGTATTGTAATATTTAAACACTAATTTTGTTCATGTATTATTTTTCCCGCGATTCAAAATTCTGAAACTAATAAAATACATTTTAAATGAAAGCCGTTAATTAAGTATATTTGTCTTGAGTATCGTTTCCCGCCGCCCCCCCCCCCCCCGCCCTTTCCGTTCCGTTCTTTTAAATTCTACCCCCCCCCCCCCTAGATGTACAAGGTCGAACCACCCCTGGCGTTCATATAACATTCATCCGATTATCATAAAACTTTGGGGAGTTGAGCACAGACCTGCGAATGTGTATGAATTAGTAAATCCGTTTTCCAATGGGTGGCGCACAAGTAGATTCATCAATGAGTGTCGTTGCGGGAATCGTTTAAGCAAAAACCCGTATGCGTTCATATGCCATTCATCCGATTGCGATGAAACGTTCATGAGTTGTTGTGTACACGCCAGGGAAGGTTTTCACTTAGTAAATCCATTTTACAATAGGTAGCGTACGAGTATATTCAACAAATGGGTGACGGTGCTCGAATCGTTTCAACAAAGTCCCGTATGCGTTCATATACCATTCATTTCATTGCGATGAAAAAGTTGGTGAGATGTTGAGCACGCTCCCATGATTTTTTTGAGATAGTAAATCAATTTTACAATAGTTTAGAGGAGGTTAACGGAAAAAGAAACACAATATTGGGAATCCAAAAGCACTTCAACATACAAAGTTACAATGCCAACACTTTCTTTGATTGGCATTGCGACGCATGCCGGGTACAGCTAGTTAGTGATAATTTACGCGCATAATGGCGGACACAGCTGGGATTTTACTATATACAGTAAGTCGTGATCTAAAAAGGGGATGGCGGGCTGGTTATGGATAAAACACCCCGCAAAATTCTTCGCCATGCGGATAAAGTCTGCATGGCTGTGCGGATAGCGGATAAGCTGCGGATAATGTTTAGAGTAAATTTTCGGATAGTTTTTAGAATACAATATCGAATGTTTTTTTTAATAATTGTAGTTTTTGCTAAGATCTGCATCTTTCACATTTCTTGCTATTTCCCTATTTGCTTTCGCTTGGATCGTGTGAGAATAATAGAGAAGTGAGGGAAGCTAGTCATGGAAATACCCTCAATTTATTAGTGTTGACTTAGAGTATGCCAAAAATGTGGGGTCAGCGGATTTGGATAACAAACGTGCGGATGCGGATAACATTCGTGCGGGTGCGGATAACGTTTTGTTTATCCACGCAGGGCTCTAGTTATGGACAGCGGAGGAGTAAACATCTATTACTACATCACTTCCTGATTTATTTTCATTAGAAAATGTATTGTCGCCTCCGTATCGTAGCGGTCAGCATGGTTAGCTGCCGCCACGGAGGTCCTGGGTTCGATTCCCGGCTCTGCCACGAAATTTGAAAAGTGGTACTAGGACTGGAACGGGGTGGCCCAAATGAGTACAAGGGGTTCGATTCCTCCTCAGCCATCCTCAAAGTGGTTTTCCGTGGTTTCCCACTTCGTCTTCGGGCAAATGCCGGGATGGTACCTTCTTCAAGGCCACGGCCGCCTCCTTCACTCTTCCTTGTCTATCCATCCTAACCATCCCTTACCTACCCTCATGAGGCCCCTGTTCGCTTTTCAGGTGAGGCCGCCTGGGCGAGGTGCCAATCCCACCTCACCAGTTGTATTACTGTATCCCTTCCGATTCGATGTTCCCAGCTCTAAAACACTGCCCGTAGAGGCGGTAGTGGTGAGTTTCCTCGCTGAGTCCGTGGGTTCCACCAACCTGGAGGGTAAACGACTAAAAAAAAGAAATGTATTTTGGGCCAATTTCAGTATTTTAGAAAATTGTATCGTACGATGACTTCCCATTCAGTGTTACTGGCTTGTGTGCAAATAGCAGAATACCAAGTATTTTCAATGAAGAGCTGATCACTTGTGTTGTTTGTGGACAGGCGACAACTCCTGACAGTTGGTTGCAGACCAAATATCTTACTCTTGTGGCGAACCACTCTCTACTCTGTCATGCGTTCACTTTCTCTGCCAGGAATGTGCATCACTCACATGTGGCTTGTTGGTCTAGGGTTATGATTCTCGCTTAGGGTGCGAGAGGTCCCGGGTTCAAATCCCGGACGACCCCGGTTCATTTTAAAATTTTGTGGCATGATCAAACAGTAATGAAGTCAGTTGCCAGACACAATAATCTCTATGAAGAATCAAAACACTACATACCGCAGATTTAATTGGGCTATGGTGAGGTGCAAGTGCAAATGAAAATCCACAGCCTGCTTCCAGTCTCCGAGCGGGTCAGGAATGGAATGAATGAAGCCCCCAGCTAGTGGAAAGGATATGAACTGTGCCGGCTGCCGAAGCCTGTCGCACTCCTCTGGGGGCAATGATTAAATGAATGACAGATGAAACGAAATGATAGTGGAGAGTGTTGCTGGAATGAAATTTTGACAGGGAAAACCGGAGCACCCGGAGAAAAACCTGTCTGCCTCCGTTTTGTCCAGCACAGATATCACATGGAGTGACCGCGATTTGAACCACGGACACAGCGGTGAGAGGCCGGCATGCTGCCGCCTAAGCCACGGAGGCTCGAGGTGCAAGTGCATTTGCTTAAAATTGTAGTGTAGTGATTTTTCAGTGTTGCCTAATTCTATTGAAATCTTTTCAGAATTTACTTAAAATACTATGTAGCGGGCCTATGCCATTGATTTATGGCATGTAAAAGAACTTTCCACTTACTACAATAGTGTGAAGCTAAATTTGTAGGTTAGACTTGATTAACGCTGTATTAAGTTCCAACCTTCGCCGAAAGGTGCTGGTTGCGGTGGCATCTAGTAGCCAAGTTCGCGGCTAGGTGTCGTTGATAGTAGCATTTAGTAGCAAAAGTAGGAATTACTTGAAATTTATCGTCTGCAGTCCCTGCCTGAATTACAGATAACACTAATACAGCCATCACAATTAACACCGGTTATCAGACAGATTCTACACACACACACAAAGTTCACGGGTCTACATGACCGCGTTGTCGCAGTCCCTAAACAGAGGAACCTGACCTGACCTGACCCATGCAAGCGAAGCCGGCTCGTTGCATGTGATTTTAGCCTCTCAGACCATCTACGGGCCTTTAGTGCTATGTCAAAGGTTAAGGAACTGGTTTTAATTGAACTGAATGGATTTAGGATGTTTGGATAGGTACATTAGAATCAAATTGGCCAGAATATGACCTGAGGTTTGAGGATAAGGGGTAGGAGTAGAAATTTAGGAATTGGGTAAGGTTGGGGAGTTATAGAATGTAGAATAAAGCATATAAAATCAAAGTGAGTCAGGGGGCTCGTAGAATGTTATAGTAGCGGGAGACAAAATAAAATAAGCAAGAGCAGAGTCAACGGCAAGAGAGGCATTAAGTGCAGTGAAGGCTTAATGGAGAGATCGAACCCGCGGACCACAGGGCACCATCCCGAGTGGGCCAGCCGTGGCCAACCACTCGAGCAGGTACACAGCGGGGCCGCGGGGCAAGTAGTGGGTGTGACAGACAGTTGGCAACAGTTATTTTTGTTTTTTTGTGAGAAAAGAAGGACAAGGAACAGTGCATCCAAGATGGAGTCTTTTGAGTGTTATTTGTAATGTGTGTGCATTTTTCTTGTGAATAAATATCTTTTCATTTTCCCGAATAAGTACGAAGTGACGTTTCTGTTCGTAACATCTGGCGACCGTGACAGGACATAGAAAGGAAAATGAGCGATATTCGAAGTTTGATAAGAAAACGTGGTGTATACCGTGCATCGTTCACGAAAATTGTAGCTTCACTTCAAGTTTTGTTGGAGAAAGAAATAAAGGACATAGTCGCTATCCGAGGAGATTACGCCTTAGTGGAAGAGAAGGCTAACCTCATAAGTAATCTGACCGACAGCCGTGGCTCAGCTGGCTAAAGCGCAGCATTAGGTCATGGGACCAAGCTCTCTGCTGACTCGGTAGACGCGTGGGTTCGAGCCCCACCGTCGGCCGTCCTTGAAATGGTTTTCCGTGGTTTCCCATTTTCAACACCAGGCAAATGCTGGGACGGTACCTTCTGATAGGCCACGGCCGATTCCTTCCACATCCTTGCCCAGTTTCATTCATCTTCATCCATTCCATCCCGACGCGCAGGTCGCCCACGGGCGTCGAATAGAAAGACCTGCACTCGGCCTCTAAGGAGGCCACACGACAAAAAAAAAAAAAAAAAAAAAAAAGTAATCTGGACCAGGAGATCTTCCAACACCTCATGGAAGATGCGGTGTCTGAAGAAGACCTGATCACAGAAGTAGACGGAGTAGATGATAAACGCAAGTTTCATATGTTAGCAGCGGCTGTTTCCGATGCTCTTGCAATGGAGAGAAAACGTGAAGACGAAGTCCAGTCAACAGTAAGCACCAGTAACACTCATAACCTAAAAAGTAAATATCGCCTTCCAAAGATCGAATTCCGAAAATTTGGTGGAAATCTACGAGATTGGTTAGATTTCTGGAATCAATTTCAAATGATTGATGAAGATGAAGGGTTAGATAATGCCGATAAATACGAATATCTTATCCAAGCAACATTGCCAAACTCCAAAGCTCGCGACATCGTTGATAGTTTTCCAGCCACAAGTGGAAATTACCCTAAAGCAATACAGAAACTTAAATCACGTTTTGGCAAAGATTCTTTGTTGGTGGAAGTCTAGGTGTAACTTCCGAGAAATATGCAGCAATGTTATTTCCTATGATTGAATCATGCTTGTCTATAGATGTGTTACGTGCCTGGCAGAGGAGTGGCGGTGGGAAGGAATGTGAACCTAGTGAACGTCTTAAAGGTTTGATGAAATTTCTGGAGAATTAAGTAGAGAGTGAGGAAAGGATCAAACTGGCCATCCCAAGTAAAGGTAACATGAATGTGAATCCTGACAAGTCAAAAGGTACGAAGAAAATTGACATTTACAGTGAATCGCCACCTACCGCAGCTGCACTTGTGGATTGTAATCTTAAACTAAACTGTATATTTTGTGATAGGTCCCATGCTAGTTCAAATTGCTCCGTGGCAAAGCAGATGGCTTTAAAGGAGAGAGTCTCAATTGTGAAGAATAAGAGAGCATGCTTTCTCTGTCTGAAGAAAGGACATGTTTCAAAGATGTGCAGAAGTCAGTTAAAATGTGATTCCTGTAGCAAAAAACATAACAGCCTAATATGTCTAGGCCCAACACATTCCTCTGAAGCTACCAATGAGAAACTTCAGTCTCATTCTTTGATTTCAAATGAAGAACGTAGTGGTGTGCAAGGTGTTATTTTGCAAACATTAAAGGTGAAGGTCATTGGAGAATCCTCTGCAATGGAGGTAAGGGCTCTACTGGATACTGGCAGTCAGAGATCTTATATGCTTGAATCAGTGGCACAGAAGTTAGGTTACAGTAGTCATCGCACAGAAATGCTACGCCATTCACTATTTGGTGGGGTAGTCACCGAAGAGAGCCAGCATATGTGCTATAGGATCTACATAGAGAGTTTAGGAAAGCCTTATGCCTGCAATTTTGAAGTCTTAGAGCAACAAGTAATTACAGGGTACAATACTATGTTAAAAAGCCCATGGTTGCAAGAACTAAGAGCAAAAGGGATACAGAATTATGATACTGAAGGTCCCATTGAACTATTAATAGGCGCTGATGTCGCTGGAAAGTTAATGACTGGACAAACGTGTACACTAAGCAATGGTCTTGTATGTATTGAGACTCTGCTGGGGTGGACTGTGATGGGTAAAGTAGTTTCCGGAGATCAATCAAGCATGACCAACCTCGTCACTTCTCTCTTTATCAGAGATGCTTCAGTTGAAAATCTGTGGGAACTGGACGTGCTAGGTATCAGCGATCCTGCCGTAAAGAAAACAAAAACTGAAGAAAACTTTGCAACAATGGAGCACTTTCAGAAAACCGTGTCTATTAATGGAGAATTTAGGTATGAAGTCCATTTACCCTGGAAAGAAAACAAATCATTTCTTGTATCTAACAGGGTCATGGCTGATAAGAGGTTAGTCAACACAAGGAAGAAAGTGGAAAATTTTGGACTAGGCGAGACGTATGAAAATATTTTCACCGAGTGGGAAAGGAGTGGTGTTATTGAACCGGTTCAGGAGGATGAAAACTTCAGAGACTATCTACCGCATCGAGCTGTTGTGAAGGAAAGTAGTTCAACGACACCTGTTCGTCCTGTATTTGACGCCTCAGCGAAGGAAGCGGGAACCCCTGCTTTGAACGATTGTTTGTATGATGGCCCCAACCTGATTGAGCTAATCCCTGCTATTCTTCTTAGATTCCGAGAGAGGAAGGAAAAAGGAAGATTTTAGTTTTACGTGACCGTGAATCTTGTGATTATGAGCCACGGGACCTCCTTTTTACGTGGAATCCGAACCACAGGACATGGCATTTCACTTCGAAAATCTCACATGCATTGACCGGGAATCGAACCCGGACCGCCTTGGTGAGAGGCATACAGCTAGACCGCTGAGCCACCACGCCCCATCCGAGAGAGGAAAGTAGGAATTATTGCAGACATTGAGAAGGCCTTCATTCAGATAAGCATACGGAAAGAAGATCGAAACTATATCTGCTTCCTGATGTGGCAGGACGTTGGGAATAATTACAAGATCTTCAAGCATGCCAGGCTGGTTTTCGGCTTAACTTGTAGTCGGTTTCTCCTGGTGGCTGTCTTGGAGTATCACCTGAAGAAGTACTTGGAAACCCCGCAATTCAATCCCCTATTCATCGAGAGACTTCTACAGAGCTTCTACGTGGACAACGTTGTCACTAGCCTTGACAGGGAATCGGAGGTGGGCGAGTTTATCAATCAAGCTAGTAGGGTATTATCAGAAGGCAGTTTTAATTTGAGGGGATGGCAGTTCTCTCAAGATGATGACCAGTCTGCTACCCTTTCATCTATTTTGGGACTGTTATGGGATCGACAGGAGGATACACTTACTTTAAATTTGCATTGGTTGAATAGCCTTCAGGTGGGAGAAGTGACGAAAAGGACAATTCTGTCACTCGCACATCGAATTTTTGATCCAGTTGGTGTGACATGTCCTGTCACCCTTTGTGTTAAACTGTTGATTCAAAGGACCTGGAAGACTCATATAAGATGGGATAGTGCAGTTGATGAGAAGTCCAGAGACGAGTTTCTGGCCTGGGTAAAGGATCTACCTCACCTGGTAGAAATCAAGATTCCTCGATGGTTTGGAAGAAGTGACCATGTGCAAATTCATGTCTTCTGTGATGCCAGCCAACTTGCATACGCAGCAGTAGTCTTCATAAGATGCGATTCCAACAATCAAGTGAGTGTACAGTTATGTGATGCAAGATCTCGTGTGGCCCCCCTCAAGGAAGTGACAATCCCCAGATTGGAATTGCGGGCTGCTACAATTGGTGCACGGTTGCTTAAATATGTGTTGGAATCTATTTCACTGGAAGTTCATGAGTTTTTTCTCTGGTCTGACTCGTCCACAGTTCTAGCATGGATCTGCAGGACTGAGAACTGGTCGGTGTTTGTCCGCAATCGTGTGAATGAGATCAGGAATTTGACCAATTTAAACTGCTGGCGACATGTTCCAGGTTCATTGAATCCAGCTGATTTACCGTCACGTGGCTGTTCTGCTTCGCAATTAGTAGCCTCTCGATGGTGGGAGGGACCTGCCTGGTTGTACGAATCTCCAGATTGTTGGCCTCAAACAAAAGTGGTGTATGACGAAGAGAGTATCGCAAAGGAAATGAAGAAAAACCCTGTGAATTCTATGACTGTAACCAATGAAGGTCCCCTATGGTATGCCAGGTATTTTTCCAGCTATCACAGAATAGTTCATCTAATCGCATGGATTCTTCGTTTCTGTAAGAATTGTCTTAGACGTGAGAGGATCTCGCAAGAAAATCTGCGAGTTGAAGAGTTAGAAAGGGCTGAAATTAGACTCATTTCTATAATTCAACGAGAAAGCTTCCACGGATTAGTTGATAAACGTCTATCTTCACTACATCCATTCTTGGAAGATGGTGTTCTCAGGGTTAAAACGAGACTACTACTGCGAGAAGATTTGAAGCAATTCAGGTTCCCAATGATTCTCCCGGCGAACCATGTCATCACCTCTTGCTTGATTATGGATGAGCACGTGAAAGAAAATCACATTGGAGTACAACTTCTTCTTAATCATCTGAGACAACGCTTCTGGATCATCGGTGGAAGGAGGACAGTTAGAAAAATTATAAGAAAATGTGTCAAGTGCCGGAGGCATGATGGACAACATACCGAAATCGCTCAGGCCCCTCTGCCCCTGGACCGCATACGGGAAGCCTGTGTATTTGAAGTGATAGGAGTGGACTTGGCAGGTCCGGTGTTCCTGAGGGATGAAAGTAAAGCTTGGATTGTAGTTTTCACATGTGCGGTGTATCGCGCTGTTCATCTCGAAATGGTTACTTATCTCTCCACAGAGGCGTTTGTGCAAGCGTTCCGGCGGTTTGTAGCAAGAAGAGGACGCCCCTCTGTGATTTACTCAGACAATGGTACAAATTTCACGGGTACAGATAACGCGTTTCAAAGTGTTGACTGGGAGAATATTTCCAAACACCATTCGGTTGAACGTATTACTTGGAGATTTAATCCCCCTAGTGCTCCTTGGTGGGGAGGCTTCTGGGAAAGGTTAATACGTCTAATTAAACAGCTTCTGAAACGAGTTTTGGGTAAAGCCTGTCTAACTTACCAAGAAATGCTTACCCTTCTCTGCAGTATAGAAGCCACCATAAATGCAAGACCGCTAACATATCTGACCGATGGATGTGAAGATATAAGTCCACTCACCCCTGCCTGCTTTCTACAAGAAATTAAGACAACTGGAGTTCCAGAATGTGATGCATTGGATGCCATAACCCTGAATCAAAGAAATCGTCATCTTCTGAACCTAGGAATGGCATTGAAAAAAAGATTCCAGCAGGAATATCTGGGACTTTTGGCACTCGGTAAACCGAGTTGTAAACCAACTCTTTTGTTCAAGAGAGGTGACATTGTCCTAGTTGGATCAGATGGCACTAAGAGGATAGATTGGCCCCTTGGAAAAATTGTGGACTTGTTCCCTGGAACTGATGGTAATACAAGACTTGCAAGGGTTGTTACATCTAAAGGAGAACTCTTGAGACCGATACAGCGACTCTACCCACTAGAGGTACCTGATGAAGACAGCACACCTTTAAGGACTGGCTTGAATAAGAAAACGGCTACTGCTTTAGGAGAGCCGACTGGAACTGGTGTTCAACCCCCAAAGACTACACGTTCGGGTAGAACTGTCAATGTTCCTGCAAGATATGTGGAGTAGTTGAGGATGTCTTGTTGAGGATGTCTTTCCTCAACGGTGGGAGGATGTGTCAGACAGTTGGCAACAGTTATTTTTGTTTTTATGTGAGAAAAGAAGGACAAGGAACAGTGCATCCAAGATGGAGTCTTTTGAGTGTTATTTGTAATGTGTGTGCAATTTTCTTGTGAATAAATATCTTTTCATTTTCCCGAATAAGTACGAAGTGACGTTTCTGTTCGTAACAGTGGGTGATGAATGAGTGCTTGGAGTGTGGGAGAGCTAATTAGGGATACCGTAATTAGTTGTTGGAGGATGTGAAGAATACTTGCAAGGGCTGTGTTATGGATTTGAGTTGTACTTGGAGGAGAAATGGGCACGGAGAGAAGGGTTGGGATGTGTTGGTGCTTGAGAGGAACCAACCAACCGTCCAGTTTCATTAGTCATTGATTACTGCTTTCATTAACTCCTCTCATGAGGTTAACGTAAGGAAGGACAGCCGTATGTAAAATTCATTCCCTGCAGAGAAGCTAACCCCTATCCGGTGTAAAACAGAAATAGAAAGGGATAATAATAATAATAATATCTGAATTGACATAGTCGCGGTCGGCTCGCAAAGCGAGCCACCGCGGCTGTGTTATGCGCCAGGTACCGGTGCGACAAGCGGTCCTCTGCCTGGATTTGAGTTTTGATTGAGCTAAAAGAAATGTTTGGATTTTAAATAATTTTTTGAGGTGATTAAAGATTGGAAAATAAAGTCATTTAAAATATATGACATAGTTGAGGGGTTTGACAATGTGGGATCTGACTTAAGGTTCGCATTTGACTTATGGGATATAATAATTTAGGGATTTAACTTAGTTATAGACCCTGAGATTTCGTTCGCTATTTTACAGCAGTGTGGGGATGATGTTCGCATATTATGCTAAATGGAGCAAAGCTACTTATCATCCCTGCTCGCCATGGTATGGATGGTTTTATAATCGTGTACAGCGGGAGCTTCAGCTTAATAATAATAATGAAATGAAAATCCACAACCTGCTTCCAGTCTCCGACCGGGTCAGGAATGGAATGAATGAAGCCCCCTTCTAGCGGCGAGGAATATGAACTGTGCCGGCTGCCGAGGCCTGGCGCACTCCTCTGGGGCAATGATTAAATGAATGACAGATGAAATGAAATGATAGTGGAGAGTGTTGCTGGAATGAAATTTTGACAGGGAAAACCGGAGTTCCCGGAGAAAAACCTGTCTGCCTCCGTTTAGTCCAGCACAGATCTCACATGGAGTGACCGGGATTTGAACCACGGACCCAGCGGTGAGAGGCCGGCGTGCTGCCACCTAAGCCACGGAGGCTTCTTAATAATAATAATAATAATAATAATAATAATAATAATAATCATAATAATAAAAGTAAATCCTGGATATGATGAGTTTTAAAATTTAATTCGTTAGGAAATAGAGAGACTACTAGTGGGTTGGTTTTAAGTATGAAGAAGAAGAAGAGATAGACCTATAGTAGGTTTTTTGATTGAATAATAATAGTTTTTAATAAGCCTCGCTTTGAATTAGGGAAAGTTAATAGAAATGGATTTGTAATATGTGCTAGAGTGTGATGTTTTCTGTCGATCCCACGACGCACCTGACACCATCCCGAGCGAGCTAGCCGTGGCCAACTCCGCAGGCAGATGCCCTGCGAGGCCGCAAGACGGGTGGTAACAATGAGTGAGCTGTAAGACTGTGGTATTGTTGGATTTGAATGTAGCTCTGAAGCAGGGAGTTTGAATTTGAAAAGCTGCCTCCCTGATTGGCTAGTTGGGTCATGGCCTTGAAGCACTATGAAAAGCAAGGAGGTTAGATAACTAAGCTCCTTGACACTATAGAGCTTTCTAGTAGAGAAATGAGGAACTTTGTGTTGGCGGAAAATCCTGAGATTAATTGTGCCGTTATGAACACGGCCTACTGAATTCAAATGGATTCTTTACCATGCCAACATCGTAAGACATGCGTGTCGTGATTTTTGGCGCCTTTCACAAATTACTTACCACGTCCAGGAGCGAACCTGCAAGCTTGGGGTTAGTAATCCGACACGATAACCACTCACCCACCGTGGCAAGCTAGACTGGGGTAGAAATACATATTCGTATATGAAAATGAAAATCCACAGCCTGCTTCCAGTCTCCGACCGGGTCAGGAATGGAATAAATGAAGCCCCCCATCTAGCGGCGAGGATATGAACTGTGCCGGCTGCCGAGGCCTGACGCACTCCTCTGGGGCAATGATTAGATGAATGACAGATGAAATGAAATGATAGTGGAGAGTGTTGCTGGAATGAAATTTTGACAGGGAAAACCGGAGTACCCGGAGAAAAACCTGTCTGCCTCCGTTTTGTCCAGCACAGATCTCACATGGAGTGACCGGGATTTGAACCACAGACCCAGCGGCGAGAGGCCGGCGTGCTGCCGCCTTATCCACGGAGACTTGCACATATTCGTATATACAATTTATTATTAGTATTATTAATCTCTTATCCTCCAAGCTTGGCTTCACCCACAGAGTAGGCGAGGGATCATTCCTCTACCGTCGCAAGGATGGTGTCTGGGAGCTGAACACACTTTGTCAGCAGATACAACTGGGGATGGTGACAGGCCGCTAACTCGGGTCTAGTCAGTGGTTTAGTTGGACCGGAACGGGCCGGAACGCCGTTCCGGAAAATATCTTCCCGCTTTAGAATGATGTAACAATTTTACACTCAGTAAGAAAATCGTTTATAATCTATACATAGCGCTGAAACGTCACGGGTGTACTCTAGCGGACTAATATCGAACCTTACGGTTTTGTGTTCATAAAATACGGTCGCTTTTACACTCCTGGGCGTTTTTCTGGTTCTCTAAGGTTGGCTACACTGCTATTGGATACGGAGAGCGGGAAGTGAGCAGCACAACAACTTTCTTCCGCTCGTTATGTTTGTGTGAATCCAAGTTTTATTTTATGTTTTTTTCCTCGATGTGTTGCTGTGAAGCAGATATTACGGAATCTCTCTGCAGTTAATGATCATCAGTAGCCCCGTAGTACATTTCAAGTTTTCCAGTGACTGTGAAAGTGAGTTGAGAGTCACAACTTGTGACAATGAGTTTACTTAAGTGGCTGGGTTCAAAAAAACGTGCTGGGGATGAAGATGAAGAATCAAAGAATACTAAAAAGGTGTGTGATGGCTCAAGCAAATACGAAACTGAATGGAGTTCCGAGAACATTAGTTTCATTAAAGACGTGAGTATAGATATAGACCCTGGGTTAAATGTTGCTGAAACATGTGATGCAGATTCAAGGGAGAATCTAGGTTATGGGTCTACACCTTCTACCATCGACTGTGAAATTCAAGGACCCACCTACCGAAAACAAGATTTTCCAGACTGTTGGAACGAGTCTCAGTACCGTTATTTTTTGGCAGAGAACGAGTGGTTATTTGCAGGAAATAAAAATTTAGGCTGCAATATATGTAAAGAGGAAAGTAAATTAGGATTAGGAGTTTCTAAAGGGGCAGGACTTAACCTAATGAAAGTATGGGTAGAATGCAAGGTCCATCCCAACGGAAATAATATTAATCAACAACAAACAAGCCTTAGGAAAAAAATATTTGAGCACAAAAATTCAGAATCTCACAAAAAAGCTATGTTACAAAAATCAGAATTAAAAAAAAAAGATATTTGAAAGTTGCTTGGACACTATGAATGTCAAACACCTAGAAACCACCGTTCGAGTATTTCGAACAGCATACTCAATTGCGAAAAGAAATAGACCCTTCGTAGACCTACAGGCTTATGTTGAACTTCAACAATTAAATGGTTTAGATGTGGGACGAGTTCTTCATACAAATTTTAGTTGTGCTAATATTATTGAACACATTTCACAGGAAATGAGAAATAAAATAGCAAAATCTATAACAGAAAATCAGAGGAAAATCAGTATTATGATTGACGAATCAACAACAGTTAGTGTAAAATCTGTGTTAGTATTATGTTTGAGATGTGCTCTTTCAGATAACTCTGAAGTTGTTTCCTTTTTCTGGGACTTGATAGAACTTGAATCAACTACAGCAGATGTTATTACTCGATAGATATTGAAGAATCTTTCTTCATATGGGATGAATGAAAACTTTCTGGCAGAACATTTAGTTGGTCTAGCATGTGATGGGGCCTCTGTAATGTTAGGTAGAAAAAATGGAGTTGGAGCACAGTTTTTAAAGTTATTTCCAGATATAGTAATCTGGCACTGTTTAAACCATCGCTTGGAATTGGCCGCTTCTGATACAAGGAATGAAGTTACAGGTGTTAACCATTTCCATTCTTTCTTTGACAAATTGTATTCTTTATACAGCATGTCTCCCAAAAATCAAAGGGAACTCAACATTTGTGCTGCTTCACTGGAACTAAGAGTTAAGAAGATTGGGAAAATATTTACAATAAGATGGGTAGTTTCAAGCCAGAGAACTGTAAAAGCTGTCTGGGAAAACTACAGTGCTCTAGTAAAACATTTTAGTGAGGCCAAAAATGACCACCAGAAAGACTCCAAAGAAAGGGCAAAATTCCAAAGTCTAGAAAATATGTTAACTTGTGTAGAATTTCTAGAAAATATTGCAATTATGTATGATGCTCTTGTTGAGTTAGCTGATTTGTCATTAGAGTTGCAGAAAAGAGAGACAAGTCTGACAGAGACTCAAAACGCAATCAAGCGCACTATAAAAGTGTTTGAATCTATGTGTAACTCAGCTTCTGGAGAATACTACAGAACAGTTCTTAAAGCAGCAGAAAACAAAAAGTTTAGAAACATAGGATTACATGATTCTAAAAAACTTGTAAACATTGACAGAAAGCAGTTTTTCAGAAGTCTTGTGAACCATTTAAATAACAGGCTTATGGAAAATGTGTCCACAAAATCTCATCTTGGTTCCAGCTCTAGTCAGCAGAGACATGAGAGAATGACAAAAGTTATCAGTGATTCAAAGGTACTATACAAAAATAATTGGCCCTCCACTTCTACTTTGGCGGGATGGTCGAACTCCGCTGATTAGGTTAAACCCAAACAGTCCTGTCAGCTCACGCTAATGGGTTTGGGAAGAGAGTGGGGGTAGGCAACCTCTCCTGAAATGTTTGTAAGTCATGAGTTGACTAACAGCTACATACACCTGGACCCCCTGGGGTTTCTGTAGATATAATCAGTGCAGCGAACATGTTATCCATGTACAGTCAAAGAGTTGGAGAATTGAGAATTATAGGAAACTATACATTTCATAAGTGTGAGTTGTCAAAATGGGGCCAACAGTGGAGGTGTCAAGGAATGTTCTGCCATTTATTTACAAATGGTGGTAACTTTCTGTTATGTGGGTCTCACAATCACGAACCATGTACGACGATTAATCAAGAATTTATTTCGAACAGTGTAAAAAGAAATGTACGTGACAATATATGTGAATGGCCATCGAAGTTGATGAGAAAGGATATACTTGCTGCCCCTAAGCACTTGTCTGATTATTTATTATCAAATGGCATAGAGAGGATTTAAAATAATATTGCGACTGAGAAACTTACCACCTCTGCCTCAATATAAGCAAGAAGTTCATGATACTCTAGCCATTATGGACATTCGATCGAACTTAGAAGAAAATATAATAATAACCCCTGGCACTACAGCCCGTGCACTACAGCTTAGCAAGAGACCGCTGCCCTGCCATTTGGCCTGCAGATATTAGGGTGACGCGTGATCAGCGCATCGGGTCCCCTCGGCCGTTAATATTGGCCGAGTGAACCCCGTTAGAGCCCTAACGTCAGTTTCTAAAATCCCTGACGGAGCCGGGAATCGAACCCGGGGCCTCCGGGTGAAAGGCAGACGCGCTATCCCAACACCACGGGGCCGACTAAAAGAAAATATGCTTCTGGTAAAAGACAGAGAGAATAACATTATTATGTTTTCTACTGCATCAAATTTGAAATACTTGTGTAAAAGAGAAACTATTTTTATAGACGGAACATAAAAGTATTGTTGTATGTAAATGAAGAGAAACAGGATAAGTTAGAAATAAAAACGCCAGATGTTCGTATGAGCCGACTCAGATGGTGGGGTCATGTGAAGAGAAAGGGGGAGGAGAGATTACCTAAGAGGTTAAGGAGTTCGGCTGTAGAGCGTAAGAGAAGTAGAGGTAGACCTAGCAGGCGATGGTTAGATTCAGTGTTGAACGATTTCAATGTAGAGTTGTAGAAGCAGAGGAGGCCGCAGTGATAACTGCTAATAGGGGATCATGGAGGTGACTTGTTCACAAACAGAGGCTTGCAGACTAGACTGGAGGATTGGGAAGGAGGTGGCCGTGACCTTAAGTTAGGAACCTTCCAGCATTTGCCTGGAGTAGAAGTGGGGAAACCACAGAAAACCACTTCCTGGATGGCTGAGGTGGGAATTGAATCCATCTCTTCTCAGTGTTTCCTCGCGAGGCTGAGTGTACCCCCTTCCAACCCATAGACCAGAATTAAATTTCTTGGCAGAGCCGGGAATAAAACATGGACCTCCGTCAAAAAATAACGGAGAGCTCTCAGTATTAACGTTGTAACCTGTTTTATAAGCTTTAAAATGATACAGACTATACATTAACATTTTGGTTTTCATTATATTAATCTCAAATTATAATAGCCGCCTTGTCAAACACTTAAAAGACGTTTAATATTTAAATTAATACGTACATGTTTCGGTATACAATGATAATCGTCAGCGTAGATTGAAATAATAAAAGAATCTTAAAAACCATGTTAACAAATGCCAAAGTAAAAATGGATATCTTTACAAAGTACACATTAAAATTTAAATAAAATGAAAGGTCACAAAAAACAAGAAAAATACATAAACGAAACAAGACTAAAGTTAATATAAATCTACCTTAATAGATTGTCTACATCATACTTCTTCATTATGGTTCAAGATAATGCATCGGATCTCCTGTTGATTGCAAAAAGATGTTGTTTCCACGTATAAAGAATTGGTGAAATGCGTAACAATTTTTGACTGATAAAGTCCTCTAACCTTGAAATTCGTTCCAGTTGAACCCAAACTTTCTATATTAGGCCTGTATTAGACTAGATTTCTTCAATACGGCTCAATAATAATATATTGCTTGCCACGGTGGGTGAGTGGTTATAGTGTCGGATTACTAACCCCCAAGCTTGCAGGTTCGCTCCTGGCCGGGGTAAGTGACTTTTGAAAAGCGGCAAAAATTACGACATGTTATACGATGTTGGCATGTCAAAGAACCCATTTGAATTCAGTAGGCCGTGTTCATAATGACAAAATTAATCTCGGGATTTTCCGCCAACACAAAGTTCCTCATTTCTCCACTAGAAAGCGCTATAGTGTCAAGGAGCTTAGATATCTAACCTCCTTGACTTTCATAGTGCTTCAAGGAACAACAAAATTCGACATGCAAGCTACCCTCTGGGTGTCAAATAACAAAGCTTGCACCCGGCACCATATGATATTATTATTATTATTATTATTAATAATCTATTATATATCTAAACTCCTTGACACTACAGCGCTTTCAAGTAGAGAATGGAGGAACTTTGTGTTGGCGAAAATCCCGAGATTAATTTTGCCATTGAACACGGCCTACTGAATTCAAATGGGTTCTTTAACATGCCAACAACGTATGACATGAGTATCGTGATTTTTGTCGCCTTCAAAAATCACTTACCATGGCCAGGGGCGAACCTGCAATCTTGGGGTTGGTAGTCCGACACTATAACCACTCACCCACCGTGGCAAGCATTATTATTATTATTATTATTATTATTATTATTATTATTATTATTATTATTATTATTATTATTATTATATATTGAAATGGATGTCGCTGATGGATGCCATGGGATGTTGTTTCCAGCCAGGCATACTGATATGGAACAATGCGTAAGATTTTTGAAGTCATCTAACCTTATCAAGAGTCCTGTTGAAATATATTCGTGGTTACAATATGTTGTTTCCAGATGGTCGAACACCGTAAATATGTTTTATAAATGATAAAACCATCTAACTAACTAACTAACTAACCTCGAATAAAACCAGAGGATCCTACTTCTAGGTTAGCTCTGTTGAACTAGCTGTCCAAACGGGTGATTTATTTCATATCATAATTCAATTTGCCAAGTATATTTATAGGTTGATTGAAATACTTGGACATTGATGGGTCAAAATATATGGATAAGTCGAGAATAAACTCAACTAAGTATCTTCAAGAAACAGTGTGCACCAACAAGGAATATGCAAATGAAATGTAATGCAATGTGACAACAACAAGGTTTCATTTAGGTATATTGCCACTAAATGTAGTTTAGTGGGGCTACCAGTGAGGTGACAAATTTAACACCCCACCAAAAAAGAATAGCGGTTGTTATATGAAATATTAGTAGAATGAGTATTTTGGTTAGTTATTGGACTAATACAGGAGGTACATTTAAACACAATTCCCCCCCACCATGATCGTTTCACTTTGATCCCCCAATTTACACATTTGCAGACTTTAAGAAATCACCTTGTGGTAAAGGTTATTTTTATTCTCTTAAGACTTAAACGATGTGTCATAAAATTTCTACATTCAATTTTGTTCTTATACCAGTACTTCGTCTTGATTGAATGAAAATACTAAGAAGATGAATTATTTTCATACCGTCAAAGTTTTAACGAACTCCACGAACTCTGCAAATGTGTAAATTGGGGGATCAAAGTGAAACGATCATGGTGGGGGGGGGAATTGTGTTTAACTCCACGAACTGTCAGTGGAAGTAAAGCTTTTGTCTGCAGTTTTGCACCTTGTAGCAGAATATCGTTGTAATGCTCATAACTTTTCATTTTTACAAAGCTACAACAACAAGTCAACCCCTGGCACTATCCAGCCCATGACGGGCTAAGGCCGACCAAGCGACCGCTGCCCAGCCATTTGGCCTGCAGATATTGGGGTGACGCGTGATCAGCGCGTCGGGTCCCCTCGGCCGTTAATCTTGGTATTCGTGATCGGGGCGCTGTCTCACTGTCAGACAGCTACTCAATTGTCCTCACGAGGCTGAGTGCACCCCGTTCCAACCCTCACGTCAGTTTTAAAATCCCTGACGGAGCCGGGGATCGAACCCGGGGCCTCCGGGTGAGAGGCAGGCGCGCTACCCCAACACCACGAGCTACAACATACAAATTAAAATGTGCATATTGATTTGTATAGTAGAATTTCTAATTAGTGGTATGGACTCGAAGTGTTTGAGATAACAAGAGTAGATAGTGAAGATCATCGCAGGTTGACACATTCCGTTAATATTACTACCTTCACGTCCAGTTTGGAGTGGGGGGCAGTAAAACACGCCTCAGGCAACTTCCCCTGTTAGGATTTTCCTAATTGACCCCCGTGGAGAGAACTCATTAGCGGAGCTCGGTATCACCCCTACTTTGGATATCTGCTATGGTGATGAGAGTGTCGGCAACCTTTGTGACTTTTTCCACATGTCAGACAAGAGGAGGTACATTAATGCTTTTAGAAAGTATGTCGAGACCAAGAAAATTCCAGTGGAGCTGATGCCTTTAATCAAGACTGTAAAGACCATTCCCATCTCTTCAACAGAAGCTGAAAGAGCTTTCAGTACCATGAATGAGATCCACGCCGAAAAGAGAAATAGGCTGCTGGTTGAAAGATCAAGCGGACTTATTTTCATAAGCAGCGTAGGACCTCCTGTGCATTTATTTAACCCACAACCATATGTCAAGTCATGGCTACGAAAGGGGAGACGTTCAGTTGATGAAACAACTTGTCGGAAACACGAGGCCGCTGATTTTGTCACCCAATACGAGTCCATTTGGAAATTGCTGAATTAATAAGGTGAGTTCCTGTAAATATTTTTTTCCAACTAAATCACTGGGTTAGTTAAGGAAGGTCAGGGAAAGGAGTTTGGAAGGAAGTCGGCCGTTGAAAGGAACCGTCCCGGCATTTTCCTGGTGGAGAAACAGAGAAACCACGAATATAATTTTCAGTACGGCCGAGGTGGGATTCGAACCCAGTTTTATTTATTTATTGTTTTAGTGCAAAAATCATATGTTCTATTTTTTCACAGCCTTTTGTTTCTACGATGCAATCCCAATAGTAGAAAACGGGACAGTTGTAACCAGTGTTGCCAAATCTTGAAATGGGAAAGAACTAAACCCTAAGTTTTAAAGCACCAGAAAAGCACCAGCTGTACTCTATGATTCAAAACACTAGAAAAACACCAACAATTATAAATATATAAACGGCTTTTTACTGACATTTCTTTCATTAAAAATAGTCTTCTTCACTTGCGGAGCCTAAGCCTCCGTGGCTTAGGCGGCAGCACGCCGGCCTCTCACCGCTGGATCCGTGGTTCAAATCCCGGTCACTCCATGTGAGATCTGTGCTGGACAAAACGGAGGTAGACAGGGTTTTCTCCGGGTACTCCGGTTTTCCCTGTCAAAATGTCATTCAGCAACTCTCTCCACTATCATTTCATTTCATCTGTCATTCATTTAATCATTGCCCCAGAGGAGTGCGTCAGGCCTCGGCAGCCGGCACAATCCATATCCTCGCCGCTAGATGGGGGCTTCATTCATTCCATTCCTGACCCGGTCGGTGACTGGAAGCAGGCTGTGGAATTTCATTTTTCACTTGCGGAGCCTGCTACCGCTATTACATCTTTAGAGCAGGAAGGTGTAGTAGCCTACTGCTGTAGCTCTGCATACTTCCAATTTTGGCCACTATTATATCCTTCGGAAGTTCGTAGTCGTGATAGCATTTTCCCTCTGTTTTTAGTCCAAATCGCACTCACAGAATGGAATGCAATTTTTGAACTTTTTCGATTTCTTTGCTTTGTTTTCACCAGCGAAACTTGGCTAAACACTCTCCCTACATCTGCATTAGAGTGAGGGAGCGAAAATACATAAACTGGGAAATCCCCTGGGTGCTGGGAAGAAAATAGATGATAGGTCGATTCTTTGTACAAGTGCACTTGTACTGAGCCCTGCATGTTGCGCCTACTTAGCACTTATGCACGCGAATGAGAATTTCAGGGACTTCCCCTGTTGGAGTGTTGATCTTGACACGTGTAAGGCTGAACATTGCCTATCTTAATTGATTAACTTTATTTAACTATTACGTGGCTTTCAGGATTTACTTATTTGTCATAGGAGACAATTTTATGGAAAAATCCGTTTAGCACCATATTTGGCACTTTTATTGAAACAACACCAGTATTTTGCTATGGCGCTATTAGAACATTTCTGGCAGCAGACGAAGTTCAGAAACACCAGATCTGGTGCTAAAAACACCAAATTGGCAACACTGGTTGTAACGCTAAAAGGAGTGAGGACTATCTCGCGCTGAGTTGGAGGTGATGGCATAGTTCTTGGAGTTGACCGCGTGCCAAGTAGAAGAGCCATGTATATTTCAGTGTGTTGTTCTGCGAGATACTTTCACCTTATCCGGCAGGAATGTGGAACATACGTGTGTGGCTCGTTGGTCTAGGGGTATGATTCTCGCTTAGGGTGCGAGAGGTCCCAGGTTCAAATCCCGGACGAGCCCGATTTTTTTTAAACTTCCTCCGTCCCACAATATGCTTGAAAGATCCGCAGTTCACTGAGTTCCAGATTTTAAGTTAATGTTACTATTTGTCTTCTTCTTCTTTAGCGTTTGTCCCACATGCTGGCAGGGTCCACTGTCTGGATGTGCATTTACTTCCAATGGTTTCCCTACTTCTACTCCAGGCGAATGCTGGGATGTTCCATAATTAAGTCCACGGCCGCTTCCTTCCCAATCCTCATCTGAATTACAAATACACACACTAATACAGCCATCACAATAATACTGGTTATCAGACAACTTCCACAAATACACAGCCGCAAGTACACGGGGCTACGAGACAATGATGTCGCAAAACCCATAAATGAAACAACAACAACAACTTACTGCTCGGGTCCAAGCTCTGTGAACTTTCGGGGTGAGGTGAAATGGCAGACGGGAAGAGAAGAACCTGTCAACAGCCCGCTGTGTTATCTGGAATTCCTGTCTATTCCAATACTGCGAACATAGGACCGTTGCTGAAACCAGTGTGGTGTTGCAAATGAGTGAGTGAGTCATTGACCAATGTATTTGGTTCTGTTACTACGCACTGAACAGGAACAGCGCACATCATTCTATCATCATCGTCCGCGATCCACATTTCTCTCAGGTTCACGGAGCTTGGACTCGAGCAGTAGATACGCCACTGCTCAAGTTCAAGGTAAAACGTCAGCCGGAACCTTTGACTGGTCAATTACGGTATTCTCTCTGTGCGAATTGCACAGTACACACTTCTGGGAATGGCTGGGCGCATGCTACTATCGCCAGAAGGACAGATACGAGACGTATCTGTAAACCACCGTATCGTAGAGCAACAGGCAGAGATTAGCTGGAACTCAGCTGGGACGTCACACACCATTTGACTTGCATCACGCGTAACCTTTCATTGCAGAAACAGTGTAGAAAAAGTTTCTACATGACTCACACGTGTGGAATGTGTTCGGGTAGGCATTGGGATCAGGGCCTTACAGAGCGATCACGGGTAGGGTTGCCAGACGTTCCGTTTTACCCGGAACAATTCCGTTTTTTCTTGTTTTGTTCCGCGTTCCGTTTTAATCTTTAACGGAAAGCCAAATATTCCGTTTTTTTGGTTAATTTGATAATATATTCATTTTCGCACCAATTTTCAAACGTCCCGCTTGTAATTGATTGTAATATCTAGCTTGTTCTCTGGTGATACAGGCGCAAGTTTGAAAGAGAAAATGATTTCTATGTCTGTGTCAGATAGATGGCCATGTTATAGATTTATTAGGGGCAACAAAATTAAGGAATATCTTAGTCCTTGTGAAGTTTCCCCTCCAATGTTTTTACGGAGAGAGTTTTTTCTGTCATGAATATCAAATGGAGAGATGATAGAAACAGAAGCTCCATTAGTTTGATAAAACTAGAATTGTTCACATATTAGAATTATGACGAAAATTGTAGTGAATTTTATCAGAAGGTACTTAAAGATAAAAAAAATCCTTGCAAAGAGTCGCTCTAATGAAAAGCATTTGTACGTTGCTGATGTCATAGGCCTATATGATATGTCAGCAATATCTAGTTTTAATTTTGTGTATTTGATTAAGTAATGCTTAGTTAATATATACATGTGTATGATTTATTACAACAATAATTAACAACCTTGATTTTTTAAAAAAACAAAACAATGTTTTGGGACGTGTGTTCCGTTTTTCCATTCTTGAAATCTGGCAACCCTAATCACGGGCCCTAGGACAAGGTCTTCCGGGCCCCTCCATTTTTAGCCTATTTTCAATTTTGAAAAAATAGGCTTATGAGATCACCTTTTGTCCGTGTGTGTGTGTGTGTGTGTGTGTGTGTGTCCCTAATAAAATCTAAACGGCCGGAGCGATTTGAATGAAACTCGGTAAGTTCATAGCACTATTCCCGGCGACCTCGACCGTGCCCTTCAAATTTTGTTACTTCTCACCAATCCAACATGGCGGCTGTGCGAAATATATCACTAGCATTCAATATCTCCTTAACTATTACCGATATCGCCCTGAAATTGTGTACGGTGATAAAGGGCACTACTAGAAGTTCACATATGAGACTTTCAAAAACCTGGTGACTACAAAACCAACATGGCGGTCAAGCGAAGTTGAGACTTTTAAATAGACTTTTCTCGCGATTTAACTATCCAAACGTAATGAAATTTGGTACAGCAAATGTTTATACACATTGTAATGCACTGGAGTCTAATTTAGTTCAATTGTTTATATAACCTCAAAATGGCGACTGTGCGAAATATTTCACTGACATTCTATATCTCCGAAACTATTACAGATATCACCCTGCAATTTTGTACGGTGATAAAGGGTACTGATACTTGTTGACCTATGTATATTTCATAAACCTGTAAAGTACAAAACGAACATGGCGACCAAGCGAATTTGAAATATTTGAATATACTTTTCTCGTGATTTAACTCTCTGAGCGCAGTGAAATGTGGTACAGTAAATGATTTTGCAGATTGTAATGCACTGCCATCTAATTTAATTCAATTGTTTACATAACCTCAAGATGGCGACTGTGCGAAATTTTAAAATTAAGTTTTTATTTCTTGTGTCGTAATCATGCGATCGAAGTGAAAGTTTGAATAATGAACCTAGGCAATAATTGTCCTTGAATGGTACATAACTCTATGGCCTATTCATATAATATTCCTAAATGGCGAGCTTCCGAAATATTTAGACGGTTCTCAATATCTCAGAACGGAGGCAGACAGGTTTTTCTCCGGGTACTCCGGTTTTCCCTGTCAAAATTTCATTCCAGCAACACTCTCCACTATCATTTCATTTCATCTGTCATTCATTTAATCATTGCCCCAGCGGAGTGCGTCAGGCCTCGGTAGCCGGCACAGTCCATATCCTCGCCGCTAGATGGGGGCTTCATTCATTCCATTCCTGACCCGGTCGGAGACTGGAAGCAGGCTGTGGATTTTCATTTTCTCAATATCTATGAATCTTTTACAGCAACCAAACTGAATGTTTTATATGATCATAGAGACTATGAACATATGTTCACCTATAGGATTTTCAGTAACCTGGTGAGCACAAATCCAACATGGCGGCGACGCGAAATATAAATATTTAAATGGACGTTTCTCGCGAATTAACTATCCGAGTGCCGTGAAACGTTGCACATTAAATGCTTAAACAAATGTTGATCCACTGGCATCTAATTTATTTCAATTGTTTGCATAATCACAAGATGGCTCCTGTGCGTAATTTTAAAATCTCGTTTTTACTTCTTGTGTTCTAATCATGCGATTGAAGTTTGAATACCACACGTACACAATAATCTTAATGTAATAGTACAAAAATAAAAATCCAACCTGGTGACCATCTGAAATATTTAGATGGTTCTCAGTATCTACGAATCTGTTACTGCAATCAAACTGAAATTTTGTATGTTGATAGAGGCAATTAACATGAGCAGGATATATGAAGATAGGCTGTATAGTTCTTCACGGAACTACTTGTTATTCAAACTGTGACATAATTTTGGAATTACAGTATTAAGCTTGCACATTTCTATCCACCACCATTCAATAAATAAAAAAAAAAGCACAACTGAATATTAATTTGCTTTTTTTTCAGTTATTCAGCCACTCTCCTTTCTCTCTCTCGTTCATTCTCTCTATCTCTCATTGGTTGTTCTCTTTCTTCGAGATTGATCGCTGTGAATTAAAAATTCCATTTTTGTTGTATCTGAAGTTGTATAGGTACTACAACAATAAATCATACTCCTTTCGGAAATGTATGAAGTAAAGAGTCGATTTTTTCCGATTTTTCCTGAGATTTTTATTTCCGTTTTCGTTTTACTCTCCAGGGTTGGCTTTTCCCACGGACTAAGCGAGGGATCCCACCTCTACCGCCACTGAGGGCAGTGTCCTGGAGCTTGAGACTCTGAGTCGGGGATACAACTAGGGTGTGTGACCAGCACTACGCCCAGGCGGCCTCACCTGCAAAGCGAACAGGGAAGGGTGGGAGGATTAGGCAAGTAAGTGGGAAGGAGGCGGCCGTGGCCTTACGGTAGGTACCATCACGGTATTTACCCGAAGACGATGTGGGAAACCACGGCAAACCACTTCGAGGATGGCTGAGGCGGGGATTGAACCCCCTCTACTCATTTGGACCACCCGAGGCTGAGTAGACTCCGTACCAGTCCTCATACCACTTTTCAAATTTCATGGCAGAGCCGGGAATCGAACCGCGGACCTCCAGGATAGCAGCTAATCACGCTGACCACTACGCAAGGAGGCAACTTTTCTGAGATTGAATTAGAAAATTTATGCTTCAGAAAGATCTCTTGAACTTTAGTATGATATAAATTAATTGGACAACTCTTCTGGCAAATTTGCCATTTCCCCGGAGGAAAAACCAAAAACACAATAGCTATTTATAATATAATAATAATAATAATAATAATAATAATAATAATAATAATAATAATAATAATAATAATAAATAATAATAACCCCTGGTGCTACAGCCCATGAAGGGCCTAGGCCTACCAAGCGACCGCTGCCAGTGCATTTGGCTACAGATACTGGGGTGTCGCGTGGTCAGCGCATCAGGTCCCCTTGGTCGTTCATCTTGGTTTTCATGACCGGGGCACTGTCTCACTGTCAGACAGCTGCTCAATTGCCCTCACGAGGTTGAGTGCACCCAGCCTCCACGTCAGTTTCTAAAAACCCTGATGGAGCCGGGATTCGAACTCGGGGCCGGATGAGAGGCAGGCGCGCTACTCCAAAACCACGGGGCCGGCAACGTGTTCAGGTACCACAACAATAAACCGTACTCCTTTCAGTATGAAGTAAGGAGTCGTTTTTTTCCCGATTTTTTTCTGACATTGATTTAGAAACTTTATGCTTCAAAAAGAACTCTGAACTTTAGCATACCGGTACCATAAATTAATTGGACAACTCTGGCACCTTTGCCATTTCCCCGGAGGAAAAAACAAAAACACAATAAGTTAGCTATTTATAAAATGAATTATATGTTCTCTTTGTAATGTAGATGATACTAATCACTGGCCTTATTTTCATCGAACAGAGTCATATCAGAAAAAGTCGAAATAGTTTTGTCATTAAATAAAATGAAACCATCTCGGCCCTCTCAGCAAATCCGGGCCCGGGGCTACAACCCCGCTTCTCCCTCTCGTCGGGCATGTTAGGTCTCCAAGCTGAGATTGGCATTGTTTGTGTCAGGATCGGGATCCTCTCTCTCCCATTTCCAGTACATTCTCCCTTGGTCCGCTCTTGTTCTCTTTCGACCACTCAACGGCGTAACTGTGCGTGCTGGTTCGTGAACCACGAGTGCGATGAGGGATTGCAGCAATCCCGGAGACCGATGTGTCGATACCCGGTACTGACAGCGGCCATTCTGAGTGTAATTCCCCTCCGTTTTACAGGTTTCTTTACGACCACGTCGTCGTGTACCGGCTAATATTCTAGTTTGACGCCTCGGTTCCGGTTCGATTCCCAGCTCTGCCAAGAAATGTTAATTCTGGTCTGATGGCTGGAATGGGGTACACTCAACCTCGTGAGGCAAAACTGATAAGAGGAGGGTTTGATTCCCATCTCAGCCATCTTGGAAGTGGCTTTCTGTGGTTTCCCGCTTCTACTCCACGAAAATGCCGGGATGGTTCCTAACTCAAGGTCTCCTTCCTAATTCTCATCTGAATTACAAATACACACAATAATAGGCCTACAGCCGTAAGCCTCCGTGGCTTAGGCGGCAGCACGCCGGCCTCTCACCGCTGGGTCCGTGGTTCAAATCCCGGTCACTCCATGTGAGATCTGTGCTGGACAAAACGGAGGCAGACAGGTTTTTCTCCGGGTACTCCGGTTTTCCCTGTCAAAATTTCATTCCAGCAACACTCTCCACTATCATTTCATTTCATCTGTCATTCATTTAATCATTGCCCCAGAGGAGTGCGTCAGGCCTCGGCAGCCGGCACAGTTCATATCCTCGCCGCTAGATGGGGGCTTCATTCATTCCATTCCTGACCCGGTCGGAGACTGGAAGCAGGCTGTGGATTTTTTTCAATAGGCCTACAGCCATCACATTAACACAGATTATCAAACAAGTTCCACACACACCCAAGTACAAGGGGATTAAAAGACCGCGATGTCGCAAAGCCCCTAAATCAATCAACAACAACTACTGTATTTTAAGCTATGGTACTTTGCTTCAAGTCCCGAAGCACCTACTACTGTACAAACCTAGCAGTGGCGTCATGAACACATGAAAACAACCACTGGAAGAGATTAATTTGAACCCACCCACCTACCCATTCTTCTTCTTCCACCCACGGCATAGTTCTCCATGAATTAATAGACCATTGGTTCTGCGGTTTTATGATTTCATCAAGCCTTACTCAGATCGAAACTAAGGCTCCAGGCGACTTATTAGTAAACCACTCGTGTATGTAAAGCTATCTCGAAGTGTTTCTGGACTTCCCTAACCCCACATTGAACCCGAACCACCGCTATGCCTGGCTGCAGAAAGAATAAAGGAGTTTGTATGAATCAACTCAAGTTAGTAGCGGCCTTTAGCTTGAAGGTTCTCGTCCTACCGAGTGAGATAGAGCATGGTGGAACCTTGTGGTCAATGAAGAACAACTTCAAGCGTAACCTTCGCACAACTCTGTACTGTTCCTATTCGTCCAGGATAGGCCTACGACAAAACTGAGTCAGTCAGTCAGTCATCCTGGAAGTGGCTTTCCGTTGTTGCCCCGCCCCCTCCACTTCTACACCAGGCAAATGCTAGAATGGTCTCTAAGAGCTACGGCCACCTCCTTCCCAATCATATCCCCAATTTACAAATACACGCCCTAATACAGCCATCACAATAACACAGGTTATCACACAAAATGAAAACACACCCACAAATACGAGGGACTGTATGACCGCAATATCACAGCCCCTAAAAAGCAACAACAACCACTACACCAGGCTGGAGAAAGTGTGCGTATGATTCAACTCCAGCCAGCAGTGGCCTCTAGCTTGAAGGTTACTGTCCTACCGAGTGAGGCAAAGCAACGGAGAGATATTTTACGTTCCCACAATTCATGGACTGTTTCTGGTCGTCCAGGATAGCCCTGTAGTACATTTGACGCCACAGTTTCTGGCCGGTCATCCCCGGTTGCGCGGTCGTACAAAGAACATTTGGCGAGCCTCAGGCATGTGCAATTGATACAGATCTCTGCACTTCCCCATTCCACTCCCCTGGTATAAAACTGCAGCGTAAAACATTTGCCACGCTGAGCGTGTCCGTGTCTGATGGTGAGAACCTACTGTGACGCGTTTCAATGTTCTCAGTAGGGAAATATTCGGCATGTTTCCCGCACTGCCTTGCACCCCGCTCCTACCGCTGAACTTTAAGTTCAAGTGCATAACTGCGCGCAGGTATCTGTGCGTGAGTTGCTTTCCGTGCAACTGACCACTTATGTATCAATTGCACATGCCTGAGGCTCGCCGACTGACCTCTGTTCGACTGCGCTACCGGGGCCGACCGGCCGAAAATTGGGGCGTAAACTTGTAAATCCTAGTCCTTGATTTATAAAATGTAACAGTAACCTGAGGATTTTTAAGAAAGAAAACGATCACGCAGAGAAAGTCAGAATGTTGACGGACATGAAAATTCACGGCACCCCGAGTGGTACGATGACGGCTCGTAAACGACCTCTCGTATCACATTTGGTTATTAAAATATAAAAGTCTGAAGTATGGCTCTGGATCTATAACGCCAGTGCTTGATATTGCAAATGGTGTGATCTTCATCTTTCCAATCTGCCTTGCTTCCGGATAGACTCCAATAGGTCTTTATATTTGGAGATCATTTCGTCATGCTTAATATTATTATTTTCGGTTTATACAGTACATATAACACATTTCTGGTATATTACAACGTAACTATACGGGCTTCAGTGAACCAAAGTATAGCTACGGAAACAGCAACTTCTAAGCTAGAATTTCGCTACCCATGAACTTCCGAACGATTCTGGTTGTCGATAGAACTACTGCCTTCTGCATTAGTTTGTACAGCCGAGTATCCAGATCCAGTTCTTTAAGGCCTTGGAGCAAGGTACTTGGGATCTCGCCCGTACTCGAGACAATGATAGGTATGGTCTTCACTCGCTCTACATGCCATTGTCGTTTGATAGGGTCGACCAACTCGCTGTATTTGCTGATCTTTTCAATGTGTTTTGACTAGAGATTCTTGTTAGGAATCGCAACATCAATCAATGTAGTTTGCTTGGTTTTCTTGTTTACAACCACCAGATCCGGCCTGTTGTGTGATACCGATTGATCAGTCAAAATAGTTCGGTCCCAATACAGTTATTATTATTATTATTATTATTATTATTGAACTTTCGTATGTTATAAATTAAATGCACAACTCTTGTCAACTTTGCCATTTTCTCTGCAGTGAAGAAAAAATACCACAATGGGTAGTCATATTTATAAAATGTAGTATTGGTTGTGGATACTATTCACTGGTTGCATTTACATCGAACATAGTCATGTCAGAAAATTTCATGAGGTTGTTCACTCTAAGCCCTTTTCCGCCCCAGGCCCCTCATTAAGTTTGGGCCCCGGGGTTACAACCCTTAATAGAGATAGAGGACCAGAAAGTAAGCAGCGAGGAGAAGATGAAGAGGAAGCAGAAAGTGACCCAAGCATCAGCCTCGACTCCCCAACTCGGGGCGAAATACGGACAGCGTTGAAGCAGATGAAATGCGGGAAGGCACCAGGTCTGGATAATATTCCAGCGGAAGTACTGAAAGCAGACCTGGATATTACGATCGATCTGCTGCACCCGCTGTTGGAGAAGATCTGGAAGGAGGAGAAAATACCAACCGACTGGAAGAAGGGGTTGATAGTCAAGTTGCCGAAGAAAGGGGACACCACAAACTGTAACAACTGGAGGGGTATCACCTTGCTGTCCATTCCAAGCAAAGTGCTGGCGAGAGTCATCCTGAATCGTATAAAAGACTGCGTAGAAAAAAGGCTTCGGAAGGAACAGGCTGGATTTCGACAACATCGCAGCTGTGTGGATCTCATCAACACCCTCCGAATCATCCTGGAGCAGAGTGTGGAGTGGCGGAATACCCTTTACCTCACATTTGTTGACTTCGAGAAAGCCTTCGACTCCGTAAATCAATGAATCATGTGGAAGACCCTTGAGGAATATAAAATTCCAACAAAGATCATCAGAATCATGGAAGAGATGTTCGAAGGGTATGAGTGCCAGGTTCTTCACGAAGGCAAATTAACAGAAAAGATAAAGGTCAGTTCCGGAGTGAGACAGGGGTGTGTCCTTTCCCCCACTCTGTTCCTGTTGGTCCTGGATAGTGTGATGAAGAAGGTAATGGGAGGACGGAAGAGGGGTATTCAATGGGGTATAAATGACAGGCTTGAAAATCTGGATTTCGCAGACTTCATTTGTCTTATGGCACAACGGTACCGAGACATAGAAGATAAGCTGGGGAGGTTGCAGAGAGAAGCAGAACGTGCAGGACTGATGATAAAAACCAACAAGACCAAAGAGATGAGGATAAATTCTGACATCACGACTAGTTTGACAGTCAACGGAAAGGACATTGAGCGAGTTGAGTCCTTCCTCTACCTTGGAAGTATAGTCACAAATGATGGGGGAGCAGAGGAAGATGTTCAAAGCCGTATCAGGAAGGCAAATGGTGCCTTTGTCCAGCTCTACCCCATCTGGAGAAATAGAAACATTTCCAGGAAGACCAAGCTCCGCCTTTTCAATAGCAACGTAAAGTCGATTCTTCTCTACGGCTGTGAAACATGGAAAGTCACAAAACCGATCAACAACCAGCTACAGGTGTTCATTAACAGATGTCTGCGTCGCATCATGAATGTGAGGTGGCCGGACATAATCTCAAATGAAGATCTTTGGACCATCACCAATCAACAACCGATTAGCATCCAGATCAAGGAGAGGAAATGGCGCTGGATTTGTCACACACTAAGGAAGCCGGACGGAGCTATTGAGAGGGCGGCGCTAGACTGGAATCCTCAAGGCGCCAGGAAGCGAGGTCGACCTAAGAAGACCTGGAAGAGTACGATCGAAAATGAAATTGCAGAGGTGGACAAGAACTGGAGTCAAGTGAAGAGAATGGCCAGGAACCGTACTGCGTGGAGAAATTTCGCCAAGGCCCTATGCACCGGAAGGAGCGACAGGAATTAAGTAAGTAAGTAAGTCATCTTTCCAATCTGCCTTGCTTCCTGATAGACTCCAATAGGTCTTTATATTTGGAGATCATTTCGTCATGCTTATTATTATTATTATTATTTTCGGTTTATACAGTACATATAACACATTTCTGGTATATTACCACGTAACTATACGGGCTTCAGTGAACCAAAGTATAGCTACGGAAACAGCAACTTCTAAGCTAGAATTTCGCTACCCATGAACTTCCGAACGATTCTGGTTGTCGATAGAACTACTGCCTTCTGCATTAGTTTGTACAGCCGAGTATCCAGATCCAGTTCTTTAAGGCCTTGGAGCAAGGTACTTGGGATCACGCCCGTACTGGTCTTCACTCGTTCTACATGCCATTGTCGTTTGATAGGGTCGACCAGCTCTCTGTATTTGCTGATCTTTTCAATGTGTTTTGACTGGTGATTCTTGTTAGGAATCGCAACATCAATCAATGTAGTTTGCTTGGTTTTCTTGTTTACAACCACCAGGTCCGGCCTGTTGTGTGATACCGATTGATCAGTCAAAATAGTTCGGTCCCAATACAGTTATTATTATTATTATTATTATTGAACTTTCGTATGTTATAAATTAAATGCACAACTCTTGTCAACTTTGCCATTTTCTCCGCAGTGAAGAAAAAATACCACAATGGGTAGTCATATTTATAAAATGTAGTATTGGTTGTGGATACTATTCACTGGTTGCATTTACATCGAACATAGTCATGTCAGAACATTTCATGAGGTTGTTCACTCTAAGCCCTTTTCCGCCCCAGGCCCCTCATTAAGTTTGGGCCCCGGGGTTACAACCCTTTTTACCCCTGTCTATCGACGGGCCTGAAAATATGACTCACTTGCTAGAAGTTAGCGATATTATTTTTGGCTCTTGCATGCTCAACTTTATGGAACAATTGACGTCACATATTACGAACGCTGAGGTCAAAGGGGTCTGTCCACTAGCTAGCATGACTTGTAAAATTACTACAGCGTAAGCCGGGAATCAATACGGTTAAAACATCAGGGGAAGAACCTCTGCTACTATGACGCTGTTCATAATCAGTCAATAGGAGTAAGGTGACAGCAGGGTGCCTGTTTTGTGGTAGACTAATATGTAGCGCTACTAATGGACTTGAACGATAACAAACTATTTCAACATCATTTCCTAACCCTGGGTACCACTGTTTAACAGGTGGCGTAGTTGGTAGCATGCTGAACTGCTGTTCCCAAGATAGCGGGTGAAATGCCATGTCCTGTGGTTCAGATTCCACGTAAAAAGGAGGTCCCGTGGCTCATAATCACAAGATTCACGGTCACGTAAAACTACAATCTTCCTTCCTTCCTTTTCCTTCAAATCCGGGCGAAGTTATCGGATTTTTTAAGAGCGTTAAAATCCTTCAGTATGCCTTCCTTCGGAAGGGAAGTAAGGCCGGCGGTCCCATGTCATAGATTTATGGCATGTAAAAGATCCTTCCACAGACTAAACTTGTGTGAAGCTAAATTGTTAGGTTAGATTTCATCAGAACGATCTATCAAAGTTCCAACGTTCACTACTAGGTGTCAGAGCGAAAGTTGGAACTACTTGAAATTGAACGGAACTTATAGCTCACCCTAAGGGTGTCCGCTGGAAGCAGCTACAGACTCAGGTGAGTCGAACATGTCCTCGGACACTCCCGGCACTAAAAGCCTTACGATAAATAAATAAATAAATAAATAATAACTGGTAAAACTATATTGAGTTAGAATTACTACATGCCATGGATTTCACGTACAGTCGGTAATAATAATAATAATAATAATAATAATAATAATAATAATAATAATAGTCGCCTCCGTGGTGTAGTGGTCAGCGTGCTTAGCTGCCACCCCGGAAGTCCGAGGTTCGATTCCCTGCCAAAAATTTGAAAAAAGGTATGAGGACTGGAACGGGGTCTACTCAGCCTCGGGTGGTCCAAATGAGTAGAGGGGGTTCGTTTCCCACCTCAGCCATCCTCGAATTGGCTTTTCACTTCGTCTCCAGTGACGGGATGTTATTTAACGTAAGGCCACGGCTGCCTCCTTCCCTCTTCCTTGCATATCCCTCCCAGTCTTCCCATCCATCCCTATCTCTCATAAGGCCCCTGTTCTCTTTGCAGGCGAGGCCGCCTGGGTGAGGTGATCGTCCCACCTCCCCAGTTGTATCCCCCGACCCGTTGTTTCAAGCTCCAGGACACTGCCCTGGAGGCGGCAAATGTGGGATCCCTCGCTGAGTCCTTGGGAAAAGCAAACCCTGGAGGTTAAACCAACTTTAAAAAAATAATTCCGTATCACCAATATCAGTGTTCTTGAAAACATTGAATACAATAATTGTATAGGAACCGAACTATTCTAACTGATCAATCGGTATCATCACACAACAGGCCGGATCTGGTGGTTGTCAGTAAGAAAATAAAACAAACTACCATGATTGATGTTGCGATTCCTAACAACAGGAATTTCCAATCAAAGCACTTAGAAAAGATCAGCAAATATAGCGAGTTGGTCGGCCCTATCAAAAGGCAATGCCATGTGGAACGGATAAAGACCATAACTATCATTGTCTCAAGTACATGCGTGATCCCAAGTACCTTGCTCCAAGGCCTTAAAGAACTGGATTTGGATACGCAACTGTACAAACTAATGCAAAAGGCAGTAGTTCTCTCAACAACTCGAATCGTTCGGACGTTCATAGTTAGCGACTTTCCAGTTTAGGAGTGGTTGTACCAGTAACTATACTTTGGTTCCCTGAAACCCGTATAGTTATGTTGTGATGTACCACCAATGTGTTATATGTACTGTATAAAACAACAATAATAATAATAGTAATCATAACTGTGTATAAACTGTAATGGAACAGACCTATCCTAACGGACCGGAAAATCCTGGCAAATCGACCAGATATCGTGTAACTTAACAAAACAAATCGAAAGGTTATTCTGGTTAGTTCCTCAGTTTAGGGGCTGCGACATCGCGGTCATGTAGCCCCGTGTACTTTGGGTGTGTGTAGAATCTGTCAGATAACCGATGTTAATTGTGATGGCTGTATTAGTGTGTGTTATCTGTGATTCAGGTAAGGACTGCAGACGATCACAAGTAGTTCCTTATGTTGCTACCAAATGCTACCGTCGACGACACTTAGCTGAGAGCGTGGCTAATAGATGCCACCACAACTGGCACCTGGCGACGAACTTCGGAACTTAATAGAGCGTTAATCAAATCTAACCTACAAATTTAGCTTCACACAATTGTAGTTAGAGGAAGGTTCTTTTACATGACATAAATCTATTACTTCTATTACTTCCCCTCCGAAGGAAGGCATACTCAGGGAGTTTTAACGCTCTTAAAAATCCGACGACTTCAGCAGGGTTTGAACCCGTGATCTTGGGCTTAGAAGCTCAGCATGCTACCAACTACGCAACCGAAGCCACTAAAAGGTTAGTCTGATACACATCACGTATAGGTATAGTTCTTTGTTAGGTTTGAGTCTCGTCTCTCCACCCTTGATATTTGGACCTAGGATTTTTCGGAGCATTTTCCTTTCTCTCTTCCAGATGTTTTTGAGGCTTCCCTTCCCAATCAATCAATGTCTAAAGGCAATGCCTTGTCGATTCAACCATTGTCTTCTGTCTTCAGCTTGTCTTTTCATCTCACAATAAGAACCACATCCTACGTTTTGTATCAATGCTTGAAGGAATTGCTTCCTAGGTCAACCTCGTCCCTTCTTTCCTAAGACCTTTCATTCTAGTAGATCGGTTAGAAAGGTATTATGACGCACGGTGTGTCCAATGAATTTAGCTATTCTTCTATGTACTGTTACCATCAGCTGTTTCCTTCCCTGGATTTCTCGCAGTATACTTTCGTTTGTTCTTTTTTCAGTCCAACTGACCTTTAGCATTCGCCTCCAGACCCACATCTCAAACGCTTCAAGCCGTTTCCTACCCTGTTCTCGAATTGTCCAAGATTCACATCCATATAAGAGTACGCTCCACACAAATGACATCACAAAATTTTTCCTAATCTCAATATCTAGATGTATATTGGTCAGAAGATTTCTTTTGTTGCTGAATGCTTGTTTGGCAAGCGCTATTCTTCTTCCCAATCATGTAAATTATTTTGCAGAATACAGACATTCAGGTCTGACAACAGTATCTAAGTGTCGAAATTTAGCCTCAAAGGATAGACCCTTTTTGTTGTAGGTCTATGTATCCTTCGTAAGTTGATAAGCCATTTCCATTCTTCTCGCCCGCTCTTTGATGACATCCTTTTCCGAACCATTGTCCTGCACTTTTTCTCCCAAGTACTTAACACTTGGGGGGCGTGGTGGCGCAGCGGTCAAGCTGTTGTCCTCTCACCAAGGTGGACCGGGTTCGATTCCCGGTCAATGCATGTGAGATTTTCGAAGTGAAATGCCAAGTCCTGTGGTTCGTATTCCACGTAAAAAGGAGGTCCCGTGGCTCATGATCGCATGATTAACGGTCACGTAAAACTAAAAGCTTCCTTCCTTCCTTACTTAACACTTAACTCGCTTTATCTAAATAAAAACAATAATAATAACCCGATGAAATATGATCCAATAACAGTCACTGAAATTTCTTCCATCATAAAAAGGTCTTCATAACACTGGAAAGCACCCGATTTAGACCTAATACCCAATTACTGGATAAGAAATTCTGGTGCGTTTACGATCTTCTGTCTACCATGGTCAATTAAATTATAATAATAATAATAATGTTATTGGTTTTACGTCCCTTTTAACTACACTGGCTTTTAGAGACACCGGGGTGCCGGAATTTTGCCCCGAAGGGGATCTTTAACGTGCCAGTAAATCTACTGACACGGCTCCCTCGCATTTGCCCACCCTCAAATGCCAGCTAACTGCGCCAGGTTTCGAACCTGCAACCTTGGGCTCAGCAAGCGAGAACGTTACCCCTGAGCCACGCAGCCAGACGTCAATTAAATTGTTGCTCATCCACAAAAGATGACAAATTTCCTTTCACAAGGTCTAACACATCTACTTCCAATAGAAACAGACCCACAAAATATGCAAGACCCTGCAAAATACCGTCCAATGCATGCCTTCCAAAGATGTATAAGATCATCACGTCCTGGCTTGGTTGGGGGATATAAGCCCACTGTGAACAAAATAACATCCTAGCAAAACAACAAAAAGGATGCACAAAAGGATCCAAAGGATGTAAAGAAATATTCATCATTGACTCAGTGGTTTCTAACCACGCCTTTGTCGATAACAGATATTTATTCACGGCATAGGCTATATTGACTACAAGAAGGCCTATGATTCTGTACGGCAAGATTGGCTGATCCATATTTTGTCAGTGCATAAAATTTCCTGGAACACGTCACGGCAACGTGGCGTACTGCAATGTGCCTTAGTACTCACATGGTAGTATTGCAACCGGTATGATCCCAGCCCAGAAGGGAATATTCCAAGGAGACTCCTTGAGCCCATTATGGTTCTGTCTTGCGATGAACCCACTATCGAACCAATTTAATTCTACAAAATATGGCTTCAGTATCAAGAAGAACTCTAGGAAGCTTGAAAATCTCAACCATCTCCTGTATACGGATGACCTAAAGTTATATGCTGCTACCAGACAATAGTTTTATTGAAGATAGTGGAAACCCTGCAGGATGTGAAAATGAAACCCGGACTGGAGAAACATAAAACGCTCAACGTTATGAAACGCAAGTTGAAGAAAGGTCGAAAGGTGTAACTTATATGAAACAGTTCAGGGCCAGCAGACTGCAACAATGTTCGCAAACAAGACATACAAGTATCTGAGAATGAAGCAAACCATATACGTAGAACACTCAGTAGTTAAACAAGATCTAACGAAGGAATTTGTCAAAAGAGTTAAGCTTGTTTCTAACACTATCTCAACAGTTTAAAAATTATATATAACCTAGGCAATCAACGCTTAAGCTGTCCCTATCCTTAGTTACTCTTTTGGGGTCATCAAGTGGAGTAGAACTGACATTGAAAGTCTAGAGCAGAAAATTAGAACATTACTGACCAAATCACGAAAACACTATCCTAAGATATATCTGTGGAACGAGTTATGCTACCGAAACATACGGGCGGAAGAGAAATTGTTCGTTTTCACCCCGTTAAAAGTGGTATATGTGCAGAGCTGGATATACCAATAGGCCCCATAGGCCCCTGCCTAGGGGCGCACCATCCTGAGGGGCGCAAAAGCAAGAAGGAAGGTTTTATAAACTGACTTTGAAGGAAAATTGTCTCACATCACTTATAAAAAAAGTCCTCTCGGCACGCCGGAAGGCGAAGGTAGATTTCACCGGACAAACTTGGGGATAGGCGAAAATAGGCAGAATATGCAGGTTTACGTAGAAGGATCAGACCTCATTTATTGCGAGAAAGTATTTTATAATTGGAGCTTATTTAACTTTGTTTTTCGTCATTTTATGCATATTTTAAACATTTTATTGTCTTATGGGGACGGTGGTGTATTCTTTGGAATACACGGTAAGATAGAGGAAGCTTTTACTTCTCTTTGCTTTAGTTCATCCCTTCCTTTTTCTCAAACACCAACAGTGATCTCCTGATTTCTCTTTGTTGGTATATGTCTCTCATATTACCTGTAAGTCTGTTCTAGATATATATATATATTCCATGACCTATCTAGCGTCATCTAGCAGCGAATCTCTGAAGTTCCTCAATTCTTCCCTGTACAAGAGGATTTCCTTATCAATTTAGCCACCAGATCTCGTCGCTATCGCCAGCTATCATCTCCGTGATCAAGAGAACTTCGTCTACTTTTTCACCCTCCAGGCTGCGCTAGTGACTCCTACTATCAACTCTTTGAAGACCATTTCATCAAGAAGATTTGTATAACTGTAAAGTTGGCTATTCTTATATGTATTCCTTTTGTCTCCTACCCCCACTCTTTTTACCTTCCCTGGTCCCTCCGCGCTCCGTTGAGCGTGTCTCACTTGTACGTCGGAAGTCAACCCAGTCAGTTAGAGCTTAACTAAAGCTCGCCTCCTCAACTCAAGAGGCAAATTTTAAATTCGACGCCATGATCGAATTTTAGAACCAACCGTCAACAGCAACATCGCCTTCTTCATGAAGCAAAGATAAGTACCGACTTCATGTTTTAACCTCATTCTCATCGCTTTTAAAAGGCTCAATGCTTTTATTTGGATTTTATAGACAGTGAAAGTTGCTATATGAAAATAACTGCTATCAAGAGATCTTCTTGATCAAACTAAAACTATCAAGTCTAACTTTCAATATGAAAGATTTTCTGAGATACTATCTCACATCGAGGGATATTTCCAAAATATTCACTGTCTATATAATCTAGCTTTCCGCCGAGGGATTCTCTACCCAATTTAAACAAGTCATCATTGCTCTGGAACCTTCCAGAACCTGCACTCTATCTACCAGTTATACTGTCATGTACTTTCCACTCACATATGGGAATTCATTTTCAAACTAAGGAATCTTCCTTATGAACTGCTAATCAATATCTAATTTTTCTTCCTCCGTTGGGATTTTTCTGGTGCATTCAACTATAACCTACAAGTTTCTCAAGCAATAGGCTCTCGCTAATCTAGTGTAACTAGTTATTTTCCACCATTGCAATAACTTTCTTTGCTATCAACGTTTTGCGCTACTACAGTGAACTCTTCAACTATATCAACAGACTATAGTGAAAACAGTGCCTGTTCAACTTTTCATCCGCGTCGCGCTCGTCCGAGTACAATAAATACGGCCATGAACACTTTTCCACAATCCCATTTGATCTTTCCCAAACCCTTTACTAACAAACTAAAATATTAAAATTGTTACTGTAGGTCTTTTTCAATGAGGTGTCACTCTCAATAAGTGCCCTCCCTTACTTGTTCCACGTACAACGAATTAATGTCTGTAAAACTTCGTGTCTAGTACACGCCTCAAATTATATTGTTTCTCCCTTCTAATGAGGGAATCCAATTCTTTCTACTCCAAAGTGAGTTATCTCTAGGTTTCACGAAAGGGAAACTTGCCCCATTTTTCTCGTGATCCCTACTTAAACATAGGAGTTCTAGAAACTTCCTTTCAATTGTTCTCTTCAGGTTTCACAATAAGTGACCTGCCCTATTTGCATAATCTCCTATGTATAATCATTAAGCGTATTTCTGTATCAATACAAGAAGTTATAGAAACTTCTATTTCATTTCTTCCTGTTTTTTGTTGTTGCTTTCGAAGTTGCTATTATTTCTAAGATACTTATCTAGAAATCCTTAAAGTGCACACATTGTACTTGATTTATTGTTTAACTTTAATTACGTCAGTTATCTTTAAATTTTTCATTTATTCATCTTAGCCATTTCAAAATCTTACGACGATTTTAAAGCAAATAAAAGGTTTAAAACCAAAAGAGTTATCAATTCCCTGGCGCAAGCTTTAGATGTTTTCGGAGGTCTGCGACCCCAATTGTTTATAAAAAAAATCAAAGTTATATGTTTGTTACAAAAACTACTTCCTTTTACATTGTTAAATAAATTAAAGATTTGTTTTTTGCTTTATAATTTCTCTAACATAACGGTTAGGCAAGATCATGTTTTCCTTGATTCTTCCTATTTAATAAAAATAAATCTATTGATAGGGTTTTCACCACTTGTGCATTTGCGCAAGAACTCTTAGTTGGTAACTTAGTAAAGTCTCTCTTAGCTTTAATAGCTAATTCTAACTGGCCAGTAAGGCAAGCATAGCTCGCTACGCCAGCTTCTTGCTTGTGGAGATTCTCTCTAGAACTTATGGTTGGTTTTTCAAAATATAAGTGTTTCTCATTGTCTAAACTTTTAGTCGGCGCCTTGCTGGGTAAAAGCTTAGCCATTTCTAAATGCAACTATTGGTACACTTACCAAAATTATTCCCAAAGGTATAATTGCTTTATCCCTATCCTTCTTGGAAGCATTTGGTCGCTCTTTAGAAATTCTACAATTTCAAAATCTAAAATATCGAAGCTGATTCAAATTATTTGCACTCTTCAAATTACTTGTTTAGAAACAAACTCCTTTGAACAGATACACAATAAATCCGTTACTCTTTGTCTTGCCAGACCACCACCCTTCCCCATAGTAGGCATATGTATGCTTGAGAGGGAATACACTACAGCAACTTTCTTGCAAACAACCCAAGTTCCAGCTGCGTTTCCCGTTAGCTTTGCCCAGGTCCCTACCCACTTTAGGTATCGGAGAGCGGATTTGCAGTGGCAGCTGTCTTTGAGTATACTTAAAGTTAAAATTATAACTTCTGTTGGACTCTCGTCCTATTTCCCCAGTCCGAAACCCACTTCTTTTTCTTTATCATCTTCCCTTGGGGGTTAGGTTATTCCCAAGCTAATAATCTACCCAGACGGTAATCTTCTTGTCATTTGGGGTCCATTTTTATACTTGTGGTCACACTGTCTTTATGCAAGGTTTCGACACTGATGTGTAACTATCTAACGGTCTGTTACTTCTTCACGCAAAATTATATCCCCCGCAGAGATTTTGGTTTGTTCCTCAGTTAAGGGGCTGCGACCTTGGTCATGTAACCCCGTGTACTTTGGGTGAGTGTAGAATCTGTCTGATAAACGGTGTGAATTGTGATTGATGGCTGTATTAGTCTGTAATTCAGGTAAGGACTGCAGACGGTCAATTGCAAGCAGTTGTTCCTAATGTTGCTACCAGATACTACCGTCAACGACACCTAGCTGTGAACTTGGCTACTAGATGCCACCGCAACCAGCAACTCGCAACGAACGTTGGAACTTCCCCTCCAAAGGAAAGCATACTGAAGGATTTTTAACGCTCTTAGAAAATCCGACGACTTCGGCCGGCTTTGAACCCTCGACCTTGGGCATAGAAGTTCAGCATGCTACCAGTTACGTCACCGAAGCCGCTTCCACTTGTATGGAAATCTTAATCTGATCTCGTGCAAGTGCGTTGTCATGGCAACGTCTGATGGCTCATCCGTCATCAATTTAGTAGTGTTGCCATGGCAACCTCTGATAGCTCTTGGCATTTTCTTATAATTCCGAAATCATTTTAGGTTGATTTCATTAGAAAGCTAACTATTGTAATGGGTACCATGTTTAGACTTTCGGAAAATTTCGACATATCATTGCGTTTTACATCCCCCAGACCCCAAAACCACCGTCAGTTCAAAAGTGTATATATAATTTATGTATGTATATATATATATATGTATATCAGTTTCTTGTGGACACGATAACAGCCGTAATTTTGCACCAATCACTTTGCTTTTTTTTACCGAATATGTATACCTATAAAATCTCGGTCGAGTTCGTTACTGGGCTAAATCGGTCGAAGGGGGTGAAAATGGGGGGCTTTTTTCGAAAAAGGGAAATATTGCTACATAACTCTCTTAATATGTGAAATATCGAATCCGTTCAAAGTTCATACTATGTGTCGGATAAACCCCAAAAATTTTTGTTTGAAGAGTTTTTTTTATAGCACATACCATTGACCAAAGGGTTGGGAAAAGTGGGTTTTTCGGGAAACATTAATCATATCTCTCGTTAATAGGCACAATATCAAAACCGTACAAAATGGACAATATTCCCCTAACAATTATCTAAAACTTTTGGCTGAAAGAATTTTTGATATGACCCACCATTACGCCAAGGGATGAGAAAAATGATTTCGGAATTATAAGAAAATGCCAAGAGCTATCAGAGGTTGCCATGGCTACACTACTAAATTGATGAGGGATGAGCCATCAGACGTTGCCATGACAACGCACTTGCACGAGATCAGATTAAGATTTCCATCTAAGTGTGAAGCGGGTTCGGTGACGTAACTGGTAGCATGCTGAACTTCAATGCCCAAGGTCACGGGTTCAAAGCCGGCCAAAGTCGTCGGATTTTCTAAGAGCGTTAAAAATCCTTCAGTATGCTTTCCTTTGGAGGGGAAGTTCCAACGTTCGTTGCGAGTTGCTGGTTGCGGTGACATCTAGTAGCCAAGTTCACAGCTAGGTGTCGTTGACGGTAGTATCTGGTAGTAACATTAGGAACTACTGCTTGAAATTGACCGTCTGCAGTCCTTACCTGAATTACAGACTAATACAGCCATCACAATTCACACCGTTTATCAGACAGATTCTACACTCACCCAAAGTACACGGGGTTACATGACCGCGTTGTTGCAGCCCCTAAACTGAGGAACCAACCAAAATCTCTGCGGGAGATATAATTTTGCGTGAAGAAGTAACAGACCGTTACATAGTTACACATCAGTGTCGAAACCTTGCATAAGGACAGTGTGACCACAAGTATAAACAAGATGTTCAGTAAAGAACATATAGCCTACTTTCTCCTAAATGTATGAGTATAGTTATAACTCGTTGTTATTATCAAAGAGTATAATAGAACTATTCTTTGTTGAAGACCTTAGAAACGATTTACCTCTACCAAACGCCACGACCTAGATAAAAACTGCTACCATCATTGAAGAAAGAAAGAAAGATAAGAAGTATATCAAGAATGTTATGGATCTGGAGACATAATCGACCGGACTGGCGGCGTGGCTCAGCGGTAACGTTCTCGCTTGCTGGGCCCTAGGTTGCAGGTTCGTATCCTGGCGCAGTCAGCTGGCATTTGAGGGTGCACAAATGCGAGGGAGCCGTGTCAGTACATTTACTGGCACGTTAAAGATCCCCTTCGGGCCAAAATTCCGGCACCCCGGTGTCTCTAAAAGCAGCAGTAGTTAAAAGGGATGTAAAACCAATAACATTATTATTATTATTATTACGACCTGCCGTGGGCAACATCCAACTTTGAGTTGAGGCATGTCTTTACACGTCTGGTTGTGCATGGCTTTCACAACCCTAATTGAATTAACAAATCTTTCCATGACCCTACAGAGACGTGTGTATACAAACTATGTGGATATTTTCGATAATATAATCCTAACAGAGCGAGTGCATTCTAGCGGCCAGAATAAGAAACTTTTCAATAAAATCTGGAAGTTACCTTTTTGGCAGCTAGATTACTCGAGTAAATCTGCTGGCGAATTATGTTTTAATTAAATATATATTTTACACCATAATGTGGACAATATAACGCTTAATAACATTTTCAAGTAACGCAAAATAGGCTGTTACAAACCCTTTAAAATAAAAAGTTAAAATGTATCGTAGTATCAACTTGTCATTCTTCAAATTCGATGCGCATAGAATGATAATGGTATAGTAATCAATGGATCCCCACGTAGACTAGTCGGGACATCTAGTGGTGAAATATCGAACAATATAATCCTAACAGAGCGAGTGCATTCTAGCGGCCAGAAGAAGAAACTTTTCAATAAAATCTGGAAGTTACCATTTTGGCAGCTAGATGTCTCGAGTAAATCTGCTGGCGAATTATGTTTTAATTAAATATATATTTTACACCATAATTTGCACAATATAACGCTTAATTTAAAACATCTGAGTCATTACAAAACAATAAACATATAACATTTCAAGCAAAAAACCTAGCTCTGATCGGGTTTGAACTACAGGCATCTGAGCGACAGGCTATCGCTCTACCACTGAGCTAATTGTGTCAACGAATATCGCTCTATTTAAAATGACTTACATAGAACTTGTTAGCAAATAATGATTTATACTAAACGATTTCATCACTGGAGTATATTATTTATATATAAAGCATTTCATACAAAGTTTATTTATTTTTTATCAGTACGCTATATTGCATTCAATACTCAAATTAGTGAAATATAAGTCAGGCACAAGATATCCGCTGCCATCTTGTCTTATTAATGAATCAGCTGAGCTTTTTAAAATCACGTCTGCACTATAGTATTACAAAATAAACTTTTAATTTCGTACGTGCCTCTTCCTTTAGAACAGTTAAAACGATTCTCGGCTCGATAATCGGAACTGGTGGGTCCCATGATATGGATTATAAAGTTTGCATAATTCGCACGGCCGCCATCCTGAAATGGTATGGCGGACGACCTTGTAGTTTGGTCACAAGACGCATCCTATACGAAGGTATGTTGTTACCAAATTTGGTAGAGATTGGATGATTTGGTTAGTCGTTATTTGATTTTACGTTTTGAACGTTTGAGTGGCCGCCATTCAGTTTTAGTAAAGATGGCGGCGATATAAAACATGACACTGAGGTGTCCTTTGCTAGTGCTACCTTTGTACCAAATTTCGTTCAATTCGCATTCACCGTGTTCGAATTGATAGGGGGGGACAGACATTCAGAGTACACACACTCACACACACACACACACACACAGACTCACACACACACACACATACACACACACAGACTCACACACACACATACACACACACAGACAGACACACTTTTTTCGCCCTGTGTTGATCTCATAAGTCTACTTTAATTTTTTGCAAAAATCGAAAGTAGGCTAAAAAGGACCCCAAATGACAAGTAGGTTACCGTCCCCATAAGACAATAAAATGTTTTAAGTATGCATAAAATGATGAAAAACAAAGTTAATTAAGCTCCAATTATAACATACTTTCTCGCAATAAATGAGGTCTGATCCTTCTACGAAAACCTGCATATTCTGCCTATTTTCGCCTATCTCCAAGTTTGTCCGGTGAAATCTACCTCCGCCTTCCGGCGTGCCGAGAGAACTTTTTTCTCATCCCTTGGCGTAATGGTGGGTCATATCAAAAATTCTTACAGACAAAAGTTTTAGGTAATTATTAGGGGAATATTGTCCATTCTGTACGGTTTTGATATTGTGCCTATTAAGAGAGATATGATTAATGTTTCCCGAAAAACCCACTTTTCCCCACCCCTTTGGTCAATGGTTGGTGCTATAAAAACTCTTCAAACATAAAGTTTTGGGCTTTATCCGACACATAGTATGAACTTTGAACGGATTCGATATTTCACATATTAAGAGAGTTATAGCAATATTTCACTTTTCCGAAAAAAAAAAAGCCCCCCATTTTCACCCCTTTCAACCGATTTAGCCCAGTAACGAACTCGACCGAGATTTTATAGGTATACATATTCGGTAAAAAATTCAAAGTGATTGGTGCAAAATTACGGCAGTTATCGTGTCCACAAGAAACTGATATACATATATATATATATATATATATATATATATATATATATATATATATATATATATAAACTTTTGAACTGGCGGTGGTTTTGGGGTCTGGGGGATGTGAAACGCGAAGATATGTCGAAATTTTCCGGAAGTCGAAACATGGTACCCATTGCAATAGTTAGCTTTCTAATGAAATCTACATGTGTCTGGAATGTAGTAAGCCTCTAGCTGATTTAGGCAATGAAAATTCATGTGGCGGCCATTTATTTTCCCCACTAAGATAGTGACAATATAAAAGGTGCGGTTACAGTGCACGGAAGGAGGCCGACCTCTGCAGCAAGTTTACATTCCAGAAATGTGAAGAGCAAATCTCATGTTTGAAATGAATCTAAATTAGCGATTGAGCATACATTTTATTGCATTGATGAAAATGCATGCATTTTGTTCCGATACCTTTTCTTCCGGACACTGGATTCACTGGATAATTTCGTGGAAGAAACACTGAGTCAAAACCAGGCCATCTGAGGATAGGTTACTCATTGGGAGGAGGAGAAAGGTTTAGATAATTTAAGTCCATATCATCAGTTGTAGTTGTTAATACGTTTTAGGAGCTCGAGATATCTTTGTCCTCAGCCCCATGTATTTGGGTGTGTGCTTAATTTGTCTGTTTCTATAGTGACTCTAGTTGTGTGTGTAAGTACTGTATAACGATCGGGAAAGGGGTAGGTTACCCCGGGACTTGAAGTAAGGTACTATTCCAGCATTCGCCTGAAAGGACTGTGATAAAACCTGGGGATAAACCACACTCAGGGTAGCCTGCTGCCGGGTTTTGAACCTCCGATCTCCGGACTTGCTGCAACTCCTCATCGTGGTTGTGATTTAACACGCACAGCTTCACCGAGTGCGTTGCAACGTTAGTAACACTTATGATGATAGACATTTAATTTTAATCTACATAAAATGGATGGCATCCAATATTAATCCCGTTCTTTTCTTTCTTTCCTTATATTCTATCTATCTTCCTATCATTTTTTCTTTCTATCTTTATTTCTATCTATCTATCTATTTCTTTCGTTCTTTCTTTCTTTTTACCTAGACTTATCTAGGATCGCAACCTAGGTCAAGGACTGCAAGGGTGAACTATCTTCTATCATTTGTCTTTCTTTATAACTTTCTTTCTTTCTATCATTTGTCTTTCTTTATAACTTTCTTTCTTTCTATTATTTGTCTTTCTTTACTGTATTTCTTTCTATATTTATTTCTTTATTTTTATCTTTCTTTCTATCTATTTCTAGGGGCCGATAACCTCGATGTTAGGCCCCTTAAAACAACAATTATCATCATCATCTATCTATTTCTAACTATCTTTATTTTTTATTTCTTTCTATTTCTTACTTTCTATCTATCTTACTTTGTTTCTATCTATTTCTTTCTTCCTATCATTTATTCTTTCTTTTTATCTTTATTCTCTTCTATCCATTTTTCTTTCTTTTAATCTATCTTTCTATTCTTCTATCTATCTTTCTATCTATAAGGGCAGATGACTTTGATATACTGTATTACGACTGGTTGCTTGGCGCAGTGTTGAGTTCTCGCCTGCTGTGCCCAAAGTTGCAGGATCGAATCCTGGCGCAATCAGTTGGAATTTGAGAATTCTTTAATGCGAGGGGCCGTGTTAGTAGATTTACCAACACTTTAAAGATCCCCTTCGGGTCAAACGTTTGGCGTCTCGGTGTCTCTAAAAGCCGCAGTAGTTAACAAGAGACAAAAAAAAAAAAAAAAAAATATTATTATTGACTTTGACGTTACACCCCTTAAGAAAGCAACAACCACAATTCTCTTTCCTTTATTTCTTCTTGTTCATCAACGTTACTGCCATGAACTTGTCAATTGCTATGCGCTTCACAATCAGTAGCCTTGCCAACTATTGCCTAATGTGCGAGATTTTGTGCAACAACCGCTACCAATTACGGTGGCTTTCATGACGACTCAAGGTCTGGTTGTGCCATTGAGTACGGCCAAGTACGAGTAGGTTCGCGGAAAGCAGTTTATTCCACTTGACATACTTTTTTTGCCATTCTTACAATGAAGTAAAGCTGCGGTTCATTTACAGTTATTTAATTATTTCACCACAACCATCTGCTGGTATCCATCCTAATTCTGTCGTTTGTGATTATCTTATTACAAAAGTTGGATGCTTTTCAGTCGCTTCCCTTTGGGGCGGACCTTTTCCTCTCTCCCCTCTCCTCTCCGCTCCTCTTTTCCTTAAATGTACTTTTCTCTTTAAGATTCCCGCACTGCTTTTGTTACTTGGTTCACCGTGTGTCTAAATTCCCTTCTAGCGATTTTTAAGGCATTTTTAATCTACGTTGCTTTTTGTATGTTTTTTTTCGATCTAAATTACATCTCGCGATTGTTTTCAACCTCAATTGCATTTTGTAAAGATTGACAATCTAAATTGCTTTTTAGTAAGTCTTTCAATGCATGTGCCCGGGCCTTTTAGTGAGTATTTTGAATTTCAATTGCATTTTGTAAGAATTTTCAACCAATGCCGCATTTCGCACGAATTTTGAATCTAAATTGCATTTTGTTTGGTGGGCATTTTGCACATATTTTGATTCTCAATTGCATTTTGTGGGTATTTTGAATCTAAATTACATTTTGTCAAGTATTTTCAATCTAAATTGCATTTTGCAGTGGCGGCCGGTGGAAAGTAAAGCTGGGTGTTGCACCAAAATTTCTGATGTCGCAATTTTATATGGGAAGTTTACACATGTAACAAAAATTAATTAACGTTAGATAAACTACAGTTCTATAAAAACTGAAATACATGGGTTTTCCAAAATAACTGTACGTTCGAAAAATAGACAAATTTTAATGTCTCTTTTGGGCTTCTTCCTATAGGAATTCATTAAAAAATCAGATTTATGTATTTAAGCTCTATGCCTGAGTTCATGGGAAGAATTTTAAACACAGCAGGTTGTCTAAGGTCGGGTCTCAATCTCCGGGATAATAAACATTCTCAACATAAAAATATGGCAACCGAAAAGTTTGTACGTCAACGAAAAATGTTATTACTAACAAAGACGGGCACATATTCTGCATAAGGATAGGATTTTTATCATTTTAAATGATCTTGTCGACTTCGTAGTTACGCTGGGGTCTGGCGTTACGTTACGGTGACGGGACGAAATGTACCGAGCATGCACTGAGGTGTGTGACGTCATAATACTGCTTGAGCTTCCTCCTTTCCCCGCGCGCTCCGGTGAGCGTGACGTCATCCAGCCAGCTACCTCCTTTGACCTTGATTTGCACTTGCTAACGGACTTTGAGTTCACGCAGCATTTGTAGCATTTAAAATGATATAAAGTCTAGTCTTTCAGACTGACTATCAGTCTTTTTTTTACTACAGCTTGAACCCCATCAGAGGAACCAGCCATGAAGTGCGCTCTGTCATAAGTCGGCGCAATTCATTTTTGCGGAGTTTCGTTCAATTTCTGCTTCTTTAATTCAACCAGTAAATAGAATATAGTAAAGTTATTATTTATTCCGCCCTATTCAATACAATTGTATTGAATAGGGCGGAATAAATAATAACTTTACTATATTCAATTTGCGTCAATACGGGCCAATATGAGCGAAATGACTCATCCAGTAAACACGCTGCTAATGTGTGTGCATCATGTTTTGTTTGCCTCTTACTACGTATCGGTGCACAACAGCCATCTGAAATACACCTATGTTTGAAATATCATCTGCTATAATGGCAAAAATTTCCGATTCCTTTATTTGCTTTGATTCTTCTTCTTGGCAAACCTCCATCATAATCTGTAAAAATTAATTTTGAATTGTTTTGGACGTTCCTTTGAAAACAGTTGCCCTTACCAAATGACCTTTAACACAGCATCCAACTCAGCGGTAAAATTAATTAGTTCTCTCAAAACACATGGATTTGTTGATGTTACACTTTCATCATGATCACGCAAGGCCAGTCCGAAAGAACCACAGAAACGAATACAGTTTATTACAATATTTAACACATATCTATTGTGCCTAACATCTTCGTTATATTCCGCAATTTACCTTCTATAGGCACTGTCCAATTGTGCATCTTCGTTAACAGTTCCAAAAAGTGTCAATTTCAAACAGCTGAAGATTGGTTGGTTGGTTCCTCAGTTTAGGAGCTGCGACAAGGCAGTCATGTAGCCCCCTGTACTTTGGGTGTGTGGAGAAACTGTCTGATAACCGGTGTTAATTGTGATGGCTGTATTAGTGAGTGTTATCTGTTTTTAATTCAAGTGAGGACTACAACATTGAATTTCAAGCAGTTCCTACTTTTGCCGCCAAAGACCACCGTAAACGACTACTAGTTCAGAACTTGGTTACTACACGCCACCGCAGTCGGCTCCTGGCGACGAACGTTGGAACCTAAGAGCGTTGTTCAAATGTTTAACCTATAATTTAGCTTCACACAGGTGTAATAAGTGGAAGGTTCTTTAACATGCCATAAATCTATGACATGGGACCGCCGGCTTTACTTCCCCTCCGAAGGAATGCATACTGAGGGATTTTTAACGCTCTTAAAAAAAATCCGATGACTTCGGCAGGGTTTGAACCCGCGATCTTGGGCATAGAGGCTCAGCATGCTACCAACTACGGCACCGAAGCCGCTCAGCTGAAGATTCATGTTTCTTTATTTTAGGGATTATTTTCCATAACTCCTATTTTGGTCCACGCGAATTCTCCACCAACAAACATGTAAAACAGAATAAAGCGTTTTTAAATATCGCATTCACATAACCAATTATTATTGCCTTAAATATCTCCTTTAAACGCCCTCGTATACTTATATTTTGGACAATACTTATCCGGTATTGGTATACCGAGTGTTTTTACTGTAAGTTTATCGTCATCAGGGAGCTGGAAAAACTGTCTGACTAGCAAATTACTTACTCTATTCATTTTCACTCACACTCCACAATACAATTAATGTTTCAAACTAAACATTCCGTTAAAATAAAATACTACGGTAACTTACAAGATGCACAGATGATAAATCTGGGTGCTACATCGGAAAGTGGCGCGAAAAGCAAACTAACAAAACACTGAATTTTGCTAGCCAAGAAATTTCGTAGTGAATGCATAGGTCTACTCACATTCAACCAAACAATTATAATAATAATAATAATAATAATAATAATAATAATAATAATAATAATAATAATAATAATAAAAATAATGCACAGTTAAGTATCTGCCTGGAAACAAAATACTCAAATCAACTAAATACAGAACTAATCGCAACCCAAATACCGCAAGAACAAGAGTGGTAAAAGCAAACATAAACCGCTAAAGTACACCAACAATACGTCGCAAAATAGTTCAGCCAATTATCTACTGAACTTATAGCACGGTGGCGTTCTTAGGCTCGCTTCACAGAACAATTGACAAAAATATTAAATGAAGTTATGATGAGAAAACATCTAAAAATAATTGGGTGTGAACCAACTAATGTCTCCCTATGAAATTCCGATATTTGTACCGTTGTGGGTGGTATAGCATTCTCTAGTGGTGTGGGAAAGAAACTACCCTTCAGGGGCAGATGACCTCGTAGTTCCGCCCCTTAAAACAACAATAACTAACTAACTAAACTACCCTTCGCGGGGTAAGAGAAGTCGAGGGTGTTGTCATTTCCAAAGAGTGGTGCAGTCTAACGGGGCCATTTGGAACTGAGTGTTGCCAGGGGGCTGGCAGCTCGTCTGCAACTCCCTGCTACCCATGCTGGTCGGCATGCTATGCACAAGCTTGGCCTCGTCCAGCCTCGTCCTGTACGCCGCGCTGTCTACTTGGGAGTTGCCACAAGAGAGCTAACCCCCTGGAGTTTGATTTGAAGGCGGCAGCTTTTATAGGTACAGTGTGAAGCATTTGGATAAATAATATCAAAATATAGATGAATTTAACACATTTTTGAGTGCATTAGATCTATAAAACTAAAACATTAAAGGAAAAGAAACTACGAATTAGGTGTAAAATTATTGGGAGTTGTGCAACGCTGCAACAATGTCACCAGCCGCCACTGGCATTTTGTAAGTATTGTCAATCCACATGAGTCGTTTGAATCTACCGTACATTTTGTAAGCATTTTCAATTTCAATTGCATTTTGTAAGTATTTTGAATTTCAATTGCACTTTGTGAATAATTTGGATTGGAACTGGGATAGGGCCTATTTCAATCTGAATTGCCTTGTGTATTTTCAATTTCAATTGCATTTTGTAAGTATTTTGAACCTCAATTGCATTTTGTACGTGTTTTCGATCTCATTTGCATTTTGTAAGTATTTTGAATTTCAGTTGCATTTTGTAAGTATTTCGACGCTACATTGCATTTTGTACGTATTTTGAATCTAGCCTACGTTTTGCGGGTATTTTTCCATGTATTCTTTTTGTGACTCTTTTCGTTCTAAATTCCCTTTTGTAAGACCATATTGTGAGTTCCTTTTTGTACGTATTTTCCGTCTCAGATAATTTTGTTCTGGTTTCCATTTCATTATCATTTTCGCTATCACCCAGATCATTAGGGGCCGATAACCTCGATGTTAGGCCCCTTAAAACAACAATTATCATCATCATCATCTTTTCAGTCGGTCAACACGATTGTACCCAAATGGGATGGGGTATTCCCTAATCCTAAAAAAAAATAGCCTAAGTGTAATGGATCTGATGATGATCGCTTGGCGGTCGAAACTAGTCATCCAAGTGTATTTATTAATCTTATGATTTTTTTCAGGGTTAGGCAATGACCCATCTCATTTTGGTACAATCGTGTTGACCGACTGAAAAGCATCAAACGTTTGTTCACTAAGGCAACACTGAAAAATGGCTTCCAACACCTTAATTATCTTATTATTTAGAGTAACAAGCTTGCCGCGTTTGCAGCGATCGTATTTATCTTGCTGTAGAGGGGATTCAGCTTGGGAATGTTACACTTACCTTTTAAAATAATGATTGTCATAGACTCGTATTGGTGGTCTCAGCTATACATATGTTTTATTCTGATTCCATCATAGAGTAGGAGAGACAAATCATCTCATTGATCTTCTTCTTATCTACACTAGTACCTCGTCCTCCAAGAACATTGGCGATCAGTAGCATAATTTGCTGTTACTCCATAACTTTTCTGAGCCTCGACACTGTATACAGTCCAAATCACTGGCTTAAGTTCTTTAGCCAGGATATTCTTCTACGTCCTGGACTCCTAAAGCCATCAATCTTCCCTTGAATAATCAATTGCAACAGTTTGTATTTGTTGTTGCACATGAAATGACCAACATATTCTAATCTTCTTCTTTCACTGATCAGCTCTTTTAATATGGGGAGGTTTAGAAATTATTTTATTTTATGTAGCCTACTCGTACTTTATTTTGTTTAAAAAAAAAAAAGCCATCTTTTGCTGCTTAATGACGACTGTTCAATCACTGCGGCAAAACTAGACATCTGAAGGTGCTGGGCAATGCTATCGGACTTAGCCAAGATCGAACCAAAGTCCAATTATTTTTAGAGCTATCATTCCGCATCAAGTGTACGTCCACCCCACATTATTCCCGTTTTCAATGGGATTGAGAAGGAGATACGATTAAAGTAGACTATACTAGCGGACCCGTGCGAGAAATCTCGCATGTTCATAAACCATATTTTCCCTAATAGGTTTATAATGAGAGACTTAAGGAGAAATGTTGTTATGTTTCTATTTCAACCAAATGATTATACGAGTAGAACACTATTTACATTTCAGTTAGAATCCCAAGTTCTACGTTCCCTAACTTAAGAACGCAATCACTGAAAATTGGATCATCATAACACTCACTGGTTATTCGATATTTATGAAAATATACGATTTGAATACTCATTCCTTCGATTTACTGTTTCTGAAATCCATGCAAAATGATAAAGGAAAGACCTCAGAATGTTATAATGACATGAAACAGGCGTCACAGCGGCCAAAATGTGAAGTGGACAGCAATTATTTTCCCACTGCAACAGTATCTGCAAATCGCACACTTCTTACATTTTTTAAAAAGTCATCTTTTAAAGAAATTATAGATATTTATGAAACTGGAGTGCAATTCGTCACTGCTAATGTCTATTCTCTTTCATTTGAATGCTCATTTGTCACGATCGGTCGCTTGTGAGCGCCGCAGGAGGAATCTATACTACCTAAATAATATATATGATGATGCTGATGTGGGGGGTTCAAGACCGGATGCGCTTCTGACGCCTTCCTCAAGAGCGATAAAATGAATAAAGCTGGGCAAGGAGATAGAAGGAGGTAGCCGTGGCCTGTTAGAAGGCACACGTCCCAGCATTTTCCTGGAGTTGGAGGAAACCACGGGAAACTATTTCACGGATGGCCGTCTGTGGCGTTCGAACCTACGTCTACCGAGCCCGCAGATTACGAAGTAATAATTCTAGCTTGTGTTTGTTGGCTAACAAATGAATGCCACAATTACTTTTTCTTTGGGGGATAAGCGTCGGGCTGACTGGTTTATAATTACTTCATATTATTGGTTTCACGTCTCCCTTTAAATAACCCAGGGACTCACGACTAGTGGGACGTGGGTTGGCGACCACGGGACCCCAGCTGAGTCCGGCATTGCTTCCACTTGTGCCAGGCTCCTCACTGTCACCTTTTCTTTCAGCCTACCATGCTCTCTTCCGACACCGACGGTATTAGGGTAACCGAGGCCTAGGGAGTCTCACTTTCTAGCCTTAATTGGCCCTTCTCCCGTCTTTGCTGATCCCTCATTCTTCGAGAGGTCAGACATCTCCCCCCCCCCCCCTAATATCTCCTGCCTTCTGTTGAAGGCCCTGAAGGAGGCAGAGTGTGTGTAGCCCCACCACTTCTGGTGCACCCTGGATAGTGCTACACCCTCAAGGGATCATGTCTGGTGAGCTCTGGATTTGGCGATCCCGAGGGATTCCTGAGCTGGGTCAAGTCCCCCCATCTTTTTCCAATGTCTTTAGGGTGGATCCTCCCCTCTTTGCCTTTATTGGCTCTCCTTCCTTTCAAGTCCCTCAATTCTCATTCTTCGAGGGTTGAGGGCATTTCTTTTGCTCCTGTCTTTTATTTACATTCTTGTCCTTTTTGTTTCCCATCTCCTCTTCAAGTTTGTAAGTCAGTTTTAGTTGTAGGTTTCATTTGATCATCTTTCATTTTCCCTATCACCCAAATAATTAGAGGATGATAACCTAGATGTTAGGCCCCTTAAAACAATAATTATCATCATCATCACCATCTCCCTTTAAATGTTGTGGTGTTTAGAGAAGCCGAGGTGTCAGAATTCTGCCGTACAGGAGATATTTAACGTGCTAGTAAAAGTACTGACACGAGGTTGTTGCATTTAAAGACAAGTAAATGTGCCGGGTTGAGTAGCACTATCGATTAAATATTAACTCAAGTTAGCGAGTTCGATCTTGGCTCAGTCTGATGCCATTTCAGTGTGTGTTCAAGTACGACAGCTTTGTATCAGTAGATTTACTGGCACGTTAACGAATCCCCACCACTGAAATGGTGATTATCGTTTTATGGACAAGATATTGAGGTTACCACCCACTCCTACTGTGAATGTGATTGTTGTTTTAACGGGGGCATGATAGTACAGTGGTCAAGCTGCTTGCCTCTCTCCAAGGCAAATCGGGATCGATACCAGGTCAATGCATGTGAGCTCTTCGAAGTAAAATATAACGTCCTGTGGGTCATGATCGCGAGTTCAAAGATCACGTAAAACTATAATATAATAATGTTATTGTTTTTACGTCCCTTTTAACTGCTGTGGCTTTTAGAGACGCTGGGGTGCCGGAATTTTGCCCCGAAGGCGATTTTTAATGTGCCAGTAAATCTTCTGATACGGCTCCCTTGCATTTGCGCACTCTCAAATGCCAACCGGCTGCGTCTGGATTCGACCCTGCAACCTTGGGGACAGCAGGCGAGAACGTTATTCCTTGTTTTTTAAGGGGTGGAACATCGAGATCAACCCCTCCCCCCTATATTGTATTCTCAGTCTCTCTCTGAAAGTCTCTGTCTCTCGGGGATGGTAGGTTGGCGATGTTTCCTGGGAGAGCATATCTCTTGGTTCTGGATTTGGCTGAGGGATGGAGACCACATACCTTGGAAATGATTTTATTTTCAGAACTTACACTTGTCTGTTCAAAAGGTTGTGTTTTACTACTTATTATACCTTTATCAGTCGGTCAACACATGTGCACCAATTAGATGGGGGGGGGGGGGTCAATTAATCTCCTAGTGCCTGATTTAAATTACATGAATGATTTTATGCACTTAATAAAACGCTTCTAACAAAAATGGGGGTTAAATTGGATGACTAGATTTGTTCGTCAAGCGAACATCATCAGATCCTGCTCACTTAGGCTTAATCATGATCAGGGGTGCACAACCGGCGGCCCTCAAAGTCAGTTTTTGCGCCCGCCGATAAATATTTTATATACTATTGAAAACGTGAATATATAGGTTATATTATGAATGATGAGATTTTTCCATCATTGTAGGCCCTAGTTGAAATAAGAAAATTATAAAAAAACGTTTCGTTAAAAATAAATTAAAGAGTAAATTGGACAGATTTTAAGCTGTGATAAGTTAGTATCATTTTATTTTATATACCCCCCAAAACCTTTTCGAATTAGGAGTAAGTTGATTGTCAGTAATTTGATAACGCAATTTCCCATTAAAAAAAACTTCAAAAATAGATTTAAACCTCTTAGAGGTCACAGAAATGGTATTGAAACACATTTTTTGTCCGCTGGTAAAATAGGTTATTCAGATAATAGTAAAATTAGCTTTAGGGGTAGGGTTTGGCAAGTCCCTATTTGGAAAGGTCCGCCACTTATTATGTAAAAATAAACTTGGCCCCCACTTATAAAAAGGTTGTGCAACCCTGATCATGATCATTCTGATGATGTTTGCTTGATGAACGAAACTAGTCATCCAATTACCCCTCCCCATTTATGTGAGAAGTGTTTTTTTAGTGTATAGATAATTCATGTAATTTAATTCAGGCACTAGGAAATTAATTGTAACCTCCCCTATCCAATTGGGCACTATCGTGTCGACCCACTGAACAACTTCTAATAATAGATTACCTATGCAACACTGAAATTAATATGGCGTCTAATATTTCAATACTTACCAGCGACTTACCCTATTGCTGCGGCAAGACTAAGACATCCTATGGTACAGCCACTGTCGAGGAGGTGGGTCATGGATTTGGGGAGGAGGCAGGTGTAGCCTCTATATTGGCAATGTATTTGCTGTTGGGGAAAACCACTTGTCGAATGAGTGAAAGCGGGTTTTGAACCCACATCTCTTCGCATTTGCGTTCATAAGGCTGAGTCCACCCTGTTCCAACTCTCATATGAAGATTTGAATATTCTTTCCAAAGCCGGGAATCGAACCCGGGTGACGTACTTACCCTTACCCCTACACAACATCAGTGGTTATTAGTCATTGTAGATCCAGATGTAGTGCTTTTTAGTTGCACCTGGCAATGGCACAATTATAATTATAAGTTGTTTAACAACATATTAATTCGTAAAACGTCCAAATATTGAGCCTTTTTTTTTTGTTGCGAGGGGGATTGCCTTGCCTTTATTTTTTTATTTTTTGGCAAAAAATATTTAAGTTATGTTTGAAAAGACAATATACAACGCAATCTGTGCCCACTAATCGGTCGGTCGAAAACAACCATTGACATTTTGTGTCATCCCCTTTGATGGTGTCACTCGGTGCAGTTCGCACCCCGCTAGTAACATCATTTAAAAAAACACAGCTCAAAAAACAACGATGGCGTTAAAAATATAAAAAGAGCTCATATTATCGGAAAAAAGTAAACCAAATGCAGTGTAAAATTTAGCTATTGGCAAGGCTATCTGGAGGATAAAACCCTGCATAAGTTTCATTGCATTTCGCGAATTCTCATTTCAGAAATCTCATTATAGTTGGATATAATAATTTTTATTTACTTCACTGTTCAGGTTTTAAGTATTTGAATAATTTGACGAAGAAAAAAACAATGTTGCCTGCCTATAATCCATAGAAAACTTGAATATTTTCATATTTGACAATGATATCCGAGTCATTTCTGGATGAGGACTAGGCATTAATGAAACAACGATACCTTGACGTTAGAACAAATCAGGATGAAAATGGGGGTTTTGGTAGTAGAAATGCATTGCAAGGAATTGTTTAGGAATTCCGGAATGAATCAGGATGCCTAACAAGAGGAGTAAGACGGTGAGTATCATTAAAGGCATAAAACTTTAAGTTAAGAATTAAAAATACGCGAAGTTCTTCCAAAAAAATATTTTTTAAAAGATCTAATGAAAATAAGAACGGTAGAATTGTTCAAAAATAATTTAAAAGAATGGCAAAATTGCACCAAAGTATTTTAAAATAAAATTTATAAAACGATAGGTTAAATTGTTGTAAAACAAACATTAAACTCAGGAAAAGGAGAAAGTGTGAATGGTTTTCTAATACTAGGTTGATAACTAGTCAACGGAATGCTTTTTAAACAAAAGTATATTGGTCAACATAAAAACATATAATACTGGCAAGAATAAATAAATAAATAAATAAATAAATAAATAAATAAATAAAATACCCGTAGTTGAAATAAATAGCCTTCACTGTAGTCATAGTGAAGCTATATGAATAAATATCGGTAATAAAATACTGTAATAATAATAATAATAATAATAATAATAATAATAATAATTACCGATAATAATACTGTTGTTGAAGCACCGAAGTCAGCAGCTACCAGTCTCAATAGGAACTTGTTTTAATCATTAACAAATTAACAATGATAATTACTTGTCAAGCGACGATAATTAATCCCGTAGCGAAGCTCAAACACCACTCATCAACGTCAATATTAGGAAAATTCTGCACCTTACTGGTCTTCTTTGATGTCACCTTGTATTTGAACGAACTGGCACGCTGCTGTTTATGAATGGATTTGTTGTTAGATGAGCTGGTCGTCGTAGGACTGTTGGTAGTCAAGTTTTTTTTGTTGGCACTGCTATGATGTGATGATGTCTTCTTCTCCGCTGAGGGGGATGAGTTCTCTTGTTGACACGAACACGGTTGTTGTTTAGAATCTGGTTTTGTCTGTAGCACCTCACCATCATTTCCAATATATTGCACTCGTCCAGTAATAGTACCCCCATGCACTTGAATGCAGCCATTGTTTCCCACATACGTGATCCATCCATTATTATGAACCACCACTACTTTGCCACTATTGCCTGTCACATTAATCATCCCTTCATTACGTTGTACCGTTATGAGCGAACTGTTACCCACCATCTGGATGGTACCACTGTTGATATCTAGGTGAATATGTTTCTTGTTGCCCGTCACGTTGCAAACACCTTGGTTGTTTTTACTCGTAGCCATCCTCACTGTTTGCTGGCGAACTGGTGTCTGATACCCATTGCTGGCGAGGCAAGCCTTTAATATCGACCTCGGACACCAAGTGGTTCCCCGGCGCTTTCGAGCAGACACGCCAACCGGTACTTGCCTCGCTCGCGCCGCGCGGGGAAACACTCCCCACTACTCACTCGCACCATTTCTCCTCGGCAAAATAATCGACCGCAACGGACGGCCCCGCCGGGAACATGTATATTGCATAGTCATAACCGCACATTCCTCCCATGTTCTCGGAAGATGATAGCTTCCTTCCCGCATGTTTACATTCCTGTACTATTCGGCACTGTGTATCGCCGTATATGGACATTATTGATACAGTAATATATTATTATTATTATTATTATTACAGTATTGGCTTTCAATGTCAAGTACTTAAAACTCCAGCAACACTTGAATTTCTTTTTTTGCCGTGCGTGTTGCAGTGTTTCGCTTTTTATTATTCCTATGCTATTATTATTATTATGCTATTATTGTTGGCCTATTATTGCTATTATTAGGCTATTATAATATTATTACTGTTATTATTATTATTATTTGTAATATTATTACTATTATTATCATTATTATTATTATTATTATTATTATTATTATTATTATTATTATTATTATTATTATTATTGGAGTACTGGCTTTCAAGGCGAAGAACTAAAACTCCCATAACACTTCTAAGTTTTTGTCGTGGTTGCAAGGTTTCACTTATTATTATTATTATTATTATTGGAGTATTGGCTTTCAAAGCGAAATACTTAAATTCCTGTAACACTTCTAAGTTTTTGCTGTGCCAGTTGCGGGATTTCACCTATTATTAACTAGTCTATTATTATTATTATTATTGCCGGTATTTTTGGAGTTTTGGATTTCAGGACTAAGTAATTAGGGGACATCCAAAAAATACGTTTGTTCGAACGGGGGGAGGGCCTTAACTAGACTGTGACAAAGGTGTATGATGGTTTTCCAGTTGTATTTTATTACATTGTTCCGACAAAATTCAAAGTTACAAAATATGTTGATTATAAATTTAGTTCAGTTTTATTTTTTTGTTTTTTACTGTCTTCTCAGACAAGGAGGGGGGGGGGTATTTCATATTGGACGTTCACTTAGGGGGGATATTAATAATTGCTACATTTTATGGATGACCCTTAAACACCAGAAAAATTTCTAAGTTCTTGCCATGGAGGGTTAGGTTATCCCGTATGGTATACAAACTTGGGGACAAATTTACGCTAGAAGTATTTAAAACGTAAAATAGGAACGCCAAAAAGTATGCCACTCAATTTCCGTAAAGAAATGGGCTGCAGGCATGATGGGCTAAATTAGTTAATTTATTTTTTGATTGGTTTATTTAATTACTTATTCATTCATTCATTCATTCATTCATTCATTCATTCATTCATTCAATCAATCAATCAATCACGTATTTATTGATTTATTAATTAATTCATTTATTATTTAATTATTTATTTATTTTGGAAATCTGACCAGCCTTCGGGATCACTACCTAACAGACAATAGGCTATATCACAAGCATTTCGTGTTACATTTTATAACACTCAAGACAAGTATCCAATTGTTTGTTTGTAACGGGAACAACGGCTAATGGGAGCTCCTGTGGGAATGACCTCGACTTGTATGTTCGCAAAGTGTTAGCAACGCTGTGAAGCAACATGAAGACGTAACAGACTGTACTACACATGATGTGGTTAGGCCACTGTTAATGAAGGTGCGACTTTAATGGATTACGAATCAATGTCTTCCTTCTCCCCTTTAAAATTTGGAAAATAAAAATTTAAAAAAAGGAATATTAGTTCGCAAAATTTTGTAATATTATAGCGTACTGTATAGGCTACTGAAAACCTATAATCTCACATCCTTAGTTACCTTAAACTCAAGGCAAGAAATACGTGTGGAATAGAGTATCTTTTGTTTTGTTTATATCGCTTATCAGGGGCGGATCTAGGGGAGGGCGAGGAGGGCGACGCCCAGGGCACCGCGCCATGAATTTTTTAATTTTAATTAATTAATTACTAATTAATTATACTTTTCAAACATTTCAAACTAATTTATAATTTTTTTTTTTTTTTCTTCAGTGCAGCTATGACCTCCTTTGACCGTTAAGCAAGTTTCGATTTCAGTGAAATAATAGAAGACTTCAGCCGGAAAAAAGTGGCAAAATATTTTTTTAATATTTCACAGTTTACCATACTGTAATCTTCTTCAAGGGGACTTACAGGTTTCTTTCATTTTATTATAAAAATGTACTGTAGTGTATTCAACATATTGTAACTAATCTTTACTTTATTATTATTACAAAATTACCTTCCATTTGATTTGATATTTTTTTATTTCCTATTGTTGTGGGCCCCGCCTTATCATATCACCCAGGGCCCCGCAAGGCCTGGATCCGTCACTGTCGCTTATTATCCAAGCTCGGCTTTACGCATGGACTCTGCGAGGGATCATTCCTCTACCGCCACAAGGACATAGGTCTAATATTAAGGAAGGGGTAGAAAAGGGATTTTGGCAGGAAGTCGGCCGTGGACCTGTTGAAAGGAACCGTCCTTGCCTGGGGGTGAAAATGAGACACAACGGAAAACCATTTTCAGGACGGCCGAGATGGGATTTGAACGCACATTCTTCCGACACCAGCGAGGCAGGAGGTAGCGCGTTAGTGCTCTCGACCACCGTGGTCGGTATGGTGTAGTTTTCTTGTCCAAATTTCACGATCCGTGAGGTATCAGCTAATGACAGTAGAAGGAGCAGGGTAGGGGGCGGTACAGAAGAGGTCAGCCCACGCCCCCTACACCTCACGAATCTTAATTTGAAAGGTTAAATAATAATAATATATGCAGCAGAATGTTTAACTCTTCGAGTACATTGGAAAACTGGCAATTAAGGAAGAGAAGATTATCTGAAAAATTATTGGTTACAACTTCAATGATGGTGTTTGCACACACACACCAAAATAATATTAAGCGTAATCCGAAAGAGGATAACTTTTTACGCTCACCTCTTCACATTGCCAGTTGAAAGAACTTGTAATACTTCAAAAGTCACAAAACGTCTTCTCCTTGGTTGGTGGAGATCAATAAGGACCTCTTGAAGTATAAAATTACAGAAACAGGCATTCAACTCCGAACATCACTTAAACTCGCGACTCGACCGAAGCATGTCAATTCCGATTTCTGGAAGAAAGCACACTCCGAAAGATTGAAAACCTGGTGGGCCTGCAAGAAGATAAACAGTTGCGATCTTGCGGACTTGAGTGGCCCTAACGATGAAGATAATAATAATAATAATAATTTTAAATACCTTGGTGAAATCATACCTCCTCGGGACTGAACCAAATCGCCAATGAACAAAGAATCCCCAAACTACGTAAGGCCTAAAAGCTAACGTGGGCTCACAACAACAAGTGCATCTCGCTAGACTTAAAATTAAGGCACTATAGAATGGTGATTCTTCCGAAATCAACTTACCCAGCTGAAACAATGGTGATCGACGGTCATTTCAAAATTAAGGATATAGAAAAACAGGAAAGAAAAATTATCAGAAAGATTTACGGGGCAGTTATTAATAACGGTATTTGGATGAAGATACCTCAAAACGAACTCTACCAAAAGATCCACACGATAACGGACGTAATCAGAAATCGCCGAGCCCAGTTTTACATACACATTTACAGGATGGAAAACTTCAGAACGACGGAGAAATTGCCCAACGTTATAACACAGAGTAGGCTATGTGCGGCACGGAGTGGCTGACGGAGGTCCATAGGGACCTACAACAGGTCAACATAGAAAATCTCGAGGACTGCACCGAGTTCCGGAATAAAAGCAAAAATGTTTGAGCATAGACCATCATAAGGGACAGCTGAGCGGAAGAAGGAGCATTCTGAGAGGATGAGATTTTTGGAAGAGAAGCGGAAAAACGCCAGAAGATGAAATCATGTATTCAAGTTCAATCGCTCTCCTTAAGGGGAACAATCGATTAAATGAATAAAATGATGATAATAATAGGGTTAAGGTGTTATTACGGATTCGGTGGCGTAGTTGGTAGCATGCTGAGCTTCTACAGTATGAACAAGATCGCGGGCTCAAACTCAGCCGAAGTAGTCGGATTTTTTAAGAGCGTTAAAAAACCTCAGTAATCCTTCCTTCGGAAGAGAAGTAAAGCCGGTGGGCCCATGTCATACATCTATGGCATATAAAAGAACCTTCCACTAACTAAAATTGTGTGAAGCTAAATTTGTAGGTTAGATTTGATTAACGCTCTATAAGTTCCAACGTTCGTCGCCAGGTGCTTGTTGAAACAGCATCTAGTAGCCAAGTTCGCGGCTAGGTGTCGTTGACGGTAGCATTTGATAGCAAAAGTACAAAAGTAGGAACTACTTGAAATTGATAGTCTGCAGTCTTTATATAAATTACAAATAACACACATTAACATAGCCATCACAATTAACACCGGTTATCAGACAGATTCTACACACACCCAAAGTACACGGGTATACATGACCCCCCTAAGCTAAGGAACCAGCCAACCAAGGTGTTATTATTATTGTAGACTATTAATTTATTGTGGACCGAGTTGTAGTTTCAGAATGTAACAGAATGTTTTTCTACGTCTGAGTAGTAGCGTCGCCGGAATGTTTCAACTAGGGGGGCACGAGGTGTGGAAAATAGTAATTAGGAGATTGGATGGAGATTTAAAGATCACAAGTGTTTGTAATGGTGGACAGATTTTATTTGCTGAACACCTGACCGATCTATTGTTATAGACTCCATATTTCTATACAATAATCTGACATTGACGTATTAATACAATTATTTTATCCTGCGCGTTAAATCGCTCAGTTGCAGCAAGTCCAGAAGTTCGAGACCCGGCGCTGACAGCGGCTATCGTGAGTGTGGTTTCCTTCCGGGTTTTTCTTTTCGCACTGCCTCCAACCAAATGTCGGGATAGTAGCCTACCTTATTTCAAGTCCTGAGGCACTTATTCATTTCCCGACCCTAATACAGTAACACACGCTTTTACAGTCATCATTGGAACACAGGTTATCAGACAAACTTAACACACACACAAGGGCAAGGTGCTGATGACAAAGATATCCCAAACTCTTACAATTAATAAATTGACAACATATACGAGTAAAGAAAATTATTTGAAGCAATCAAAATAGAGCTAACTATAAAATACCTAGTTCACGATTTCCAATTGAGTTACATTGTTCTTTTAATCTATTTAACTTTGAGCCTTTGTAATAATGAAGGTCAAATGTTATTTATTCCAAAGGATCCACAAGCGTAAATAAACAGCTGTTTTGAAACATCTCCAGCCCACCTTTTCCCACGAAATGCGTTACCTCAGACTCATTCATGCTTACCTAAGAACTGAACGCACTCTATCCTTGTTCCTACAAACAAACATAGGACTCAGTACTTCCCCTCTGAACTCAGGGAGATTTCACAAGCAAGGACATAATGTGTGTATGTTTTCACTTGTGACATGCTTGAGGAAGCAGATGGTTGCGTCAAGATCTTACTCGCCATAGCATAAGAGCACGATATTATTTTGTAAAAAGAGAAAAAATTTATTAGCCTTACAATAGTCGCATGTGATGTGTAACAAGCCACATTGCTGACAGTACCCCGAATGCTTACATTAAATAAGAATACAGCAACAGTATGAAGATTTTATAAATCATAATTGTTTTCAGCAAATATGATATAATGAATATTTTCACACCAAAGAACGACAACTTGAAGATGATTTATTGTAGGAATATCTGTAATGGGGCCTCCAAACCTTGAAGTAAACCATATGCGATATACATTCAACATAGCCACATGTCCGATAGTACGTCGTGGTACCAATCTCTGCCACAGCGCGCTCATTGTTTCCGTCCCATCCTTTTCCGTTTCATTGTTTCTGTCCCATCCATTTCCGTTTCATTGTTTCCGTCCCATCCATTTCCGTTTCATTTTTCAAAATCACCCCCACAAAAATATACAGATACCGAGTGGGAAGATGTTACACATCAATACATATTTTTGTTAAGTTCTGTTAGAATTTCTAAAAACGACTAGGCCTATAATATACAAATGGCCAACTTCTGGGCGTCGAGTCTTGTTTCATTTGGGAATAGAACCCACCTCTTCTCAGCTTTACCTCACGAGGCTCAGTGTATCCCGTTCTAGCCTCAGACCAGAATACACATTTCTTCGCAGAGCCGGAAATCGAACCCGTACCTCCCGGGCGTCAGCTAAGAATGCTAACCATGGTATTAGAGAAGAGATAGGTTCGAATCCACCTCAGGCATTCCAGCAGTAGATTTCCCTGATTTCGCACTACTACTCCAAGCAAAGGCTACGGTGCTTCCTTGCCAATCCTAGCCTCAATTACATGTACATACACTCGTACGCACATCACAATCACACCGGTTACCAGACAGATTTTACACACTCAAGAACAAGTGGTTGATAACCACGGTGTTGTAAACCCCAAGGTAATACAACTACAGTACTTACAATTATATTACTAAACAATTGTGGACGATATCAGAAAAAATGCACGTAATTTTAGTGTTTGATATTGACTTAAAACTAAGGATTACTTGGTTGGTTGGTTGGTTCCTCAGTTCAGGGGCTGTGACAACGCGGTCATGTTGCCCCGTGTACTTTGGGTGTGTGTAGAATCTGTCTGATAACCGGTGTTAGTTGTGATGACTGTATTAGTGTGTGTTATCTGTTTCTTAATTCGTTTCATGTAAGAATTGCAGACTTTGAATTTGTTTAAGAAGTTCCTACTTTTGCCGCCAAACGCCTCCGTCAACGACTACTTGTTCAGGACTGGCTAATAGACGCCACCGCAGTCGGCTCCTGGCGACGAACGTAGGAACCTGAGCGTTGTTTACATTTTTAGCCTAATTTAGCTTCACACAGGTGTAATTAGTGGAAGGTTCTTTAACATGCCATAAATCTATGACATGGGACCGCCGGCTTTACTTCCCCTCCGAAGGAAGGCATACTGAGGGATTTTAACGCTCTTAAAAATCCGACGACTTCGGCCGAGTTTGAACCCGCGATTTTGGGCATAGAAGCTCAGCATGCTACCAACTACGCCACCGAAGCCGCTAAGGATTACTTATACTAGAAGAATCTTAAACAGTATTTCTAAACAATTTTTTTTGTCGTGTGGCCTCCTCAGAGGCCGAGTGCAGGTCTTTCTATTCGACGTCCGTGGGCGACCTGCGCGTCGGGATGAGAGATAGGATGGATGAAGGTGAATGAATGAAACTGGGCAAGGATGTGGAAGGAATCGGCCGTGGCCTATCAGAAGGTACCGTCCCAGCATTTGCCTGGTGTTGAAAATGGGAAACCACGGAAAACCATTTCAAGGACGGCCGACGGTGGGGCTCGAACCCACGCGTCTACCGAGTCAGCAGAGAGCTTGGTCCCATGACCTAATGCTGTGCTTTAGCCAGCTGAGCCACTACTGTCGGTTTTCTAAACAATGACACACACAAAAATTTTGAATTTAACATGTAATATGTTTGTTTTGGTTAATCGTTTAATACGCGCATTTTCCAATACGCAAAACACCCTGTAAAAAACTTCTTGTAAATTTTGACATTACAATATGCTTAGATACTCTTTTGAGCAAATGAATATCCCACCATGGACAAAACCAGCTAACCTACCCCCACATTTGGGCATCATATGACCCAAGGACGACAGCCGATTAGCCCAGCCTACTGATTATGGGGAGAGCGTGGCTAGCGCGACGACACCCTCAGCCATATTACCTTGGTTTTAGACCAAGGAATGTTACCTCTCGTATCCGACAGCCTCTCCATTTTTCCAATAAGGTGGAGTATCAAGACCCCACGCTAGATCTTAAATTTATGTTGTTGTTGATGATGATGATGAAGATGATTGAAATAGGGGCTTTGCGATATCGTGGACATTTGGGGGAGCCGGGTATCGAACACGGGGCGACGTACGTCAGAGGCAATCAAGTATCCCCCAAACTACGGTGCTAGCTAATGTTGAGTAAATGTGAGGAAATCACGTTGAAAATCTGCATAGTGCAAAGTAAATGCGTGTATTCTATCAATATGTGTGGATAATCATACTCCACTAATGTATAAAATTTGAAAGTTAAACTCTAGGTATTAGGAAGTAATTTTTGATAGCCTTTGTATGGAGCGTGGCTCTCTATGGAGGTGAAACTCGGACTGTTGGCGCAGCAGAAAAGAGGAGAATAGAAACGTTTGAAATGTGGTGTTACAGGAGAATGATGAAGATCAAATGGGTAGAGAGAGTAACAAAATAATGAATAGTCTAGGTATTAAGACGAGTGGGAGATGAGAGATGTATCTATCGATTGCTAATGAAGAGAAGAAGGAAGGAAGGAAGATTGTAGTTTAACGTGACCGTTAATCTCGCGATCATGAGCCACGGGACCTCCTTTTTACGTGGAATCCGAACCACAGGACATAGCCTTTCACTTCGAAAATCTCACTTGCATTCAGCGGAAATCGAATCCGGTCCGCATTGGCGAAAGGCAGACAGCTTGACCGCTCAGCCACCACGCCCCATGAAGAGAAGAGATAGGTTGGTAGGACACAGGTAAGACACCCATGAACAGAAAAGTTAGTTATGGTGGAAAGGGTCGAGGACAAGATCTGTAGTGGTAGGCCAAGGTTGTGTGACGTTGCCAAGTCTAGATAAGAATGTATGTTATTGAATACAGGAAGATCTACAACTATTAAAGACCGTGGAACTGTCTTCGCCACGCGTGGACTATTGAAGACGTCCCGGCACCTTTAATACTGCCGCGGATACCGGCCTAGGTTTATTGCATAAAAAGTACATAGTACACCTGATCCAGATAACATTTACCTATAACCACCGCTATTTCCCCCCGTCACACAAATAAACATTGCACTGACCTCAGAAACCACATAGGAACAAAAAGGGGGGAGAAAGGGAAAAACCAGTTTCGTCCAGTTAACATCCGGGTTAGACGACCAAAACTGGTGCCAGAGTGAACACGAAACTGCTTGAAGTCCCAGTAAGGAAGACAAACCGGATAAGTATCAGCCTGTATTATTACAGTACAACCATAGTTGATTTTGTATAACCATATAATCACCCCCAAACAGATCAACTCCGGATTTTTATCACCATTTTAGTATTTTACCTAACATTAGATATACTACAATTAGCATACACCGACAGTTGCATTATCAATACTGCTACTAAATAATTGTACATATTGTAAATATTTTTCACCTGTATTCTCAAACATAGATGTTATAGCCTAAGTGTAATGGATCTGATGATGATCGCTTGACGATCGAAACTGGTCATCCTAGTGTATTTGTTAATCTCATGTAATTTATTTCAGGATCAGGACATAACCCAGCTCTTTTTGGGTACATTCGTGTTGACCGACTGAAAAGCATCAAACTTTTGTTTACTTAGGCAACACTGAACAAGTAGTTCCGCGAAGAACTATACAGCCTATTTTCATATATCCTGCTCATGTTAATTGCCTCAATCAACATACAAAATGTCAGTTTAATTGCTGTAACAGATTCGTAGATATTGAGAACCGTCTAAATATTTCATTTGGTCGCCAGGTTGTATTTTTATTTTTGTACTATTACATTAAGATTATTGTGTACGTGTGGTATTCAAACTTCAATCGCATGATTAGAACACAAGAAGTAAAAACGAGATTTTAAAATTACGCCCAGTAGCCATCTTGTGATTATGCAAACAATTGAAATAAATTAATTGCCAGTGGATCAACATTTGTATAAGCATTTAACGTGCAACGTTTCACGGCACTCGGATTGTTAATTCGCGAGAAACGTCCATTTAAATATTTCAACTTCGCGTCGCCGCCATGTTGGATTTGTGCTCACCAGGTTACTGAAAGTCCTATAGGTGAACATATGTTCATAGTCTCTATGAACATTTAAAAAAAACAGTTTGGTTGCTGTAAAAGATTCATAGATATTGAGAACCGTCTAAATATTTCGGAAGCTCGCCATTTAGGATTGTTATATGTAAAGGCCATAGAGTTATGTACCATTTAAGGACAATTATTGCCTAGTTTCATTATTCACACTTTCAGTTCGATCGCATGATTACGACACAACAAATAAAAACTTAATTTTAAAATTTCGCACAGCCGCCATCTTGAGGTTATGTAAACAATTGAATTAAATTAGATGGCAGTGCATTACAATCTGCAAAATCATTTACTGTACCACATTTCACTGCGCTCAGAGTGATAAATCACGAGAAAAGTCTATTAAAATATTTCAAATTCGCTTGGTCGCCATGTTCGTTTTGTACTTTACAGGTTAAGAAATATACATAGGTAAACTTGTATCAGTACCCTTTATCACCGTACAAAATTGCAGGGTGATATCTGTAATAGTTTCGGAGATATAGAATGTCAGTGAAATATTTCGCACAGCCGTCATTTTGAGGTTATGTAAACAATTGAACTAAATTAGACTCCAGTGCATTACAATGTGTATAGACATTTGCTGTACCAAGTTTCATTAGGTTTGGAGAGTTAATCGCGAGAAAAGTCTATTTAAAAGTCTCAACTTCGCATGACCGCCATGTTGATTTTGTAGTCACCAGGTTTTTTAAGGTCTGATAGGTGAACTTCTAGTAGTGCCCTTTATCACCGTACACAATTTCAGGGCGATATCGGTAATAGTTTCGGAGATATTGAATGCTAGTGAAATATTTCGCACAGCCGCCATGTTGGATTGGTGAGACGTAACAAAATTTGAAGGGAACGGTCGAGGTCGCCGGGAATAGTGCTATGAACTTACCGAGTTTCATTGAAATCGCTCCAGCCGTTTAGATTTTATTAGGGGGACACACACACACACCTCACACACACACACACTCACACACGCGCGCACACACACACGGACAAAAGGTGATCTCATAAGCCTATTTTTTCAAAATTGAAAATAGGCTAAAAATGGCTTCAAACCTCACAATCTTCTCAGTTCTGCATCACGAGGCGGAGTAAACTTCATTCCAACCCTCAGGCTGAAATTGAATTCTTGGCAGAACCGGGGACCGAACCTTGACCTTCGTGGTGACAGCCAAGAATGCTAGTGAGAACGCCACGGGGTAAACCAGACGTAATAAAAAAAACGAATAACGTGTGACGTATACATTGAGAAATTTTAAGAGCTACTGCATTCTCATTTTCTTCAATAATAATACTAATTTTAGGCAAGAAGTGCTAAAAATGGAAGGATTCCAAGGGAGGAATGGAAAGAACACCAGCTCGAAATGGTCCGAGGAAAGGAAGGGGAAACATAGTGAGATGATGAAGGAATATTGGAGGAAGAAGAAGGAACAGCAAAGAACAAAGCATTGAAATTGGCTCGTGGTCCCCAGACGACCGAATCGAAAATAATAATAATAATAATAATGATAATAATAATAATAATAATAATAATAATAATAATAATAATAATAATAATAATGCCCTGGCCGAATACTCAGCAAAGCTCGATGATCCAGATGGGAATTTAGCTCATCCTACAAATGAAGGAGACTCGTGAAGAATGCGGGCACGACATGGATGTGAGGTCTCTGAACAGTGTAATCGTAATTATCTCAGTACAGATGGTTCCTTGCTAAGGCCGAACCAGGCTGTAAAAGAAAATGTAGCCGGTATTTGCCGTGATAATGTTGTCAAACAATAAACTATAATAATAATAATAATAATAGTACTTATTTTCTCCAAAGAAAAATACAAATAGAGTCTGCTTCAGTGAGATACAAAAAGATCGCACAAGATTGGGATCTCAATGAAGATATCCAACTTAAGTGAAACCTCTTCGAGTTTCCAACCAAAGCCGACGTTGAACACTGGAGAGGTGTGGACAAAAGAGAGAAAAGATCAACACCATCTACGAATGAAGGAATACTGGACTAATTTTAAAGCTAAAAGGAAACATCTGAAATAACGTGGACCTTAGTTGGCCGAAACGAAACAATAATAATAATAATAATAATAATAATAATAATAATAATAATAATAATAATAATAATGTGCCTAGTAAGTAAATTGGATGTACGAGTACAGCATTAATGCCAACGTGGGCTATCTGATCTCTTCATTCCAGGAGACGCTGGGCTTATCTTCTGTACGTATCCCCCAGGGGCTCACATCTGGTGGGACGTGGGTTGGCGACCACGAGGCCTCAGTTGAGTCCGGCATTGCTTCCACTTACTTGTGCCGGGATCCTCTCCGTCTTCTTTCCTGTCGACCTCACTTGGTCAACTCTTGTTCTCTTCCGACCCAGACGGTATTAGGGTATCCGATGCCTAGGGATTCTGTTCCTTTCCCGCCTTAAATGGCCCTTGTCTCATCTTTTCTGATGCCCTCTTTCTGCGAGGGGTCAGCCTTCTTTTTCTTTTCATGTTATTTCCTGCCTTCTGCTCAAGGCCCTCAAGGAGGCAGGGTGTTTGTAGCCCCACCACTTCTGGAGCACCCTAGATATTGCTACACCCTCAGGGGCTCACGGCTGGTGGGTTCGGGAGGTGGCGACCTCGAGGGATTCCTGAGCTGGGTCCGGTTTTCCCCCTTTTGTCCATTACCTCTGGGGCGGACCCTCTCCTCTTTCACTTTCCTATCTGCCTTTCATGGCTCTCCTTCCTTCCAAGTCTCTCAATCCGCATTCTTCGAGGGTTGAGGGCATTTCTTTTCCTCCTGTCCTTTATTTGCCATATTCTCCTTTTGTTTTCCATTTCTTCTTCTAGTATATGAGTTAGTAGTTAGTTTTAGTTATCTTCACGATCACCCAAACCATTAGGGGCCGATAACCTAGATGTTAGGCCCCTTAAAACAACAGTTATCATCATCATCATCATCTTCTTCTGTACGTAAGCCACGCTCGTCTCATGCGCTAGCACAGTGAAACCCCATGACGGGATATTTACCGTGGACTATACTTAGTAGGTAGTTACCGAGCTGAGTCGACAATCTGTGAGACAAATCTGGCCGATACTGGCTCCGCCAATCTGCGGTAATATTGTTATCTTATCAGAATGTGGGCTGTGCTGGTCTGACAATGTCAACAGAACTTCGCTGGGTTTTCAATAACGTTAATGAGAACTTAATTAACCTCACTGATCCGGCTAATAAAGTATATTAACGATTTGCTTTTTGAGGTGCCTACCTGTGAAACTACTGGTTCAATCATTATATACATTTTCTCGCCTTAACTGGCCCTTGTCCCTTGTCCATTTCTTTTCTGATACTCGCAATTATTTTGGTTCAGAACTCATTTTTGTTTCATTCTTCCCCTTGTGCACGAAGGAATCCTATGGAATCCCTTGAAGGACAAAGGCCTCACTCGAGGGGATAGCTCCTTTTGATGGATTTCACGTGGTTAGCTGTTCTAGAACTATCTATTCAGAGAGTCAAGAGGAACCAATATTGGACGGAAGTGAAGAGCAGCCATTCCTTTAAAACAATATTAAAGGCTATATTTTTACTTGCACTGAGAACGATGATCATAGTCGATACAAGTAGACTTATTTTGTGTTTATTCAGCAGGGCAATGAGAAAACAGTGATAAGGCAGGACGCAACAAAAGAAGGTTTCTATACAGTAGTGAAATTGAGCAACAATTAGTATTAATGTGTAATAGAATGATTATTGTCCATGTCAGAATGTAATGTAGGGGCAGATGACCTCGTAGTTCCGCCTCTTAAAATAACAGTAACTAACTAACTAGAATGTAATGTAGCGTACATTATGCCCATTACACTGCACCTCTTTGTAATTCTTTTTAGCCTATTTTCAATTTTGAAAAAATAGGCTTATGAGATCACCTTTTGTCCGTGTGTGTGTGTGTGTGTGTGATTCGTGTGTGTGTCCCCCCTAATAAAATCTAAATTGTTGGAGAGATTTCAATGAAACTCGGTAAGTTCATAGCTCTATTCCGGGCGACCCCGACCGTGCCCTTCAAATTTTGTTACGTCTCACCAATCCAACATGGCGGCTGTGCGAAATATTTCACTAGCATTCAATATCTCCGAAACTATTACCGATATCACCCTGGAATTTTGTATGGTGATAAAGGGAACTAATAGAAATTCACTTATGTGACCTTTGAAAACCTGGTAACTACAAAACCAACATGGCGGCCAAGCGAAGTTGAAACATTCTAATACATTTTTCTCGTGATTTAATCATATAAGCGCATTTAAATGTGGTACAGTAAATGATTATACATATTGTCATTCACTGGCGTCTAATTTAGTTCAATTGTTTACATAAACTGAAGATGGTGGCTGTGCGAAATTTTAAAATTAAGTTTTTATTCTTGTGTCGTAATCATGCGATCAAAGTGAAAGTTTGAATAATGAAGCTACGCAATAATTTTCCTTTAATGGTACATAACTCTATGGCCTATACATATAACAATCCAAAATGGCGAGCATCCGAAATATTTTGACGGTTCTCAATATCTAAGAATCTTTTCGAGCAATCAAACTGATTTTTCTTATGTTCATAGAAGCTTTGAACATAAGTTCACCTATATGACTTTTAGTAACCTGGTGAGCACAAATCCAACATGGCGGCGACGCGAACAATAAATATTTAAATGGACGTTTCTCGCGATTTAACCATCTGAGTGCAGTGAATTTTTGCACGTTAATCCTTATACAAATGTTAATCCACTGGTATCTAATTTATTTCAATTGTTTTCATAACAAGATGGCAGCTGTGCGAAATTTTAAAATCTCATTTTTACTTCTTGTGTCCTAAAAATGCGATTGAAGTCTGAAAACCACACGTACACAATAATCTTCATGCAATAGTACATAAATAAAAATCCAACCTGGCTACCATCTGCAATATTTAGTCGGTTTTCAGTATCTACGAATCTAACATAGCAATCAAACTGAAATTTTGTATGTTGATAGAGGCAATTAATATGAGTAGGATATATGAAAATAGGCTGTATAGTTCTTCACGGAACTACTTGTTATTGAATGTGTAATGACTTCAGTGGTTTTTGGAAATAAATAACCCTAAATCAGACATTTCTATAACTCTTTCCTATTATTATGCATACCAATACCTACTATATAAAGTTAAAATCAAGAATAATTTAAATGTACTAAAAGCAGAATAAAATTTCCCTCCTTCCTGTAAAATTGTTAAAAATGACTTAGGTGGTGTTTGCAATAAAGCTCCGCCCAATTTGTTCACTATTATTATTATTATTATTATTATTATTATTATGAAGGTGCGCCCGAATGGGCATTTCATACCTTTCGTTATTTTTCTTCACTATAAAAGTGAAGGGATTTCGTTCTGTTCTTGCAGGTCGCAAAGTGATACTGTTCACATTTCTTATTGCATAGTGTACAAAAGCACTGATCGTCGGCCCGATGAAATTTTTTGTTCGCACACAGTTTATGGTGAAAACCATGTATTTCCAATCTTATGAGAGCATGGTTTTGTGTCTGGTTGGTTCTGGTTCAGTCTCTGTTGAGCATTGCTTCCGTCCCAAAGAAGTTGATGTCGATGTCCTCTGATTTTCGTTTTCACGCTGCTATGAATTAGTTATATGGTCCAGTAGATGGAGTTTGGTCCTTAGGTCTTCGAAGAAGAACATTTCTCTTGTTTGGGCGTATATTCTGTTTGGTGCAAATTTTCCTGACCCAAGGGCCCTTTTTAGAAATCGCACTTTGATGTTCTCAATTTTAGTGAGGTCAGTAATGTTCAAATTCTCCCTAATGAGAGAGAGTCCATATGTTATGATAGGAGTTATTGTGGTATCAAAGAGTACCATGACTGTCTTTAGTTCAAGAGATAGTAAATTATTAATAATATAAATCGCGTGAATGGCAGCTGTTGTTATCGCTTCAATGTGTATACTGTAGGATTGGGTTGTCTGTAGAGTTATTCCAACATAGTTACATTTTTTGACACGTTCGAGTGGTTCATTTTTAGTCTACTTTTCACATTTTTCAAAAATGAGGAAAAAGTAGACTTATGAGATCGATCCGGGAAAATGTGTGTGTGTCTGTCTGTCTGTCTGTCTGTCTGGCTGTGTGTGTGTCCCCCCCCCCCTAATCAACTCCTAAACGGCTGCAGCAATCAAAACCAAATTTAGTATGAGTAAAGATGTGCACCGGAATATCTCTCGTCCATATTTGAAAATGATGTCAGTGCTACCAACTGCTGAAAAAATGCACTAGAAATTTGAGCTCCATGTTGGATATCTTGCAAGGTATGCATGGGAGCTATTCCAAAATTGGCACACATGTAGATAATACTATTTCAGTTTAATTTACAGGAGGCCAACCATGACAGTGTTGCCAAAATAATGTTAAGCCTTCTGATAGGTCCAATGTTTAAATGCATATAACTTCTACACTATGAATTGGATTTCAACCAAATTTTGTATATAATATCTGTACATAAACATATATGAATGAGCGTATTCTTAGGAGCCACCAGGGTTGCCAACTGTTAATAATTGCTCTCTTTATTTATTTTTTATCCAAATACCAATATATCAGAAAGTATGCAAGCCAACAGCTTTAAACTATGCACACGTATATTCTGACATTTTAGATTAATTTCGAGTAACTTATATACGTCAGTTCTACCAACATGATTATAAGCCTGCTGATACGACCAATTTTTAAATACATGTAACTTCTATACTATCAGTTGGATTTCAACCAAATTTCGTATGTGCTATGTGTACCATAACAGATGTGACTATAAGTATTGTTAAGAGCAATCAGGTCTGCCAACTGTTAATTAATGCTGTCTATATTTATTCTACACTAATATCAATATACCAGAAAGTATGCTCTATACTTTGCACACGTATAGCACCTGACATTCTAGATTAATTTGGAGTAATTAATACAAGGCAGTGCTGCCAACATAATTCTATGCCTGCTGATATCTCCAATTTTAAAATACATGTAACTTCTATACTAACAAATGGATTTCATCCAAAATTGGCACAACAAGATATCATAATATTTCAGATTATTTCTGACCAGCACACGCATGGTATTGTTGGCAACATGCTTTTACGCGTGCTGATAGATCCAGTGTCTAACTGCATGTAACGTCCATTGGACTTCAACCAAATTTTGTATTCTGTACCTTAAGAGATTGAACTAAGAATATATTCAGTCACCAGAGCTGCCAACTGTAGTGCTCTATTAGGCTACATTATACCAGGTATATTTTGAACTAATTTTATATTTCGATATTACCAACTTAATTTTGTCATTATTCTAGATAGGTTCATATACTGTAGAATAATCATTGGCATGAAAAGTAGGCTGTATAGTTCTTCACGGAACTTCTTGTTTAATAGTATAATGTCCTTCTCTGATTTCCTTCCACTCTTCTTAAAAGTCATTTGCTTAGTTTTCTCTATATTTACTTTAAATTTGTTTTCCTCAGCCCATTTCTCAAGGTTGAGTAGTGCTAACTATAAGTCTTCTTTGTTCGGTGATCCGAAGACCATATCATCTGCATACATAATAAGCAATGTTTTCTCTATTCCTTGTAGTATTTCCCGTATGTCCACGGTAACGATATTAAAAAGAAGGGGGCTGATAGGGTCTCCTTGCAGTACTCCATAGGTTTGGATGATGTCCTCGGATACTGTGACATCATCGTTTATCTGGAGCATGTTGTATTTGAGGATGTTTTGTACAGTTTTTGTTATTGTATGATTTTCTCCAATCATATCTGTGAGTTTTGAGACGAGTATTGTGCGGTCGATAAAATCAAAAGCTTTTGTGTAATCTATGAAGATCGCTTGATATTTACCTTTTGACGGTTGTATTGCTTTTTCTATGTCATCAAGCAAAACATTCACCGCCTGAAGTGTCGATTTTCCTTTTCTAAAACCGAATTGATTCTCCGATATTTTTCCGTCTATAAGTTCTGTCAATTTGTTAGTCAGGATTTTTGGGAACATTTTGAAACTTGTGTTTACAAGGCCAATTCCTCTGTAAGTGTTCACGTCGTCTGTGCTGCCGTTTTCTTTGTGGAGAATCTTTAACGTTGCTCGTCTACATTTTTCTGGAAGTGTTCTCATTTTGCAAACAATTATTGAAAAGTTCTGTCCAGAGTTGTCCAAAAATATGTCCTTTGTTCGTATGATATTTGATCTGGTCCAGTTGCCTTTTTGTTTTTCGTTTCCACAATAGCATGTATTACCTCCTCCAGAGTGAATATTCCCTCTCCCTCTGTGGTTGTGTTATAATTGTCTGTTGATATTAAATATGCTTGATCTTTTCCTTCTGTGTTCAGTATGCCAGAGAAATGATTTTCCCATTTGTCAATGGGCATTGATGTATTCCTGCAGTGGTATTTCCTTTTAAGAGCAATAAAAGGATCCTTTTTTTGCCTCCTCGGCTAGGTTTATGGCTTCTGTTTCTATATGTGTTATCCTCTTGCTCTAAATGAGGGTTTTGTATTTACTCCGTTGGCTGGCATAAGTTTCAAGATTTGATTGTGTTTTGGTTGATTTGGCTTTTCTTCATAACATAATTTATCAAACCATGGCTCTGCTCTTCTTCTTGTGCCATGTTTGCAGGCTCCTGTAATCAAGCTGTTGGTTATTTCTAGTGCAATGTCTAGTCTTCCTTCCGTTATGTGGCTTCTCACTTCTGATACTGTTGATTTACTTCGCAGTATTAAGTCACTATCCAGGTGTCTTGATACTCAGTTTTCCATGAAATATGAACTTTGAGTCTGTTTTTGGTTCGTAGTAATTCGAATTTAAATCTCTGCTTTAATAGGGATATGCTTTATAATGGGAGCGGTAGCAGAGGTTCATATCCCTTGTTGGTTTGTTATTTGGATGTTGTGTCCTTTGTAGCAATGTATGTTGGCATGTCTCTCCTGTTCACCAGTATGTAACCTTCGGCGTCTAAAGTTTCGAGTAAAATGTCCGTTTTATTACTATCTTTATCAACGTGGCAGCTGAAGTCTCCTGTCAAGAGAGTATTGACGTTGTGGTGGACACAAGAATAAGAAACTCTTTGAAGTAGCACTACATTGTTTCTTAAAAAACAATTTTTGTGTGATGTGGTGGACACAAAAGTAAGAAACTCTTCGAAGTAGCACTACATTGTTTTTTTTTAAGAAGTACGAAAATAGAGAGTCTGTTGTTTAGTTTTTGTGGTATCCAGTGTCACGAAATGTATAAATAAATATACAAAATAGAAGTTAGTTGTTTAATGAAAATATAAAAATCCAAAATATTACAACGTTTCCTCGTGTTTTTGAAACTGCTGTCATGATTATCTCTATTACTTCCTCAGTGCGTATTTGTGGTCTCACGTACATTGCTATTATTGTCAGATTCGTAGTTCCTATTAACAACATGTTTTCTTCTTTATGGATGAGTCTGAAAGTTCCTATCGTTGGTTTCAGGAAACAAGACACACTCCACCAGATGGTCTCCCTGTAGTTGGCACAGCATATGAGAGTGTTCCATAAAATCAATTTATTTGTAGCGGTTCCTTCAGGAACGTTTCGGTTAATACCATGACATTGTATTTTTAATTTCTTGTAGTGGTAAGAGGGGAGCGATATTTTTCAGACCTTCAACGTTCCAATTAAGCATTTGAAGCTTCAAGTGATACTCCCTCATATTGACTGGAGCGACGAAAATTAAATCTTCTTACCGTTATTCCCTTTGGCCAAAAACTCTGGGTGTTCAGTTTTTGATAACTCAACGGAGATAATTCCTACTTTAAAATCCTTTTGGTTTCCTCGAATGTTCTGGTCTTCGCAATCGATTTCACCTGTTACTCCATTATTTTTAACGTAGTTTTTTAGAGCATCGGTGGTAGTATTTTTGTTTAATTTTCCCACAATAAACAGGCTATTTTAGGAGCTGACTGGATGCTTTAGATCCAATGATTTGTTTTGGTCCGTATGCAGGTATAATACGTTTTGCCACTGTATTCCATGAGGAGGTTCTTTCCGAGATGGGGTCCATGACTTGGCGAGAGTCTTTTTGTATATTGTTGCAAGTCCTTGAATTTCTTGTTCCTACTACTGGGAACCCTGCTTCTTTAATAACTGAAGTCCTCGGTGTTTTGTCTAAATTATTGATTATGACCTCCTTGGTATTTTCAGCATTGTTTTCCATCGTCGTAATTGATTGCTGATTCAACAATTTGGTTCAACAAAAAATGTATAGAACTAAATCTCACCCCTAAATATGTACCAATTACTGTTGCATTACCAACACTGCAACTAAATAATTGTACATATTGTATATATTTTTCACCTGTATTCTCAAACATAGATGTTATAGCCTAAGTGTAATATAATAATAATATCGTATGGCCTCGGGTGCCTGGTGCAAGCTTTGCTATTTGACACCCAGAGGGTAGCTTGCATGTCGAATTTCGTAGTTCCTTGACTATGAAAGTCAAGGAGGTCAGATGTTAGATATCTAATCTCCTTGAACACAATAGCGCTTTCTAGTAGAGAAATGAGGAACTTTGTGCTGGCGGAAACTCCCGAGATTAACTTTGCCATTATGAACTCGGCCTACTGAATTCAAATGGGTTCTTTGACATGCCAACATCGTATGACATGCGTATCGTATTTTTGCCTAAGTGTAATGGATCTGATGATGATCGCTTGACGATCGAAACTGGTCATCCTACTGTATTTATTAATCTTATGTAATCTTGTTTACTTAGGCGACACTGAAAAAATGGCTTCAAACCTCACAATGATTGCTGTCTATTATTCTGCTCTCGTAGTTACGATACGGTGCGAATGAGATTCTTCAGCACTGACAATTTCAAGCAAAATATGCTCCCTTGATAACATTGCATATAGGCGGGCGATTACTACCACCCCACCCCCCGACAGCGTCATAACTAAGCTTTAGGCAGCAGGTGTCTCAAATGCCAATTTTGTTGCCATTTACATCAGCACTATGACATAATTATTTTTTGAACTTTATTTAAATATCTAACACAATCACCAGGACTAAATAACAGAGCATAGCTCAATTCCCATTCCGTTAATCTCTCTCTCTCTATCTCTATCTCTACATAGTATAAAACGAAGTATACTTCAAGCCTACGAGACAACCGGAGACAATTATCGATGAACTAGGGAAAGCGCTTTTTTTTTTCGTGTAGCCTCCTGAGAGGCCGAGTGCAGGTCTTTCTAGTCGACGCCCGTGGGCGACCTGCGCGTCGGGATGAGAGATGGAATGGATGAAGATGAATGAAACTGGGCAAGGATGTGGAAGGAAGCGGCCGTGCCCTGTCAGAAGGTACTGTCCCAGCATTTGCCTGGTGTTGAAAATGGGGAAAACCACGGAAAACCATTTCAAGGACAGCCGACGGTGGGGCTCGAACCCACGCGTCTACCGAGTCAGCAGAGAGTTTGGCCCCATGACCTAACGCAGCGCTTTAGCCAGCGTAGCCACTACTGTCGGTAGGGAAAGCGCTAGAAAGCACAGACGATGACTAACCTTTCATATTAATAAAAAGCAAAGCCAACTCCGTACAGGCCATGGAGGCCCTGGGAGTAGTGGAAGGTAGAGGCTTCCACTTTTTGTGACATCGGCACTAGATGGGATGGAGTTGTCAGCTCCACGCCCGGCCGCCTTTGCTCCCAGGAATTACCCTGGTACTCATTTCTGGTGTAGGCTGAGTGAACCCCAGGGCCATTTGCGTTTCCGAAAGTGGTAGTTTTGTTTCTAAAATCCACTACCTGGGTGGGGATCGAACCCACTCCCTTTCAGTTAGAAGCTCAGCGCCTCTACCGACTGCACCACGCAGCCCCCCTTTCATATTAATGGGAGACCTAAATTGTCGTATGGACAAACAGGATGCAAAAACTCTAGAGGTTAAAGATTTCCTCATGGAGTACCAACTCAAATTACTAAATAAGGAAGAAGAATACACTTACATAGCAACAAATGGAAAAAGTACGATTGATTTAATCTTCACTAACAATCAAGGCCATGGGCAGCTACAAACTGGAAAAACCACACTCAGGAAACATCTACCCGTGATAGCCAAAATCCAAGTAAAGGGAACGATGCAGGTCCTCACGGACAAAAATGTCAAATCGAAAGTATCAAGATACATAAATGAAGAGAAATGGCAAGCATTAAGAATCCAAATACCAATAATAACGAGTAAGCAGAAAACCCTAGACGAGACTACTGAGGCCCTAAACGAAATAATTCTACAGGCTGCCACAAAAACGCCAAGGAACAATCGGATAGCGAAACAATGGTTTGATTCTGAGTTCTATGCTATGAGGAAAAGAACTCTACAGTGCCTTCATGCAGCTAGAGAACACGGAAATGGTGCACTAGCAGAGTACGCTTCAGAACGTCGAAAATACAAACAGCTACTAAAAGAAAAGAAACTATCATATGATCTCCACGTCGAACAGAAACTAATCGCAGAAGCAGAAAGAGCCCACATAAGATCTTAAGGTCTTCGAAGAAGCAAAAATCGGGTTATCCAATAAACATTGATAAATGGGAACTACACTTCAGCAGCCTTCTAGGAGAAACAGATAAAATATCAAATGAATTCACATCGACACCAGATCACTCGCAAGACATTGACTTTATCACATGTGATGAAGTCATCCATCTTATAAGAAACGGCAAAAATAACAAAGCGGCTGGGCCAGACGGAATTTACATGGAGCATCTAAAAGACACCTTACAAGATATAGCAGAACCTTTAACTGCTCTATTCAACAAATGTCTTATGATGAATTCAATACCGCATCAATGGAGAAGATCAACTATAATAGTACTTTACAAAGGCAAAGGAAGGAAAGAAGACCCGAACTCCTACAGGGGAATTGCTCTAGAGAGTGTAATGTTTAAACTGTTCTCCAAAGTCCTATTAGGACGCATCGCGCAAAACCTTTATGCAAATATACCTACATTTTAATATGGATTCACTCCAGGCAGATCAACAATGCACGCGGTGCAAGAAATTATTCAGGAAATAACTCTATCTCTAGCTCATCGCAACTCCCCGATATATGTAATCTTCATAGACTACTCCAAAGATGTTGATAGCATCAGGAGATCAACATTGGTGAACAAATTGGAGAGCATACTAGGCAAATCAAGTCAGGAGCTCCAAACCATCAAGTCTATCCTTGATGCAAACCATATAGCGGTGTATGATGGCATAACTACATCGAATGACATCATACAAACACGAGGGCTCTTGCAAGGAGACCCGATGAGTCCGGTCTTATTCAACGTCATGACAGCGGATATCGGCAACGCTATAAACGTCAATGTAAAACTACTGATGTACGCGTATGACATGGCCATTCTCTCCAAAAGCCCTAAACATTTACAAACGGCATTAGACGACATCAGGAACTGGGCAACATACAACTCTATGGAAATAAATGGCTCGAAAACCAAAGCAATGACATTCAGGAGAGGAGGCAAACTTGCAAAGGGGGATCATATCACTTGTGGCAACTCTCCCTTAGAATTCGTAACAAATTTCAAATACTTGGGGGTCACCCGCCAAACTACGGGAATTACGTTTTCACTACACATACAAGAACGAACAGCAGCTGCAGCAAAAACAATATATGACATACCCAAATTACAACTACTATCAGTTTCGACAGAAATGGCACTATTCAAGATCAAAGTCATGCCGACGGCCACCTATGGAATACAACTAATCTGGAACTACCTGACGGTCGGAAATCTAAGAAAGCTGGAAAGCGTTAAATCTAGCTTCCTCAAAAGAGTGTTATCCATCTCAACATTCCCAAGAAATAGTTATGCTTATATCCTTGCGCAGGAAACTCTCTTCGTATATGACATAAAACACTGCTTTAGTTTATCGGAGACACAAGCATATGCAACCTTCATCGAAGAGAGGAGCAGCAAAGCAAGACAGATACCGGAGGGGATAAGAGAAACAGACGCAATGACATCAGGCTACTGGAAAGGACCAAACTTCCTACTCCGACACCTGTGCACGCGATTTGCAGTACACGGCTTTCATGGAAAGATTTGCACAGAAAGCACCTACCATGATCCTAAGGACAGCTGCATCTGTAAGCTATGTAATGACCGGTGCCCGAAATATCACCTGCAGGAGTGTAAAAATAGGACTTTATCACTAATTGAGCAATCTAAAGATTGGTGAAATCACGACAATGTAACTTTTCATTTTCTCAGTACACATTGTCTATATATATAAAAATCAATGTTACGTGATAGTTTGTTTGTGTGTCTGTGGGTATGTCTCCTATGCGTTCATATACCATTCGTCCGATTGCGATGAAACTTGGGTGAGATGTTGAGTACACTCCAAGGAAGGTTTCTGACTTAGGAAATCCATTTTACAATAGGTAGCGCACGCGTAGATTCAACAAATGAGCGACGATGCGCGAAGCATTTCAACAAAGTCCCGTTTGTGTTCATATACCATTCGTCCGATAGCGATGAAACTTGGGTGAGATGTTGTGTACACTTACGTGAAGGTTTCAAAATTAGTGAATACATTTCACAGTAGATAGCGCACGAGTAGATTCAACAAATGAGCGACGACACGCAAAGCGTTTCAACAAAGTCCCGTATGGATTCATATAGCATTCGTCCGATAGCTATGAAACTTGCGTAAAATGTTGTGTACACTGCAGGGAAATTTTCTGGCTTAGTACATCCACTTTACAATAGGCAGCGCACGAGTAGATTCAACAAATGAGCTACGACGCGCGAAGCATTTCAACAAAGTCACGTTTGCGTTCATGTACCATTCGTCCGATAGCGATGAAACTAGGCTGAGATTTTGTGTGCAGTCCAGGGAAGGTTTCTAGCGTAGTAAATCCCTTTAAAAATAGGTAGAGCACGAGTAGAATTAACAAATGAGCGACGACGCGCGAAGCGTTTCAACAAAGTCCCATATAATTTCATATACCATTCATCCGATAGCGATGAAACTTGGGTGAGATGTTGTGTACACTCCAGGGAAGGTTTCTGGCTTAGTACATACATTTTACAATATGTAGCGCTCCAGTAGATTCAGCAAATGAACGTTGACACGCGAAGCGATTCAACAAAGTCCCTTATAAAGTCATATACCATTCGTCTGATAGTGAAAAATGTTTGGTGAATTGTTGTGTACACTCCAGGAAAGGTTTCTGGCTAAGTGAATCCATTTTACAATACGAAGCGCACGTTTATATTCAACAAATGAGTGACTATGCGCGAAGCGTTTCGACAACGTCCCGTATACGTTCACATACAATTCATCTGATTGCGATCAAACTTGGGTGAGATGTTGTGTACACTCCAGGGAAGGTTTCTGGCTGAGTACATCCATATTACAATATGTAGCGCGAGAGTAGAATCAACAAATGAGCGACGACACGCGAAGCGTTTCAACCAAGTCCTGTATGCATTCATGTACCATTCGTCCGTAGCTATGAAACTTGGGTGAGATGTTGTGTACACGTCATGGAAAATTTCTGGCTTAGTAAATCCACTATACAATATGCAGCGCACAAGTTGATTCAACAAATGAGGGACGACGCGCGAAGCGTTTCAACAAAGTCCCGTATAAGGCCATATACCATTCTGCCGTTAGCGGTGAAACTTGGGTGAAATATGGTGGACACTCCAAGGAAGGTTTCTGGCTTAGTAAATACATTTCACAGTAGGTAGCACACGAGTAGATTCGACAAATGAACGACGACACGCGGAGCGTTTCAATACAGTCCCCTATGTCTTCATATCCCATTAGTCCGATAGCGATGAAACTTGGGTGAGATGTTGTGGACATTTACGTGACGGTTTCTAATTTAGTAAATACATTTTACAGTAGGTAGCGCACGAGTAGATTCAACAAATGAGTGACGGAGCGCGAATCGTTTAAACAAAATCAGGTATGCGTTCATATGCTATTCATCCGATAGCGATGAAACATTGATCAGTTATTGTGTACCCGCCAGGGAAGGGGACTTAGTAAATCAATTTCACAATAAGTAGCGCAAGAGTACATGCAACAAATGGGTGACGACGCGCGAAGCGTTTCAACAAAATCCCCTATTGCGTTCATATAACATTCTTCGATTGCGAAGAAACCTTGATGAGTTATTGTGTACACGCCAGGGAAGGGCTTCGACTTAGTAATACATTTCTCAATAGGTAGCGCACGAGTAGATTCAACAAATGAGTGACAGCGCACGAATCGTTTAAACAAAACCCCGTATACGTGCATATACCATTCATCCGATTGCGATGAATCATTGATGAGTTATTGTGTACACGCCAGGGAAGGGTTTCGACTTAGTAAATCCATTTCACAATAGGTAGCGTACGAGTCGATTCAACAAATGAGTGACAGCGATGAAACTTTTGAAAGTTGTTGTGCACGCTCCCTCGAATGGTTCTAAATTAGAAAATCCATTTTACGATAGCTTAGAGGCAGTTAACATGTTGTGTATCCAAAAGCACTTCAAGAAACAGAATTTCAACGCCAACACTTTCTTTGATTGGCAATGCAACGCATGCCGGGTACAGCTTGTGTTTAATAAATATCTTTATATATATAATTCTTCGACACGTGTGTATGTGACTGAACCCCTCCTAAACGACTGAACCGATTTTGATGGAATTTGGTATGTATAATAGGCTGGGTCCATGTATGGTTTAGATTCACAATCTAACCCGGTAAGTGGAATGAACACAATTTTAGAACCACAATTTACACACAATTTTAGAACCACAATATACAGTCAAAAACAGTCGTCATGGAAACCATTGGCAAGCTGATATCTTTGGACGGTTTGTCTCTGCACGTTAGAGCCACCTGGTCGCAACCTGTGCAACTACCGCCATTACATACACTCCGCCCGTGGCGGAAAGTTATGTTTTATACCAAAGGTGGCAGTGATGTCGAATTCTACTGTTTGTCTCTGGACGTTAGAGCGTTACAAAGTCCCGTATGCGTTCATATACCATTCATCCGATTGCGATGAAACTTGGGTGATATGTTGAGTGAGCTCCAGGCAAGGTGTTTGGCTTACTAAATCCATTTTACAATAGATAGCGCACGAATAGATTCAACAAATGGGCGACGACGCGCGAAGCGTTTCAAAAAGGTCCCGTATGCGTTTAAATACCATTCGTCCGATAGCGATGAAACCTGGGTGAGATGTTGTGTACACTTACGTGAGGGTTTCTAACTTATTAAATCCATTTTACAATAGGTAGCTCACGAGTAGATTCAACAAATGAGCAACGACGCGCGAACTTTTAATCAAATTCACGTATGAGTTCATATACCATTCATCCGATTGCAATGAAACTTGGGTAAGATGTTGTGTACACTTACGTGAGGGTTTCTAACTCAGTAAATCCATTTCACAGGAGGTTTCGCACGAGTAGATTCAACAAATGAGCGACGGCGCGCGAATCGTTTCCACAATGTCCCGTATGCGGTCATATATCATTCATCCGATTGCGATCAAACCTTGGTGAATCATTGAGTACACGCCAGAGACGGTTTCAGGATTAGTAAATCTATTTTACAATAGGTAGCGCATGAGTAGATTCAAAAAATGAGTGACGGCACGCGAATCGTTTAAAGAAAATCACTTATGCGTTCATATGTCATTCATCCGATTCCGATGAAACTTTGATGAGTTGTTGTGTACACGCCAGGGAAGGTGTTCAACTTGGTAAATCCATTTTACAATATTGGTAGCGCACGAGTAGATGTAACAAATGAGTGACGACGCGCGAAGCGCTCCAACAAAATCCTGTATGCGTTCATATACTATTCATCGATGGCGATGAAACTTTGATGAGTTGTTGTGTACACTTACGTGAAGCTTTCTAACTTAGTAAATCCATTTCACAGTTAGTAGAGCACGAGTAGATTCAACAAATGAGTGACAGCGCACGAATCATTTAAACCAAATCCCGTATGCGTTAAATACCATTGATCCGTTTGCGATGAAACTTTGGAGAGTTGTTGTGCACGCTCCAACGAATGTTTCTAAATTAGTTAATTCAATTCACGATAGTTTAGAGGCAGATAACAGAAATTGAAAAAAATGTTTATCGAAAAGCACTTCAAGAAACAAAGTTACAACACTTTCTTTGATTGGCAGGTCAACGTCTGCCGGGTCAGCTTGTCTTATATATAAAAGTAAAAGTCTGTATGTATGTATGTGGGTGGGTGGGTCTGTTCCGTATACAAATCTACACCGTTCCATCAATCTCAACCAAATTTTGCATACGCATAGTTTAGGACCCAGAAGAAACCGCTGGCTACATGAATTTTCGATAGTCTTTCTCATTCTTCTGATTTCGGCCCTTTTGCACTCAAGCACAGGCTAATCAAATCACAAAATATACTCATGAAGGAATGGCAAGGCAGATAGTTTCCATGGCAACATAGCTCAAGTCGAGACACGGCCGTCAGGATGCCAGTTTCGCTCTGCACTACCGGTATAGAAAATGAGCATCTTTATTTGAAATCCCGTTAGTTACTCACCTACTCACACAGCACTGTCAACCGAGTTTACCATAACAAAGACTTGACACTATCTTCTATATATTTGTCAAATACCACTCACTCACTCACTCATTCATTCATCACGAAATCTCAGAAACCACAGAACGGATTGGAATGAAATTTGGTATGCAGATTCCCCAAGGGCCGCAAATGCCCACTAAGAGAGGATTTTTGTATATTCAGGTTCTAAAGGGGTGTTAAGGGGGTAGACCTGCAGGTAGATTTCATTAGAAAGCTAACTATTGCAATGGGTCCCATGTTTCGACTTCCGGAAAATTTCGACATATCTTCGCGTTTCACATCCCCCAGACCCCAAAACCACCGTCAGTTCAAAAGTTTATATATAATTTATGTATATATATATGTATATATATATGTATATCAGTTTCTTGTGGACACGATAACTGCCGTAATTTTGCACCAATTACTTCGAATTTTTTACCGAAGATGTATACCTATAAAATCTCGGTCGAGTTCGTTACTGGGCTAAATCGGTCGAAGGGGGTGAAAATGGGGGGCTTTTTTCGAAAAAGTGAAATTTCGCTATAACTCTCTTAATACGTGCAATATCGAATCCATTCGAAGTTCATAATATGTGTCGGATAAGTGCCAAAAATTTATGTCAAATAAGATTTTTGATAGCACCAACCATTGACCAAAGGGGTGGAAAAAAGTGGGTTTTTCGGGAAACATTAATCATATCTCTCTTAATAGGCACAATATCAAAACCGTTTAAAATGGACAATATTCCCCTAATAATTACCTAAAACTTTTGTCTGAAAGAATTTTTGATATGACCCACCATTACGCCAAGGGACGAGAAAAATGATTTCGGAATTATAAGAAAATGCCAAGAGCTATCAGTGGTTGCCATGGCAACACTACTAAATTGATGAGGCATGGACCATCAGACGTTGCCATGACAACGCACTTGCACGAGATCAGATTCAGTATTTCCATCTGATTAAGTGGTTGGTTGGTTGGTTCTTAAGTTTAGGGGCTGCGACAACGCGGTCATGTAGCCCCGTGTACTTTGGGTGTGTGTAGAATCTGTCTGATAACCGGTGTTAATTGTGATGACTGTATTAGTGTGTGTTATCTGTTTGTTAATTTAAGTACTGCAACTAACAATTTTTCAGATAGTTCCTACTTTTGCCGCCAAGCGCCACTGTCAACGACTACGAGGCCAAGTTCAGAACTGAGCTACTAGACGCCGCCGCAGTCGGCTCTTGGCAACGAACATAGAAACCTAAGAGCGTTGTATACATTCTTAACCTATCCAATTTAGCTTCACACAGGTGCAATTAGTGGAAGGATCTTTAACATGCCATAAATCTATGACATGGGACCGCCGGCTTTACTTTCCCTCCGAAGGAAGGCATACTGAGGGATATTTAACGCTCTTAAAAAATCCGACGGCTTCGGCCGGGTTTGAACCCGGTATCTTGGGCATAGAAGCTCAGCATGTTACCGACTACGCCACCAAAGCCGCCTGTTAAAGTGGGAAGCGGCTTCGGTGACGTAACTGGTAGCATGCTGAATGTCTATGCCCAATGTCGCGGTTTCAAAGCCGGCCGAAGTCGTCGGATTTTCTAAGAGCACTAGAATCCCTCAGTATGCTTTCCTTTGGAGGGGAAGTTCCAACGTTCGTTGCGAGTTGATGGTTGGGGTGGCATCTAGTAGCCAAGTTCACAGCTAGGTGTCGTTGACGGTTGTACCTGGTAGCAACATTAGGAACTACTGCTTGAAATTGACCGTCTGCAGTACTTACATGAATTAAGACTAATACAGCCATTACAATTCACACCGTGTATCAGACAGATTCTACACTCACCCAAAGTACACGGGGTTAGATGACCGCGTTGTCGCAGCCCCTAAACTGAGGAACCAACCAGAGGTAGATTTCGTTAGAAAGCTAACTATTGCAATGGGTACCATGTTTCGACTTCCGGAAAATTTCGACATATCTTCGCGTTTCACATCCCCAGGCCCCAAAACCACCGTCAGTTCAAAAGTTATATATAATTTATGTATGTATATGTATATCAGTTTATTGTGGACACGATAACTGCCGTAATTTTGTACCAATCACTTTGAATTTTTTACCGAATACGTATACCTATAAAATCTCGGTCGAGTTCGTTACTGGGCTAAATCGGTCGTTGGGGGGTGAAAATGGGGGGATTTTTTTTCGAAAAAGTGAAATATTGCTATAACTCTCTTAATATGTGAAATATCGAATCCGTTCAACATTCATACTATGTGTCGGATAAAGCCCAAAAATGTATGTTTGAAGAGTTTTTTTTATAGCACCAACCATTGACCAAAGGGGTGGGAAAAAGTGGGTTTTTCGGGAAACATTAATCATATCTCTCTTAATAGGCACAATATCAAAACCGTACAAAATGGACAATATTCCCATAATAATTACCTAAAACTTTTGTCTGAAAGAATTTTTGATATAACCCACCATTATGCCAAGGGATGAGAAAAATAATTTCGGAATTATAAGAAAATGCCAAGACCTATCAGTGGTTGCCATGGCAACACTACTAAATTGATGAGGGATGAGCCATCAGACGTTGCCAAGATAACGCACTTGCACGAGATCAGATTCAGATTTCCATCTAAGTGTGAAGCGGCTTCGGTGACGTAACTGGTAGCATGCTGAATGTTTATGCCCAAGGTCGCGAGTTCAAAGCCGGCCGAAGTCGTCGGATTTTCTAAGAGCGCCAAAAATCCCTCAGTATGCTTTCCTTTGGAGGGGAAGTTCCAACGTTCGTTGCGAGTTGCTGGTTGCGGTGGCATCTAGTAGCCAAGTTCACAGCTAGGTGTCGTTGACGGTAGTACCTGGTAGCAACATTAGTAACTACTGCTTGAAATTGACCGTCTGCAGTCCTTACCTGAATTACAGACTAATACAGCCATCCCAAAGTACACGGGGTTACATGACCGCGTTGTCGCAGCCCCTAAACTGAGGAACCAACCAAAATCTCTGCGGTAGATATAATTTTGCGTGAAGAAGTAACAGACCGTTACATAGTTGCACATCAGTGTCGAAACCTAGCATAAGGACAGTGTGACCACAAGTATAAAAATGGACCCCAAATGACAAGAAGGTTACCGTTCCCATAAGACAATAAAATGTTTAAAATAAGCATAAAATGACGAAAAACAAAGTTAATTAAGCTCCAATTATAAAATACCTTCTCGCATTAAATGAGGTCTGATCCTTCTACGAAAATCTGCATATTCTGCCTATTTTCGCCTATCCCCAAGTTTGTACGGTGAAATCTACCTCCGCCTTCCGGCGTGCCGAGAGGACTTTTTTTTTTTGATCAATCAAATTGAAGGGGTTCATCGGGAGGGGTGAAATTCTGAAGAAAATCAAATGGAAGAAAATGTCCTGACTCATTCACTCACTAATCATCGCCCAGCCAAAAATATTGAAGTTGGAAACATGGTATTTTGGGGATATGTTCGTTGTATGTCAAAACCATACACTAAGGGAGAATTTTTGGATATTCAGGCTCTAAAGGGGTCTTAAAGGTGTTAAACCTGCATTTCATTGAATAATAATATCTCACGAGTGGTTTCATTTGTGGATGTGATTCTCGGCATTAAACTAATCATTAAAAATAAGCAGACATGTGTCTAAGGGTTTTTCGATGTGGTGTATTATTATGAGGTGAAAGGGGGGGAAAAGTGGGGGTTGAAGGATTCCTAACGGAGCGTGTAGGCCTATCTCTTAAACGACATAGGCGAGAAATTTGAAACTCAGAGAAAAAAAATCAGCTAAATAAATAAGTAAATCGGTGTTCGACCGTTTTTTCATAAATTAACTTAAGGGGCCAATGGGGTGGGGGTGAAATTCTGGGGGAAAAAAGGAGAGAAAGTGTCCTAACTGACTGACTAACTCACTCATCAAACTCAGGGGGAAAAGACAGCTTAAAAAATAAGTTAATAGGTGTTCAAGAGTTTTTTCATCAATCCAATTTAAGGGGCCCATGGGGAGGGGTGAAATTCTGGTAAAATAATTGAAAGAAAATGTCCTGTCTGACTCACTCACTCATCACGCCCAGCGAAAACTATTAAAGTTGGAAAAATGATATTTTGGGAATATGTTCGCTGTATGTCCAAAACGTCAACTAAGGAATGATTTTTGTTTATTCGGGTTTTAAAGAGATGTTAAGGGGGTAAACGTGCATTTCATTGAATAACGATATCTCATGAGTTGTTTCTTTGGGGATGTGATATTCGATATATAAACTAATTATTAAAAATAATCAGACATATATCTAAGGGTTTATCGATGTGGTGTATATTATGAGGTGAAAGGGGTGAAAATTGGGGGTTGAGGGATTCTTAACGGAGCGTGTATCTCTTATGCGACATAGGCGAGAAGTTTGAAATTCGGCGAAAAAAAACTGCTTAAAATACAAGTAAATAGGTGTTCGACCATTTTTTCATAAATCCAATTTAAGGGGCCCTTGGAGAGGGGTGAAATTCTGGGGGGGGGGGACAGGAAAGAAAGTGTCCTAACTGATTGACTCACTTACTCACTCATCAAACTCAGGGGGAAAACAGCTTTAAATAAGTAAATAGGTGTTCGACCATTTGTTTCATAAATCCAATTTAAGGGGTTCATGGGGAGGGGTGAAATTATCAAAAATAAATGATAGAAAAAGTCCTGACTGACTCACTCACTCATCATCGCCCAGCCAAAATTATTGAAGTTAGAAACATGAAATTTTGGGAATATGTTCGTTGTATGTCGAAAAGGTCCACTAAGGAAAGAGTTTGAATATTCAGGTTCTAAATAGGTGTTAAGGGGTGTAAACGTGCATTTCATTGAATAACAATATCTCACGAGTGGTTGCATTTGGGGATGTGATACTTGGCATATATAGCCTACTAATCATTAAAAATAAGCTGACACATGTCTAATGGTTTTTCGATGTAGTGTATATTATGAGGTGAAAGGGATGAAAAGTGGGGGTTGAAAGATTCTTAAAGGAGCGTGTATCTCTTTAACGACATAGGCGAGGAGTTTGAAACTCGGAGGAAATCAATCAGCTTAAAAATAAATAAATAAAATAAATAGGTGTTCGACCGTTTTTTCATAAATGCATTTTAAGGGGCCTATGGAGAGGGGTGAAATTCTGGAAGAAAAACGTCCACTAAGGAAGGATTTTTGGATGTTCACTCTCATCGACCAACCAAAACTATTTAAGTTAGAAGAATGACATTTTGGGGATATGTTTGTTGTGTGTCGAAAACTTCTACTAATGAGGGATTTTTGGGTATTCAGGTTCTAAAGGGGTGTTAACGGGGTTAAACATGCATTTCATTGAATAACAATATGACACGACTATGACGCGAGCGAAGCGAGGCTAAAAATGAGATGGTGTGTGTCTGTGTATTACTCAATCACGCAAGTACCACTGGTCCGATTTACATGAATTTTACATGGAAGTAGCTGATTTACCTGGTTAACATGTAGGATACTTTTGATTTCAATACTTTGCACTATTTAAAGATGGCGACCATTTTAGTGACGTCACTACACCCTTTGGTTTCAAACTTTCATATTTCCATTTCAAATAAAAAGAGAACGCTAAGAAATAGCAAACTTTTGATGGCATATACGAGGTTTAAAATTACATTTTCTATCCGAAAGGTATCTCCAACGGTTAGCGAGTAAAACCTAAATTTGTGCTATAAAACACGGTCAACGCCGAGCGGTGTAGTTGGACAAAATGTTCCATCCTTAATCTCCCTCTGCGCAGCACCTCGCCTATCCCCTGTTTTAACTGTCACCTTCACATTTTATTTTATTTATGACGCGTAGCGAAGCACGGGTACTTCAGCTAGTAATATATAAAACGAAGTTCCCAATTCTTGGACGTGACGGGTAATCTCGAGAACCACTGGATGGATTTTGATGCGGTTTTCACCATTCTGTAAAGGATTTCTCGAGGAATGTTTGTGTAGAAAAACATTCATTTATGACCAAAAGATGCTGAGCAGCAACGATTTCAGTGAATCAAGTCAGAGAAAAATCCACTGTCCGTGCACCTTTTAAGCTTACGCTAGGTTAACCGTTAAAAAAAACTATATAGGCCTATGTGTGTAACAATTGTTCAGCATGATAAGTTCTACAATAAAGTCTCTATCTTTAATACATAGCCCATCGTATGTTGCATGTTGTATTTGGGTATCAAGAATAAGGGACATTTTTCTGTGAGCGTGCGACTCAGTTCTTTCATTCCATTTTTCAGCTAGTCACATGACTATTGACTGAGATCGATTGTTGAAAGTAAATCAGTCGAACACTGCAGCTTATTCTTGATTCCGTTTGGAGACAACTATGAAGCGTATTCAGTGATTCCGAATTCTACTAATTCTAATTACGAGGGTAGGGGAGACTTTCCTAACTCCGAAGCACAGCTAATTTCGCAGTATTTGAATGACACGAGTTCTTCAAATGAGCTGTGTTGAGACAAGCGTTTAATTTCTCTTAGCTGTGAATTTAGAAACGACAAATGCTACCATCTAGTGGTAAAATTGTGAAAACTCACCCTTATTTTGTTTGTTATGTATTTATTAATAACTAGCAGAAGTACCCGCTCTTCGAACGGTCTTCAGTATTAATAACCAGACACTATCAATTGAGCTACTGTTGCAATGGTTAGGGGCTTGTCATTCCTTTATAAGTTTATCAGAACGAAGTTAGTTTTCTGGGTATATCACACTGTTAATTTAACGGCCTTTAAATGTGGTTTACGGAGAGCCATTATAGACTCCCTAGTTTTGTGTCACACATTGAGAAGTGCAACATATGTTTTGGTCGTATTCCTAGGATATTTTTATTTATGTTTCGCCTATTTTAGCATGTATTTTGAAAAGTTTTTCCCTATACCAACCCTTCTATGAGAAGTACGGTGAAGAGTTTTATAATGATTGGTGTATTGACTCATGGTTACAATACCTAATTTTACGATGCTCCAAGCACCCGAACACGAGTTATAGTCGTACATAAACTTAAAGATATTTCAACCACATAGTGCCAAAGAAAATCATGTTTACAATGAACCCATTTGTCGACAAAAATATGATTAGTTAAAATGTGCTCTCAAACTAAATTCACATAACGTGTACTTCCTCACGTGAAAATAATATTGAAAACCTCGTAGACGAAACGCAATATAAGTCAAATAAAAGGTGACTCTCACCGTTGTGGGAAGTCCCCATCCCCAGGAAGACCCCTTTAATAAATTATAAAGGCTTGTGGTGCATGAAAATTCTGTTTTTTTAGCCTCCAATGGCCCAAATTCCCAAAAGTTGCAAAACACACTATTTCAATTCAGGAATTTTTGATAATAATGTTGCTGTTTGGAGATATTATAGACCTTCTGTACAACATATCGCACGAGTAAGTTGAGTTTAAAAATGCTAGGGTACCCCTTGACCCCCTTAAGCGGATTGATGAATTTTACAGTCTATGATTTTTTTTTCTTTTTTCATGATAACCTTATAGCCATTTTCAAACTTTTGGTTGGTTGGTTCCTTAGTTTAGGGGCTGCGACAACGCGGTCATGTAGCCCCGTGTACTTTGGGTGTGTGTAGAATCTGTCTGATAACCGGTGTTAATTGTGATGACTGTATTAGTGTGTGTATCTGTTTTTTTAATTCAAGTAGGGACTGCAACTTTGAATTTTCAAATAGTTCCTACTTTTGCCGCCAAGCGCCACCGTCAACGACTACTAGGCCTAGTTCAGAACTAGCTACTAGACGGCTCTTGGCAACGAACGTAGCAACCTAAGAGCGTTGTTTACATTCTTAACCTATCCAATTTAGTTTCACACAGGTGTAATTAGTGGAAAGATCTTTAACATGCCATAAATCTATGACATGGGACCGCCGGCTTTACTTCCCCTCCGAAGGAAGGCATACTGAGGGATTTTTAACGCTCTTAAAAAATTTAATAAATTGAGTGGCATTGCTTCTTACAGAAATAGATGGAAAGTTGGAGGTCACCTCTTGAGATACAGTTGTCATGGTTACCGGCTTGCATTCATTAGTTTCTTCTTGTTCTTCTTCTACTTTCGGATGGGCCAACTAAGGACCACGACGTTCAACTTTTCAGCTTGGCGAGGGACTTGATGTTTGCCCAATATTCGGGCATTCTCTGACTATGTTTCTCCTATCTCTCCTTTGTCCAGATGATGCCGGTTTTCTTACAGGGTGGCCTGTCCTGAAAACTCTTCTGTGTATGTATCTTTCTGAGATTATCTTCAGATCTTTGATGTCCTTGTTAACTTCTGTTAACCACGGTGTCACGCTCTTTCTATTCTTCCAGTAGTTAAGAAGCCAGTTGTTTAGTCTTGTTGGGTTCATCCTTGAGACATGTCCGTAGAAAGCCAGACGTCTGTTCCTGGCCACAACTGTGATTTTCTCAGTATATCTATATAGCTCCTGATTTGGTCTCTTCAGTACTCGTCACCAAGTTTTATTAGTTTACTATCTGACCCGGCAGACGTTGTCCTGCCAATCAAAGAAAGTGTTGGGGTTTTGACTTTGTTAGTTGCAGTGCTTTTGGATTCCCAATATTTTCTTCTTTTTCCGTTAACCACCTCTAAACTATTACTAAAAAATAATTTACTATCTCAGATACATTCACCTGAGCGTGATCAACAACTCATGAAAGTTACATCGCAATGAACGCAAACGGGACTGCTGAAATGATTAGAGCCCAGTCACACATTTGTTGAATATACTCGTACGCTACCTATTGTAAAATGGATTTACTAACTCGAAAATCTTTCCTGGCGTGAACACAACAACTCATCAAAGTTTCATCGCAATCGGATGAATGGCATATGAACGCATACGGGATTTTGTTTAAACTATTCGTGCCGTCACTCATTTGTTGAATCTTCTTGTGCGCCACCCATTGAAAAACGGACTTACTAATTCATGAAACTTCGCAGAACTGTACTCAGCTCTCCAAAGTTTTATCACACTCGGATGAATGGTATATGATCGCATACGCGACTTTATTGAAAAGATTCACGCGCTGTCGCTTATTAGTTCAATCCACCCGTTTGCTACCAATTGTAAAATGGATTTACTAAATCAGAAACCTTCCCTGGAGTGTACACAACAACTCAACAAAGTTTCATCTCTATCGGACGATTGTATATGAACGCATACGAGCCTTTGTCGAAACACCTCGCGCGTCGTCGCTCATTTGTTGAATCCATTCGTGCGCTACCTATTATAACATGGATTTACTAAGTCAGAAACCTTGCCTGTAGTGTACACAACCTCTCACCCAAGTTTCATCGCTATCGGACGAATGGTATGTGAACGCATACTGGTCTTTGTTGAAACGCTTCGCCCGTCGTCGCTCATTTGTTGAATCTACTTGTGCGATACCTATTGTTAAGTGGATTTACTAAGCCAGAAACCTTCCCTGTAGTGTACACAACATCTCACCCAAGTTTCATCGCTATCAGACGAATGGTATATGAACGCATACGGGACTTTGTTGAAACGCTTCGCGCGTCGTCACTCATTTGTTGAATCTACTCGTGCACTACCTATTATAACATGGATTTACTAAGCCAGAAACCTTTCCTGTAGTGTACACAACCTCTCACCCAAGTTTCATCGCTATCGGACGAATGGTATGTGAACGCATACAGGACTTTGTTGAAACGCTTCGCCCGTCGTCGCTCATTTGTTGAATCTACTCGTGCGCTACTTATTGTTAAGTGGATTTACTAAGCCAGAAACCTTACCTGAAGTGTACAGAACATCTCACCCAAGTTTCATCGCAATGGGAAGAATGGTATATGAACGCATGTGGACTTTCTTGAAACAAACGTACGCCATTTTGTTGAAGCTACTCGCGCGCCATCTATTGTAAATTGGATTTACTACGCCTATAACTTTTCCGGGACTGTGCACAACTACTTACCAAAATTTGATCGCAATCGGACGAATTGTATATGAACGCATCGCCATTACGCATTTGTTTAAACTACACGCGCGCTATCTATTGTGAAATGGATTATCTATGCCTATGATCATCCCGGAAGTGTTTAAAACAACTCACCAAAATTTGATCGCAATCGGATGAATGGTTTATGAACGCATAAAAGACGAACACACAGACATTCCTTTATATATATATACAAGCTGTACCCGGCATGCATTGCAATGCCAATCAAAGAAAGTGTTGGCGTTGAAATTCTGTTTCTTGAAGTGCTTTTGGATACACAACATGTTTTTCAATTTCCGTTAACTGCCTCTAAGCTATCGTAAAATGGATTTTCTAATTTAGAACCTTTCATGGGAGCGTGCACAACAACTTTCAAAAGTTTCATCGCAATCGGATGAATGGCATATGAACGTATACGGGATTTTGTTTGAACGATTCGTGCGCTGTCACTCATTTGTTGAATCTACTCGTACGCTACCTATTGAGAAATGGATTTACTAAGTCGAAACCCTTCCCTGGCGTGTACACAATAACTCATGAATGATTCATCGCAATCGGATGAATGGTATATTGTGACCGTCAGCCGGGTGGCAACGGCACATATTTGTGAGTGACCTTCAGAAGTCCTCCGGTAAAGCTGTCGGGATAGCCAACAACCGCGATGACTCTCCTAACATCACCCCCGTCGGACCTTTAAAAGTTTGCCGTGAGGATCAGGTGAACTTCCTAACAATAGGCCAATGCGGCACGAGGTTCTATAGTCCAAGGGGAGCGTGGTACATGGTTGCGATGGTCAAAGACGGCCTAAGGAAAGGTTCACCTCAAAAACTAGACTGTGAAATTAAACATCCAGGCTTATGTAAAACACCGTGAAAATTTATTGTAGATTTCCACAAACCCCTATCCTAGTTCGGAGGGTTATATTCGGCTAATCCGCAAGCTAAAAGTTAATGATAATAAAAGTTCAAGTCCCTAACAATGAAGTTACATTAACCCTCGCGAAAGATCTAATACACAATAAGTAAGCAATAGCAACAACGCTGGGTAAATGGTACGACGCAAAATCCCTAATACAAGTTACATGATCAAGCTAATATAAAGTTACATTTAAGTGAAGGAGCAAAGCAAAGCTAAGTTATGGTGGTACCATTTCCACATTTACATTTAACTTTTCTAGCTAAGTCCTATCAGTTAACATTCAAAGTTACGGCGGTGACGTCCGTAATAGCAAAACAGTTACAATACAAAGCTAAGTGTACAGCCATTTAAAAACAATTAATCTGATCAACAATCATGTGCTAAATAGCACGCAATAAAGGTAACATGGGGAAAAATACAGTTTCATGACATCAATAATTATAGTACAACACAGTTTTTATTATAATGCCTTCCTGCCCCATGGTTAACTCTTTGTAAACCATTGTCATCTAGCTTGATAGTAATGTCGGTGATAACGTAGTTAAAACCACGTCTGACAATCACATGGCCTGCGCTCCACACACTATGAACTAATGGTTCATGTGTGCGCCAGGTCACAACAAAAATGTCTACAGTCTTCGTCGTTTCCAATAAAGGAAATCCCTTCATCTGCACGGCCATGTCAGCAGGTTCAAATGTAAGAATGTCAAAGTTTAAATGGAAATAATATGTTAGTTAGATCTTGTTTAAAACAATTATGCGGATGATGTTTATTATGTCGATTTATGTTCCTTCCGTAGGTTTATGGCGTATTCTGACAAAGGCCTGACAAGGAGTAGTCTTCTAAAGATCATTCTCCCGCAGCAAAACATCGACTCAATAGTCGGAAAACTCAACGAGCAAACTCGGCTCGGACTCACAATAACACGAGTAATCAGCGGTAAATACCTCGCTTTCAACAACTCTCATAATAATGCCTCATAACAACAACAGATGCGCGACTTACAACAATGGCACGTCTTACTCACTCAAGGCACATAATATCATGGGTTACCTGCGGCAAAAACCTCGCATTTAATAACCAAATTGCCTTCATTATAATTTGCCTCTCTCAAGAGGATCGCCAACAATGCATAAAGAAACCTGACAACCCTGGACATGTCGAAATGACATTCCTCGCAGAAAAATATCTAACAGTATGAAAATCCAAGAAAAACAAATGAACAAAAATACAGTAAGAAACACTGGGTTTCATGAGCAATAGCTGCATTGAAAGAAAGAGATGAATGAAATCAACATTCTGTCCTATGTTATCGTAGTTCTGTCTCGCTTTCAAGCATTTGTTTTCAAGGTTACTGGGTCAACAAACCAGTTTATTGGTGACAACTTCACAAATTGCAGTCCTTCACTGACCACATTTTTCAACAGGCAAGGCCGGCTAGTTTTAACATTATATAATACCGTAATATTTGGCCTTGTCATTCTTAGCATATGCTTGGTTCAAAAACCTTATAGAATCCGTGTGCTAAACACGTTACAATTTAACTGTACAATAAAGTATCGCAGTCCTTCATTTCAAAGAATAGTAAATCACAGACATAACAGCATGTCTCACGAGCTTCTTTGCTCATCAAAGATATAACACTTATTAAGTTCTCAGTATAACATTAACACCTGTGTCCTCATGACAGAAACAAAGTAGTAACAAATTGATAAATATGGCACAGATCTGCAACTCTAGACCTGCATAATGATGCGATAGTGCACTTAGTTCGATGCTTGACATCTACACTTTCTCCAAAATAATAAATCTGTCAGTATTTGACTATAAATTGGCTTCTGAGCGCTTTCAAAAATGAAAATACAGCATATTTTTATAAAACTGGAAACTACAGTTGGTTTCCTAACGATACGACCTATCTAACGAGGTCATAAGTCTCAACAGACTGGTTGCAAAGATTGCAGTTAAATAAAGTGACGATGACATCTGAATGAAACCACGGATAAATATCCTACACATGGCTGAGCAAAATAGCTGCAAATGATTACAGTCATGTTTGGCAGTGGGTCGGCTATAACGTGGTACGACGTCCATCAGGACGGCACCAGGGTTAACCAAAACTGGTCTACCCCACAGGGTGACTCACAATGACTGAAATAAACAACAATTATACTAATTACAACCCTACCTAGCAAATGGCTGACACATAAGAGCGGTTGATTCACAAAAAAAACTACGATATCTAAATATACCACCGCGGACTATTACAAAAGAAAGGGTGCCCAAACTCACGACTTTTGGTAGCTCTCACATCGGCTCAGACATTCATCGACCAGGGTCGCGAAAAACTCTGCTTGGCTCTCCAGCATGGTCCTGTCCTCCACGGATTCACCAATCTGGACCTCCCAAGCAACCAGGATTCGTTCGCCTCCGGATGATGGTCTCCCAAAAGGTCTGGAATGTGCCTGGAAGTCGGCATCCACGTTCCTTCGTCTGCGTCCTCGGCATCCTGACGTTCCATCAAGCTGGTGGTCTCCATCACGACGTCTCCCTCATACCGGAATGGTATTAGCCCATAATCGTCTTCTTCACCATGGCGTGGAAAAGTTCAATGTCTTGCATGATGTCGAAATATCTCGTTCCTCTCGGCGTTTTGGCGTGATTATTGTGGACGATGCAAATAATAGTGTTCTCCACAGTATTTTGTAGTTTTCAGCCTGTTGATCCTCAAGATTCAACACGATGCGATGCTTTGCTTGTTAGCACGTGCAATTGTATCACGTTTTATCAATCACGTGGCATCCGCGATAAAATTGATATTTTCAATTCAGAATTTCCGTAGCAATAATGTTGTGATCGTTGGCAGTAATAATCACGTCGTCTTGGCACAATTATCAGACGATAACTCTTATATTTTCGGCTTGGCACTTTGCCCTTCCACTTACACGTGGGAAAAATATCTGGCGTATGGCACCAATTACAGTTTGTAGAAAATATTGCCTAATATGGCCTTTCGTAGAACAATAATATGTCCACAATGTGTGACAACGTTAGTATAGTTATTTTCAACACACGATGCAGTCGGATGCTCACTTGAGCACAAAAATATTTATAATGTCCACGTCGCGACGGACGGATACTCGAAACACGCCTGTCTGGCGTCAGATCTCCAGATGTAGTCGTCGTCACTGACTTTCACTCGGAAGTAGGTCGCCAAAACGAAGTCATTGAGCGACTACTTTCATAGCTCCTTGCGTATCTGCAAGTGTTATACCTTACCAAAAACGTAATAATCATTCACCAAAATGATTCAATAATACAGAATGACGAATTAGAATATTCTGAGTCTTATGAAAGGATAAAAGTGATTAACAAGACCTCCAAAGTCAAAAATGCAATTGAGCGCTACTTCAAAGAGTATAGCATGAGCTCTCTGCTCCACGTGGTATTCTGGGTATGTTCAAAAGTACTACATCCCATAATAATTATTCCGTCACAAAAATATCACATGAACCATAGCTCAGCGGGTTCATCTGCCTCTCCGTCGTTTCAAAGAAAATGTTGGGACGACATTTTATTTGCCTCTATAATTCATTCATGTGTGATATTTTTTTTAGATTGGCGGCGTTGAAAGTTCCAATACGTTCTCCAGTTCTGATGTCTTCAATGACATAACTCCCATTATTCAACGGCTGTCTAACACGACTAGGGCCGTAATACAAGGAAAGGAATTTCCCGTATACGCGGTCAATTGGATTAGAAATTCCGGGTCTCCTTATAAGGATAAGGTCTCCCACCTCAAGTGGTTCTCTGAATCTCTGGCGTCTTGTTCTCCTCAAGCGTTTGGCAGCTTGTCTGTCTAAAGTATCTCTAGCAGCTAACAGTCTGCTGGCATGCGATGGTTGTAAACAAGGTCCAATGATGAGAAAATTTTCTTCCCTTTAAACTTCCTAAGGATGTCCCTAATCTTAGGCGGTCTGTCGTGCTCGGGAGCCAGGCGTTCGTTTAAAGCCCTTGCGTCGAGACAAAGCCTCAAACTTCCATCAACCTTAACCACAGGTATAATTGGATTCAGAAAAGGAGTCGGTGACTTCTTAATCGTGCCTGCTACTTCCATCTCATGGATCTTCCTTGCAGCTTCCTCGCGGTGTTTTTCAGCAATCGGGTAAATTTTCTTCTGAAATGGAGAGTCGTCTAATAAAATGAGGTCATATTCATAATTCATAATTTCGCCAGGAGCAGTATCGAATATGTCCCAATATTCATTTAGTGTAGTAGCCAAATTCTCTTGCATGGTTGTGGATATTAATCCTGCCTCTCCGTCGGCATCAAGTGTTTCCTCAGTTTCCTTGCTATTAAGTTGCTCGACAACGTCGACTTCGGACAGGAATTCCGGTTCATCTACCACAAGGTTCATCTCTATAGGTTCGTTCGGTTTAAATTCGACAGTATTGCGTCCCATGTCGATAATACCGTCATACTTCCTCATGAAATCAGCCCCTAGTATGACATCATGATGCAAACCTTTCATAACTAAGAATTCGTGCAAATACACGTGGCTTGTGATTCTCAATGTGCACAAAACCTGTATCTTGCACGTCACAACCCGGTCAGGTATCACTCCTCTGACACGAATAGTGGAAACAGGCAGCTCTGTCACCTCAGAGTTAGCCTTCAACTTAGCATAGCAATCTGCAGAGATTACACTGATCATTGCGCCAGTATCGATCAGAATTATAACACTGCATCCATTGAGAGTGGCTACTATTTTGGGTAAACGTGTTGGCTCATAACTGTGGTTCGTCGTTCGTCGTTCGTCGAGTAAATCCTGTTGGATGGGCTCCCAGAGTAAAATATCTGTCGTCACTCTGTGCTCAGCCAAACTAGACTGTCTTAATTTTTCGGCGTTTTCTTTTTCCTTTGTTGTGACTAGAGGTACCAGGCTGGTTCTGTCCTGCCTCTGACGTCACATTTCTTTCTTCCCTCGAAGTAGGGTTCCTTTCTCCCTCTTTTCTATTTTGGCTCTCTCTCAATTGCTGGAGGTACTCGCGGCTCTCGCGCGCTCTCCCTTCCCAGTCACGGTCCGGATGGTAACGTGGATCACGTCCTCGTTGGTAACCTCCGTTATACCTGTAGTCTCGCCGGATCCTTCCTCTTCCTGACGGACCTTCCTGGTTCCCACGACGGTTATTGTCGTGACGACGGTTGTCGCTCGCCCCATTATCGAACCTACGATTCCAATATGTTCTATTGTCTTCTCTCTGGTTCCTTGAATATGGAGTATTACTCCACTCTCTCCAGTTACGGCGGTATTCATTGTTGTATTCTGGCCGAGGATTCCCAGAGTTCTGTGATGCTTCTTGTGTCTGGCTAACTTTGTCCACAGTCGTGACGTTAACGTGACGCTCTTCACGCCTGTCAACCTTCTGTTGACGGTGAGTTGGAAATTGCTCCGCGTTAGCATCAAGACATCGTAATATCTGATCACACTGTTGAAATGTCGTCGCCCCTGCAGCGATTAGTACTCTTTGCACGTCGGCTGGGTATTGCCATACTATGGTATTCACTAAATCCTGCTCCGATAAAGGAGGCTGAAGATTTCTCAATTTAGCAAGCTGGGTTGCAAAGTAATTTGCGTAGCGAGTTGGCATGTTGGAACTGTATCGGCGAGTGTACATTTCAGCCCTTATACTTTGCTGAACGTCACTCGACCAATACGTCCTCAGTAGTGCTTCTTTAAAGTCTTGATACCCGGAGAATGAATATTTAAAAGCCCGATATCAAGTTGCTGCTTGTCCATCCAGAAGACGTTCAATAACTCGAAGTTCTCTTTCAGGAGTTACGAGTGTGTCTCGTAAATAGCTCTCGACGTTCGTGAGAAATTCTACAGGAGTCACTCCGCTTCCTGTGCCAGTGAATTTAGCGGGTTGCTCTTCCCTTGACCTTATCACTGTGACATTACCCTGAGTATTATCACTGTGACATTACCCTGAGTATTAGCAGTACGGTATGTATTCTGCATGTAGTTGTTTGACGGCGTGTTAGTTTCAGGATCCAGTCTATTTATAGCTGGTCTGAACGGGTTAGCATCGTAATTTAACGTCTGGCTTGGCGCTGTTGCATTAAACTGCCAAGGTCGTGTATCGGCATGTACACTTGACTGTACATTACTAGTCCAAAATTCCGGCGTTTCACGTGTATTTCCCATCGGCGGTTGCAAATCTACTCCCCTCGGAAGTGCTTCTAACCTGTCGAGCCTCTCCTCGATGACTTCTAATTCTTGTATATTCCTGTTGGCGACTTTGCTCCCTAAATCATTTAGTTGCAACTCGATTCGTTCAACTTTACCTTTGAGATTTTGGTCCACCTCACGAATAGCTGATTTGAGGTTACGACTCAACTCGAGCCTATCAATAATCGTTATTTCCTCAATCTTTTTCTGCAATGTTGCAATTTCGCCCTCAACCTGAGATACGTTACTCTGGATATGGTTGATATCATCCTTGACTCCATTTACATTGGCGTCGACTGTAGTTTTATGCTCCACGAATTCGCCTCTCAACATCATCAGGTCGACTTTGTGCTCCTCCCTGTGAACATCTACAGTATCACGTAAGCCTGTGACAGTTTCTTTTAGTTCCGCGATGTCTTTCCGGTTAGAATTAAGTTCCTACCTAACCTCAAGCATGTTATCCACGATGGTCTTCACGTTGTTATTAACGGCGTTAGCTGCACCTCTCATTAATACCAGTCCTAGGTTCATGGTAGCCATATCCTTTTTTACGTTGTCCATAAAACCTTCTACGTGATTCAGCCTAGTCCCAAATTCTTCTCTGGTGTGCTCGATATCAGCTTGGACGTCTAACTGTACTTTATTTATAGCGGTCTGAATTTGAGCCGTGTGCTCCTCGAGTCAGGTTTGCACATCCTGTCTTGCCCTATTCATTTCTTCCGTTAATGTGTCTACGCGCTGGCTTGCCTCCTGGTGGTGACGAATCACGTCTATCCTTACCGCTGCCAAAACTGCCGTTAAGTCATTTTTCACTTCTACCCTGTACGAGTCCATTTCGGCCCTGACCTTCGTTAGATCGGTCCTAACGTCTTTAACAGTACGGGTGTTTATCTCTAAATCTAAACGTACTTCATTAATTGATTGGGTATTTACCTCAAGGTTCTGCCTGACATTGTCAACAGACTGAGTGTTTATCTCGAGGTTCTGCCTGACCTGGTCCACATGACCATTTATATCACCTACTTCCTGTCTAACATTGTCAATAGCTTGTGAATTAACCTCTAAGGCTTGTGTAGTCACACTCAAGTCACTAGTAAGTTGTTGGAGGTTAGCGTTGACACCTGCCAACATCTCAGCGAACACTCTGCGAATCATATCCTCATCCATTTGACAAGAATTTATATTGAGAGAAACGAGGGATCAATCATGATGGAAACTTACAGCTATGATAGTAACGTGGTGGTATAAAGCTTGTTTCGACTTAATAAATATCACGAGTACAGCTGGAGTATGCAAACTAAGTGCTTCTACATTTACTAATACAACGGTGAGCAAAGCAAAGTATTACATTTACTTAGGATGAGGCATTATCTAAGAAAAACCCTATCTTTCATTTATTCAATACAAGCTGTACCCGGCATGCGTTGCAATGCCAATCAAAGAAAGTGTTGGCGTTGAAATTCTGTTTCTTGAAGTGCTTTTGGATACACAACATGTTAACTGCCTCTAAGCTATCATAAAATGGATTTTCTAATTTAGAACCATTCGAGGGAGCGTGCACAACAACTTTCAAAAAGTTTCATGGCTGTCACTCATTTGTTGAATCTAATCGTACGCTACCTATTGTGAAATGGATTTACTAAGTCGAAACCCTTCCCTGGCGTGTACACAATGACTCATCAATGATTCATCGCAATCGGATGAATGGTATATGCACGTATAGGGGTTTTTGTTTAAACGATTCGTGCGCTGTCACTCATTTGTTGAATCTACTCGTGCGCTACCTATTTAGAAATGTATTACTAAGTCGAAGCCCTTCCCTGGCGTGTACACAATAACTCATCAAGTTTTCATCGCAATCGAAGAATGTTATATGAACGCAATAGGGAATTTTGTTGAAACGCTTCGCGCGTCGTCACCCATTTGTTGCATCTACTCTTGCGCTACTTATTGTGAAATGGATTTACTAAGTCCCCTTCCCTGGCGGGTACAAAATAACTGATCAATGTTTCATCGCAATCGGATGAATAGTATATGAACGCATACCTGATTTTGTTTAAACGATTCGCACTCCGTCACTCATTTGTTGAATCTACTCGTGCGCTACCTACTGTAAAATGTATTTACTAAGTTAGAAACCGTCACGTAAGTGTCCACAACATCTCACCCAAGTTTCATCGCTATCGTCGTTCATTTGTCGAATCTACTCGTGTGCTACCTACTGTGAAATGTATTTACTAAGCCAGAAACCTTCCTTGGAGTGTCAACCATATTTCACCCAAGTTTCACCGCTAACGGCAGAATGGTATATGACCTTATACGGGACTTTGTTGAAACGCTTCGCGCGTCGTCCCTCATTTGTTGAATCAACTTGTGCGCTGCATATTGTATAGGGGATTTACTAAGCCAGAAATTTTCCATGACGTGTACACAACATCTCACCCAAGTTTCATAGGTACGGACGAATGGTAAATGTATGCATACGGGACTTGGTTGAAACGCTTCGCGTGTCGTCGCTCATTTGTTGATTCTACTCTTGCGCTACATATTGTAATATGGATGTACTCAGTCAGAAACCTTCCCTGGAGTGTACACAACATCTCACCCAAGTTTCATCGCAATCGGATGAATGGTATGTGAACGTATACGGGACGTTGTCGAAACGCTTCGCGCGTAGTCACTCATTTGTTGAACATAAACGTGCGCTTCGTATTGTAAAATGGATTTACTTAGCCAGAAACCTTTCCTGGAGTGTACACAACAATTCACCAAACATTTATCACTATCAGACGAATGGTATATGACTTTATACGGGACTTTGTTGAAACGCTTCGCGTGTCATCGCTCATTTGTTGAATCCACTGGTGCGCTACCTATTGTAAAATGTATGTACTAAGCCAGAAACCTTCCCTGGAGTGTACACAGCATCTCACCCAAGTTTCATCGCTATCGGATGAATGGTATATGAAATTAAATGGGACTTTGTTGAAACGCTTCGCGCGCCGTTGCTCATTTGTTGAATCTACGCGTGCACTACCTACTGTAAAATGGATTTACTAAGTCAGAAACCATCCTTGGAGTGTACTCAACATCTCACCCAAGTTTCATCGCAATCGGACGAATGGTATATGAACACATACGGGACTTTGTTGAAATGCTTCGCGCATCGTCGCTCATTTGTTGAATCTACGCGTGCGCTACCTATTGTAAAATGGATTTACTAAGTCAGAAACCTTCCTTGGAGTGTACTCAACATCTCACCCAAGTTTCATCGCTATCGGACGAATGGTATATGAACACATACGGAACTTTGTTGAAATGCTTCGCGCATCGTCGCTCATTTGTTGAATCTACGCGTGCGCTACCTATTGTAAAATGGATTTACTAAGTCAGAAACCATCCTTGGAGTGTACTCAACATCTCACCCAAGTTTCATCGCAATCGGACGAATGGTATATGAACACATACGGGACTTTGTTGAAATGCTTCGCGCATCGTCGCTCATTTGTTGAATCTACGCGTGCGCTACCTATTGTAAAATGGATTTACTAAGTCAGAAACCTTCCTTGGAGTGTACTCAACATCTCACCCAAGTTTCATCGCAATCGGACGAATGGTATATGAACACATACGGGACTTTGTTGAAATGCTTCGCGCATCGTCGCTCATTTGTTGAATCTACGCCTGCGCTACCTATTGTAAAATGGATTTACTAAGTCAGAAACCTTCCTTGGAGTGTACTCAACATCTCACCCAAGTTTCATCGCAATCGGACGAATGGTATAAGAACACATACGGGACTTTGTTGAAATGCTTCGCGCATCGTCGCTCATTTGTTGAATCTACGCGTGCGCTACCTATTGTAAAATGGATTTACTAAGTCAGAAACCTTCCTTGGAGTGTACTCAACATCTCACCCAAGTTTCATCGCAATCGGACGAATGGTATATGAACGCATAGGAGACATACACACCCACAGACAAACTATCACGTAAGATTGATTTTTATATATATAGATAAAAAAACTCACCCCATGGTCTTCTATCAAATATGAATGCCATGCGGTCTATTGATCTGCAGTACGACTTTCTAAGTTCGTCCCAGTCCTGTCAATTTACCATTATTCAAATATTAAGATCCTCCTAAATATCGGCATAAGAAAATATACAGGGCGCCATCTGATGATCACCATGTTGACATCTGGCTCCATGTATAGGGAGTCAATCAATGTGTTACCATGTCAACGTCTCTCCCCACGTATAGGGAGCCAATTTATGTGCGACCTATACGTCGGTTTCCACGTTAACATCGTGCACCATGTCAACCTCGTAGCCCCATTAGTTGGGCCGCCATTTTATGTGACCGTCAGCCGGGTGGCAACGGCACATATTTGTGAGTGACCTTCAGAAGACCTCCGGTAAAGCTGTCGGGATAGCCAACAACCGCGATGACTCTCCTAACATCTCCCCCGTCGGACCTTTAAAAGTTTGCCGTGAGGATCAGGTGAACTTCCTAACAATAGGCCAATGCGGCACGAGGTTCTATAGTCCACGGGGAGCATGGTACATGGTTGCGATGGTCAAAGACGGCCTAAGGAAAGGTTCACCTCAAAAACTAGACTGTGAAATTAAACATCCAGGCTTATGTAAAACACCGTGAAAATTTATTGTAGATTTCCACAAACCCCTATCCTAGTTCGGAGGGTTATATTCGGCTAATCCGCAAGCTAAAAGTTAATGATAATAAAAGTTCAAGTCCCTAACAATGAAGTTACATTAACCCTCGCGAAAGATCTAATACACAATAAGTAAGCAATAGCAACAACGCTGGGTAAATGGTTCGACGCAAAATCCCTAATACAAGTTACATGATCAAGCTAATATGAAGTTACATTTAAGTGAAGGAGCAAAGCAAAGCTAAGTTATGGTGGTACCATTTCCACATTTACATTTAACTTTTCTAGCTAAGTCCTATCAGTTAACATTCAAAGTTACGGCGGTGACGTCCGTAATAGCAAAACAGTTACAATACAAAGCTAAGTGTACAGCCATTTAAAAACAATTAATCTGATCAACAATCATGTGCTAAATAGCACGCAATAAAGGTAACATGGGGAAAAATACAGTTTCATGACATCAATAATTATAGTACAACACAGTTTTTATTATAATGCCTTCCTGCCCCATGGTTAACTCTTTGTAAACCATTGTCATCTAGCTTGATAGTAATGTCGGTGATAGCGTAGTTAAAACCACGTCTGACAATCACATGGCCTGCGCTCCACACACTATGAACTAATGGTTCATGTGTGCGCCAGGTCACAACAAAAATGTCTACAGTCTTCGTCGTTTCCAATAAAGGAAATCCCTTCATCTGCACGGCCATGTCAGCAGGTTCAAATGTAAGAATGTCAAAGTTTAAATGGAAATAATATGTTAGTTAGATCTTGTTTAAAACAATTATGCGGATGATGTTTATTATGTCGATTTATGTTCCTTCCGTAGGTTTATGGCGTATTCTGACAAAGGCCTGACAAGGAGTAGTCTTCTAAAGATCATTCTCCCGCAGCAAAACATCGACTCAATAGTCGGAAAACTCAACGAGCAAACTCGGCTCGGACTCACAATAACACGAGTTATCAGCGGTAAATACCTCGCTTTCAACAACTCTCATAATAATGCCTCATAACAACAACAGATGCGCGACTTACAACAATGGCACGTCTTACTCACTCAAGGCACATAATATCATGGGTTACCTGCGGCAAAAACCTCGCATTTAATAACCAAATTGCCTTCATTATAATTTGCCTCTCTCAAGAGGATCGCCAACAATGCATAAAGAAACCTGACAACCCTGGACATGTTGAAATGACATTCCTCGCAGCAAAATATCTAACTAACAGTATGAAAATCCAAGAAAAACAAATGAACAAAAATACAGTAAGAAACACTGGGTTTCATGAGCAATAGCTGCATTGAAAGAAAGAGATGAATGAAATCAACATTCTGTCCTATGTTATCGTAGTTCTGTCTCGCTTTCAAGCATTTGTTTTCAAGGTTACTGGGTCAACAAACCAGTTTATTGGTGACAACTTCACAAATTGCAGTCCTTCACTGACCACATTTTTCAACAGGCAAGGCCGGCTAGTTTTAACATTATATAATACCGTAATATTTGGCCTTGTCATTCTTAGCATATGCTTGGTTCAAAAACCTTATAGAATCCGTGTGCTAAACACGTTACAATTTAACTGTACAATAAAGTATCGCAGTCCTTCATTTCAAAGAATAGTAAATCACAGACATAACAGCATGTCTCACGAGCTTCTTTGCTCATCAAAGATATAACACTTATTAAGTTCTCAGTATAACATTAACACCTGTGTCCTCATGACAGAAACAAAGTAGTAACAAATTGATAAATATGGCACAGATCTGCAACTCTAGACCTGCATAATGATGCGATAGTGCACTTAGTTCGATGCTTGACATCTACACTTTCTCCAAAATAATAAATCTGTCAGTATTTGACTATAAATTGGCTTCTGAGCACTTTCAAAAATGAAAATACAGCATATTTTTATAAAACTGGAAACTACAGTTGGTTTCCTAACGATACGACCTATCTAACGAGGTCATAAGTCTCAACAGACTGGTTGCAAAGATTGCAGTTAAATAAAGTAACGATGACATCTGAATGAAACCACGGATAAATATCCTACACATGGCTGAGCAAAATAGCTGCAAATGATTACAGTCATGTTTGGCAGTGGGTCGGCTATAACGTGGTACGACGTCCATCAGGACGGCACCAGGGTTAACCAAAACTGGTCTACCCCACAGGGTGACTCACAATGACTGAAATAAACAACAATTATACAAATTACAACCCTACCTAGCAAATGGCTGACACATAAGTGCGGTTGATTCACAAAAAAAACTACGATATCTAAATATACCACCGCGGACTATTACAAAAGAAAGGGTGCCCAAACTCACGACTTTTGGTAGCTCTCATATCGGCTCAGACATTCATCGACCAGGGTCGCGAAAAACTCTGCTTGGCTCTCCAGCATGGTCCTGTCCTCCACGGATTCACCAATCTGGACCTCCCAAGCAACCAGGGTTCGTTCGCCTCCGGATGATGGTCTCCCAAAAGGTCTGGAATGTGCCTGGAAGTCGGCATCCACGTTCCTTCGTCTGCGTCCTCGGCATCCTGACGTTCCATCAAGCTGGTGGTCTCCATCACGACGTCTCCCTCATACCGGAATGGTATTAGCCCATAATCGTCTTCTTCACCATGGCGTGGAAAAGTTCAATGTCTTGCATGATGTCGAAATATCTCGTTCCTTTCGGCGTTTTGGCGTGATTATTGTGGACGATGCAAATAATAGTGTTCTCCACAGTATTTTGTAGTTTTCAGCCTGTTGATCCTCAAGATTCAACACGATGCGATGCTTTGCTTGTTAGCACGTGCAATTGTATCACGTTTTATCAATCACGTGGCATCCGCGATAAAATTGATATTTTCAATTCAGAATTTCCGTAGCAATAATGTTGTGATCGTTGGCAGTAATAATCACGTCGTCTTGGCACAATTATCAGACGATAACTCTTATATTTTCGGCGTGGCACTTTGCCCTTCCACTTACACGTGGGAAAAATATCTGGCGTATGGCACCAATTACAGTTTGTAGAAAATATTGCCTAATATGGCCTTTCGTAGAACAATAATATGTCCACAATGTGTGACAACGTTAGTATAGTTATTTTCAACACACGATGCAGTCGGATGCTCACTTGAGCACAAAAATATTTATAATGTCCACGTCGCGACGGACGGATACTCGAAACACGCCTGTCTGGCGTCAGATCTCCAGATGTAGTCGTCGTCACTGACTTTCACTCGGAAGTAGGTCGCCAAAACGAAGTCATTGAGCGACTACTTTCATAGCTCCTTGCGTATCTGCAAGTGTTATACCTTACCAAAAACGTAATAATCATTCACCAAAATGATTCAATAATACAGAATGACGAATTAGAATATTCTGAGTCTTATGAAAGGATAAAAGTGATTAACAAGACCTCCAAAGTCAAAAATGCAATTGAGCGCTACTTCAAAGAGTATAGCATGAGCTCTCTGCTCCACGTGGTATTCTGGGTATGTTCAAAAGTACTACATCCCATAATAATTATTCCGTCACAAAAATATCACATGAACCATAGCTCAGCGGGTTCAATATGAACGTATACGGGGTTTTGTTTAAACGATTCGTGCGCTGTCACTCATTTGTTGAATCTACTCGTGCGCTACCTATTGAGAAATGTATTACTAAGTCGAAGCCCTTCCCTGGCGTGTACAAAATAACTCATCAAGGTTTCATCGCAATCGAAGAATGTTATATGAACGCAATAGGGGATTTTGTTGAAATGCTTCGCGCGTCGTCACCCATTTGTTGCATCTACTCTTGCGCTACTTATTGTGAAATGGATTCACTAAGTCCCCTTCCCTGGCGGGTACACAATAACTGATCAATGTTTCATCGCAATCGGATGAATAGCATATGAACGCATACCTGATTTTGTTTAAACGATTCGCGCTCCGTCACTCATTTGTTGAATCTACTCGTGCGCTACCTACTGTAAAATGTATTTACTAAGTTAGAAACCGTCACGTAAATGTCCACAACATCTCACCCAAGTTTCATCGCTAACGGACTAATGGGATATGAAGACATAGGGGACTGTATTGAAACGCTCCGCGTGTCGTCGTTCATTTGTCGAATCTACTCGTGTGCTACCTACTGTGAAATGTATTTACTAAGACAGAAACCTTCCTTGGAGTGTCCACCATATTTCACCCAAGTTTCACCGCTAACGGCAGAATGGTATATGACCTTATACGGGACTTTGTTGAAACGCTTCGCGCGTCGTCCCTCATTTGTTGAATCAACTTGTGCGCTGCATATTGTATAGTGGATTTACTAAGCCAGAAATTTTCCATGACGTGTACACAACATCTCACCCAAGTTTCATAGCTACGGACGAATGGTACATGAAAGCATACGGGACTTGGTTGAAACGCTTCGCGTGTCGTCGCTCATTTGTTGATTCTACACTTGCGCTACATATTGTAATATGGATGTACTCAGCCAGAAACCTTCCCTGGAGTGTACACAACATCTCACCCAAGTTTCATCGCAATCGGATGAATGGTATGTGAACGTATACGGGACGTTGTCGAAACGCTTCGCGCGTAGTCACTCATTTGTTGAATATAAACGTGCGCTTCGTATTGTAAAATGGATTTACTTAGCCAGAAACCTTTCCGTTAGTGTACACAACAATTCACCAAACATTTATCACTATCAGACGAATGGTATATGATTTTATACGGGACTTTGTTGAAACGCTTCGCGTGTCATCGCTCATTTGTTGAATCTACTGGTGCGCTACCTATTGTAAAATGTATGTACTAAGCCAGAAACCTTACCTGGAGTGTACACAACATCTCACCCAAGTTTCATCGCTATCGGATGAATGGTATATGAAATTATATGGGACTTTGTTGAAACGCTTCGCGCGTCGTCGCTCATTTGTTGATTCTACTCGTGCTCTACCTATTTTTGAAGGGATTTACTAAGCTAGAAACCTTCCCTGGAGTGCACACAAAATCTCAGCCTAGTTTCATCGCTATCGGACGAATGGCATATGAACACAAACGTGACTTTGTTGAAATGCTTCGCGCGTCGTAGCTCATTTGTTGAATCTACTCGTGCGCTGCCTATTGTAAAGTGGATGTACTAAGCCAGAAAATTTCCCTGCAGTGTACACAACATTTTACGCAAGTTTCATAGCTATCGGACGAATGGTATATGAATCCATACGGGACTTTGTTGAAACGCTTTGCGTGTCGTCGCTCATTTGTTGAATCTACTCGTGCGCTATCTACTGTGAAATGTATTCACTAATTTTGAAACCTTCACGTAAGTGTACACAACATCTCACCCAAGTTTCATCGCTATCGGACGAATGGTATATGAACACAAACGGGACTTTGTTGAAATGCTTCGCGCATCGTCGCTCATTTGTAGAATCTACGCGTGCGCTACCTATTGTAAAATGAATTTACTAAGTCAGAAACCTTCCTTGGAGTGTACTCAACATCTCACCCAAGTTTCATCGCAATCGGTCGAATGGTATATGAACGCATAGGAGACATACAGAAATACCCACAGACAAACTATCACGTTACATTGATTTTTATATATATAGATATATAACATTAACTGAAATTTGTTTTCTGGGAATATCTCAGAAATGTGGTTTTAGAGCCTTAAAACGTAGTAGCCTCCAAGCCACAGAGGGGCTGAATAATACTAATTTAATAATATAGGGATAGGGATTTAATAGTCCTTTAGTACTGTGCCCTTGCAGTAAGAAATATGCAAATCACAGTATGCCAGCATTGCTCAATTCGGGATTTTTCGGGGCTGCGGTAAGTTCTCCCACTCTGTGACTTACATATTTTGGATTAAATAGAGGATACACTTGCAAAAATAACAACAAAATCAACTCCTATTTTAATACATTTAATTAATCCAAAATTATGGCGCTACAAACAAATAAACACATAAACTACTGACCAATATCATTCTACTTATCCAAAGTGAACAAGGAATAGCATAAAAATAAAACAAATATTAGATTAAAACACATGGTTTTCTTTAAAACCAACAATTCACGATTATTTTCACTTCCATAAAGTACTTATCTTAAAGTTCCAAATAACTACGAGCTTCTTTGGCTCGATACTTTCCCATAATAATGGTGTCATATTTTTGTACACCTCAAGAATTATTTTTATCTTTTCTTATCATCAAAACAAATATATAATCACATTTAAAATTACATGTTAATTATTCACTTCAATATTTGGGCATATCACATGTTCTCCATATTTACTATCTCTCTCAAGTTTTGCAAATTCACTACGGTGATCGGGAAAACTATTTGTGTACTCCAGAGTTATAAAGATTACTTGACAAAGTCAAAAACTATGATCACTCCCGAAACCTAGTTATCTTCACAAAACTCGTGGATTCCTTCTTTTCCATACAATATTACAATAGGGATTTTATTTAATTCATTTGTCTTATAAGACCTTTATCACATAAGAAAACTACGATCTGAATTGGCAAGCGATAATATCAATCTACAAGGACCTCGGTTCAACGCCCGGGTCATTAACAACTTTAAACACTCACGGTGTATTTAACACATCTACAAGACGGTTTTTACCCACCCTCGCTCGATGAGGGTCAGTCCATTATACTCGGGCGTGATTTATGACAAGGAAAGCGACTCTCTGCCTAACCTACGGTGGCAGCTCTCTTCAATGCTTTAAAACAAACCTTCACATTATTCTCAGTTCTGTGGAGAGACCTGGCTTTTACTTCACTTATTTCCATTCAACAATATTCTTTGGCTCATAAACCACTTTCGTAACCTTGGCCTTTATTAATTATGAGAGGGTCCTCATTGATTGGGAAGATTAATACACATTCTACGACGAATAATTAGGGGCTTTAACAACAAAAGGATTCTAGGTTCGAATCTCTTAACATGCCTCGGGAACATTTCCACATTTGGAGGACTTATACAAGACGCGATTTAAAGTCGGCCGTGGCCTACATGACATACGCTCAATAATACCATACATTAGCTCCCTTTTAAATAATACACACATGGCCTCGTGATCCACGTCACAATTTAGAGGACTTACAACATATCTCAATTCACTGCAATCAACTACCCTCCATAAGTAATTTACCAAGTACTTTAACTTTTACGCGTTCCTAGCGTGACTTTTTATTTAATTGCGTTCCATTACGCTACACATTACTTTACGGCCGAATGTCTTCCAAAGAACTGATAAATTTCATAGTAACAATTGATACATATCTTAATTCTTATATTAATCTTTTCCGTTGACAATAAATCGCTCCCTTTTTAAGAACACGCATTCACATCATGTCTTATACATTTGTTAAGGTTTCAACGCTCTATATTTTTATATCATTCAATTTAATCTTTATTTAGATTTCTTTACCTTGTTATTCACATCATGTTTTCATTCCTTACAAAAGCTCAAAAGCTATTTCTTTCATATAATTCAAATTTACCTTTATGTAAATATCTTTGTTATAATTATTATTATCACGCTTGCTTTTATAACATTCATTAAATACTGACATTTTATTCCATGCATTTCCTCTACAGGATTTATTATTTCACATAATTATTTATTATTTCTTAAAACGTTATTTTCGTTCAGATCGCGTTCTTATTTAGTTATTATTCATTTAAAAACATCCCTTCTACTCAAAACTCCGGTGGAATTGTACACAAAATTTTTCCCGACACCAAAACATAATGAAAATCTTTACTTACATGTTTAAGGTCGCTTTCTGACCTTTATTCTCGTTTGATGTGACATTTTGGCCCACCTTCTTGACCTACTCCATATTGTACAATCTCATCTTATGTACAGAAATTTCTTGACACATATTCACTATATATATATACACCGCGGACAGGCCAACAAGGACCACGCAAATATCACTTCTTTATAGGTCTAGTTTCCTTCTTTCTCTTCCAGAAGTCTTTCATCCTGGTCGACTGTGCAGCTCTTCTTTCAGCAGTCCATTCTCCTCTGTTGAGATTTTTCTTCTCCCCGACAAGAATTTTGAGACCAAAAATTTTTTTTCTGTACTCTATTCGATTTAGACAATCTTCTTCAGTAATTTTGAATTTTTGAAGTTCTTCTTTCATTTGTTTTACATAGCCTCCTTGTCCTTTATAGTTCCAGATTTTATCAAAAATTTGTTTGTTTAACCTTGAGCAATCCATGCGGACCATATGTCCGTAGAACTGAAGTCGCCGTTTTCTGATCATCACTTCAAGGTTGTCAATTTTACTATAAATTTCTGCATTCGATCTCAGTCTATAACCTTCCTGTGTTTTCCTATATTTAACACTGACAACATTTTTTTTAATACACTGGTGTATCCGTTTTGAACACACATTAAAACACTAAAAAATATTACTCTGGTACATATTATAACACATATCACTGTGCATAAAACGCTTTCACTTTACCTAAAACACTTAAAATGATACTCTTATTTCTTTTCTTACAATATTTACACTTCACTCCTATCACACGGGCGTATCTCAACGATTTTGACAATTTCTGTCGGCTGTTGATGATCCCTGATGTGAATCCTATCGACCTGCATTGGACGTGTGATTTTACTCGTTCAAAGTTTCTCTCTCCTAAAATGGAAACTAATGGTTTCAGTCTCTCAAAACCGATTCTATTGTCTATTACTCGGCTTTACTTTATCTGCTTTAACTAGGCGATAAATGTATTTTCTTTGCCGTCACCTTTATTTATATATGGTGGTCTATCGCACCCTATAGTTTCTATATCTTGGCCTCCCTTCGAGGACCGTATACTGTCTATCGTACCCTATAGTTTCTATATCTTGGCCTCCCTTCGAGGACCGTATACTGTCTATCGTATATTTTTGACGTTTTCTCACTAGAGTACGTTTTCCCTCTGGTTTCGAAACTAAGTTCCTAAGTTCCTTTCGCTTGAACTTCTATCTTTCGCGATCGTAATTACTGTTTATTCTTGTCCTTTACAGGACTTAATGTCTTTAACAATGTCTTTACTAGACGTAACGCCGTTTATTTGTTGGAGTTCTTATAACTTCATAACTGTATTGAACTAGTATTCTTCTGGAACTCGAAGTTCCCTACTGATCGCTGTGTCTTACTTTGGCGATATTGCTTTAAAGTCCGTATATTTAATGTTCTTTATAATTTAGGACTCTTCAAAGTCTCGAACTGCTAACCCTCAGCGTAGCGTACTTATATCGTAACTGGTCTACACTCGGTGAACTTGTAGCCTAGCCTCCCAAAGGCTCTGGATCGATGTCTGATACAGCTTAACGTCCCCCTCACGGGCTCTTGAATACTGCGTATACGATGTGGTGCAGCACTTCCGCTCACGGAATGCTCGTAGACTGAATGATTATGATGCTCCAGCGTAACGCCCCCCTGGACGGACTAATACTGCATGTACTGATACAGCGTGACGTTCCCCTCACGGGCTCTCGTAGACTGCATGATTGGCTTGGTGAGGCCAGGAGTTTTATACCTTTCAGTCACAAAAAGATAAAATCCTAGTCCTTATCGTGACCAACTTCTGAACTAATTGTCACACAATTATAAAAATCGTATCTCCAGACAGCTCGTCTTCCAAACGTAAAATAATCTTCCTGTGCATGGAAATCGATCGTGCATTTCCGAGATATTAATTAATTTCTCGTCCTCAACTGTGTGGGTGGTGCTGTTCTTTTTTTATTCTCCCACTCCTTGGGTCTCGGTGAACCCCCAATGACGTCTACTTGCGTTTGCAGTTTTCTCCTGTGCAATTTTTACAAGGTTTTTCTTTACACAAAAATCTCTAATCCAAATTGATTCACCGTACTGTATCTGTTTACTTATTTTTATACTCGTAAACGGGTTAAATTTAATTATTCCTGTTCTGACTCAGCAGCGAGGTTGCCATATTCCTGCAACGTAAGAGCAATTTCCGAGTCCAGCTTCTTCGTCTTACAGTCAAAACTTTCCACTCGTTCTAATAATATCCATGACTGGCTCCTTATAAATGTCAAGAGGCATGAGCTCATCTAAGGAACACCTGGCCCTAGCGCTTGCACAATGTTAAGCTATAATCCTGGCTTGAAATCTCTCTCCGTTCCCTTAGAAACTGTAAGATTCTTTCATTCTTTTCTCAAAGTACATGGATTCGACTCCCTTTGAGGCCTATGGTACATGGGTTCATCTCTCCCCTCCTTAGGTAAATCAATTTTCGAAAAATTTTGAGGAAATTTATTTTATTTATCCAAAAAAATATCTTATTTTTCCTTTTTAACTGTCGAAGCCATCATAACGTTATCCGTACCTTCTGATTTTTCTTCCATAAAAATCCCACGATAATTTGATTTCTTTCATCTTTTTAAGTCATATCCGGTAATTGTGTTGGTTGGGTACGCTCTGTCCCTACCATTTCTTTCTCCTTTTTATTTGTCTGGACATTAGGTTTCCAGAACCTCATTCTTCTTTACGGGTGTGGTCTATCCCTACCCGTTCCCTTATTTCATCATTCTCCTTCCTTAAATTGAAATTTTCTTCTTCAATAAAATCAATTATTTCTTTTATTTCCCAATATAATTTCTCCAATTCGCATTCGCACTCGAATGTTTGAGCTCTGTTTCCTTTTTCTATCTCATTCTCGTTTCTATCAAAATTGGATTCTTCATCTCTAAATGTTTCCATAACCAGGGCTTGTTCATTGGCTTCATCGAAGTCTTCGGGAGGGTAATACACTTTTAAATTTTCTGAATTCATGGTCACTTCATGATTCGTTTCACAGTGCCGAATTCTATAGGCATTATTTCTCAAATCCGGTCCGTGGTACATTTTCTGGAACTTTTTGTACACGCGGTTCCCTGGATCCGAAATGGCGGGTCTTTTTACTAACACCATTTCCCCTGCTAATAATGGCCGATGATACCTCTTGTGCCTATTTCTTCTTTGTCTCCTGTCGGCTTGAGCTTTTAGATGCTCAAAGTCTCTTCTTATACGTACATCTCTTCCAGGCTGAGCGTCTGCTGGCCTAGGAATTACCAGACTCCAAGGTCTCTCTGGTTGCTCATTCCGATGTAACGTTATTGGTATCTCTCCCGTAGATTCATGGATTGTGTTGTTTATACAAAATTCGATAATATCCAAGATATCTATCCACTTCCAATTTTCTTCGGCCCAGTATATCCTACAATACTTGGCCGTCTCCCTCATCACTCTTTCTACAGGATTTGCCTCAGGATGGCGAATACTTGACAAAATCTGACGTATTCCAAGTCTTTCTAATTCTTGTCTGAACTCTACACTGGTGAAACAACTACCGTGATCCAACAACAAATTCTCAGGTTTTCCCAGAATCGGTATCACTTTTTCTTTGAGTCGTTTTAACACCTGTTTGGTACTAGTCTTCTGTATGGGAGCAAGGACAACCATTTTAGTGAAGACATCCATAGCCACCATTATGTGTCGATTTCCTCTTCTTGCCTTTGGCAAAGGTCCGAAGTTATCAATAGATATGATTTGACCTGGCCTTTCGGGCAACAATGGTATAGGCTTTTGTCTCATCAGAAATGCATTTGGTTTGATCCTTTGACATAAATCACATGTCTTTAGCGTGTCCCTTACAGTTTCTCTCAGTCTCGGCCATACAAATGCTTCTTTCAGCATCGAGACTGTTTTGTCGACTCCCATATGTCCGAACGATCTATGGGCTAGCCATACTATTTTCCTCTGCAAAATTGCAGGTACAACAATCCTTAATCGTGTATGGTCAGAGTCCACAAACTTATATAATAATCCATTATAAAATGTGTAATCTTGAGCTATCTTATTAGCTTCTGTGTACGCTGGTGTTCCCCTTATCAAACTTCCTTCGAGGAAAGATATGAGCATGTTCATCCATGGATCCTCACGTTGCCGTTGACTAATGCTCCTTAACTCATTTAGAGTACGCTGATCCCTGTCTTCCAAATCAATAGCCATTACTTCCTCTTCTGTGGACTCTGGCTGTCTACTTAAGTAGTCTGGAACTATATTTTCTTTTCCTGGGCAGTATTCTATCTTTACATCAAACTGTTGAATGTATAAAGCCCAACGCATCAACCTTTGACTGGATAGATCAGTCTTCATCAAAAAGGTTAAGGCTTTATGATCCGTTCTTAAAATGACCTGAAACCCATATACGATCTTTCGCCAAAATTGCAGCGCGTGCAATATCGCTAACAGCTCGATTTCGCTGATCGTATAATTTTTCTCGTGTGGTTTCAGTCTCCGACTTGTGAAAGATAGATATTTTTTCTTATCAGGGTTATCCGGGTTTTCCTGATATAGCATTGCCCCTATTCCAATCTGAGATGCATCTGTTTGAATTATAAATTTCTGATTAAAATCAGGATATCCTAGCTTCGCATAGTTTAAGAGCATTTCCTTGGCCTCCACGAATGCTTTTTCTGTTTCCTCCGTCCATTTCCACTTGCTCCCCTTCTTCAGAAGGTCCTGTAGTGGTGCAACAGTTTTTGTGTATGATGGACAATGTCCTGAGAAGAACCCAATCAATCCCAAAAACTGGCGAACGTTCTTCGCCTTCAAAGGCCTTGGAAAATCCCTTATCGATTCCAATTTGCATGGATTTGGTTTAACACCATCCTTATCAATCACATGCCCTAAAAATGTTACTTGCCTTTGACAAAAATTTGACTTCTTTAAATTGATTTTAAAATTTGCCCTTCTTAAGTCTTCCAATAATTTCTTCAATTTTTCTAAATGTTCCTCAATATTCTCCGAGGTAAGCAAAATATCATCCACATAACGGATAGTGCACTCTTTCACTTCCTCTGACAGGTTTCGATCAAGCGCTCTTATTAAGGCAGATCCCGCGGTCTTCAATCCAAACGGACATCTCCTAAAACAATAGGTTTGTTGGTCGAACTGAAATCCAGTCAACAAGCTGGTTTTCTCTTCCAGTTCGAGATGATGATACGAAGAAGTCATGTCAATATTTGTGAAAATCTTCTTGCCTTTGAACTTCCTCTGTATTTCTTTTATGGGTGGTGCCGAATCATTTTCTGGTATGATTTTTGCATTTAAATTTCTGGCATCTAGACACACCCTTACTGAGCCATCCGGTTTGCTCACAATCACTAATGGACTAACATATGGTGTCGCCATCTTTTCTATAACACCTGCATTCATCATCTCCTGCAGTGTTTTCTTAGTTTGTGGGTAATGTTTTTCCGCAACCGGGTATGGTTTTTGTCTGAACGGTGCCCAATCATTGACTTGGAACGCGTATTTAAAATTTTCAATCTTCCCTGGCTTGGATCAAATACGTCCCTAAAATTCAATAATAATTTCTTTAATTGTTCCTTATTTTCGAGGTTCACTTTAGCTTCCTCTACTTTTCCTGACAGGTTGGTCTCGAACTCAGTTTCCAAATTATCTTCGAGTTATATGTTGAGGACCTCAAATATCCTTTCTCTGTCCTTACAACCTTCTTCCGTTACTTCTTCCCCATGCCATACCTGTTCTCCTATTTTCACATCCTGTTCCTGTAGGTTAATGTTTTGTTCATCCACATCCTCTCTTTGGATTCTATTGCAGTTTTGCGCTAGGTCTATGATGACCTTGTTCTCACGGATAAAATCAATACCTAATATGACATTATACGGTAATTGATTTACCAGCAAAAAGCATTGCGAAATTTCAGCGTTACCCATGATCAGATCAATGTATACCTGAAATTTGCATGTTAAAGATTTTTCAGGGATAATTCCCTTAATCTTTACACTTGATGTGGGGATTTTTAATACGCGGCCTCTTGTTTCCAATTCATTCAGAAGGGTTTGCGTAATTAAACTTATTGTTGATCCGGTATCAATCAATGCCCTGACCAGTAATCCTTCTATTCTTAGCATAATTATGGGTAATTCTCTTTTGATAGGTGGGATTCCTTCCACATCCTCATTAATTAGCTCATCTGGTCTTGCTATCCAATTCACAATTTCTACCTCCTCCCAGCTCCTGGTATGTTTCCACTTTTGACGATTTAAATTTGGAGTTTTTTTTATCCTGAGGGCTCCCTTTTCCCTCATTCTTTAACTGAGCTTGTAGTTCCAAGCTTTGAGCTCCATCTAGTCGGTCGGGTGATTTCCGGTTCTTGATTGCCTCACTCCAACGGACGTTTTGCCTTTCAGGTTCGTCTGGTCGTTCGTTCATGTAACGAAGACTTTCCTGATATCTTTCCTCTATTTCGGCCCGATATTCATCATCCCTATCCTCTGGCCTTACGTTCCTTCGGGGATAATTCTCCCATTTCTTTCTGTTTTCTTGCCTTTGATGGTTATTGTTATAGGGTCGGCTCTCTTGTTGCCTATAACCCGTATTCCTAGGATTTCTTCCTCGATTTCCTCTTCTGTGGTATGGCTGTATTCCTCTAGGCTCTTGGTGCCCATACTCTCGACCTAGTCCTTGAGTATCAGTGCTGGTGGACTGATTCCTGGTCGATGGGTTTTCGCTGGTTTCCTGACTGCTGGCCATGTGTACCTGTTCAGTCTGTCTTTGGTGCCTAGGAGTTACGTGTGACGTCGTCATGTCTAATTGACGTAATACACTCTCCACTTCCACAGCACTTCTGGCTTTGGATGAGATTAACAGCCTCTGAATCTCATATGGCAGTTGTCTTGAAATGGCGGCACACAGGTCGTTCTCAGCTGGAGCAATGTCAAGTTCGCGGAATTTACACAGCTGAGCGGTAAAAAATTCCGAGTACTTAGTTGGTGCATTTGTGCTGTACTTCCTAGAGTACAGATCAAGCCTCAAATTCTCCTGGACGTCTGCTGCCCAATATCGTTTTAAAAAGGCTTCTCTAAAGCCTTCCACCGTATCAAAGGTGTACCTGAAGCTTCTGAACCAGGTGAGACAATCACCTGCCAACAACTTCTCAATAGCTCTCAGTCTCCGATCCTGAGGAACCTTCATTTCGTTTAAGTACTCTGCGACTTCCTTTAGCCAGTATTTTGGAGTAATTGACATGTTATTACCCGTAAATTTTACCGGTCTGTCCTCATTCGATTTGATAATGTGTATTATCTGACCATTTGTCTGGTTCATGTATGGGGTTGACATCGCCATCGGATATCCTGGGTTCTTGTAAGGGCTCTCCCCTCCTAAGTCCCTATCGGTATCTGTGCCTTGTTCACGGGAATCTACCCATCCTGTCTTTGGAAACTCCTCCTGATTCTCAAATTCTAATTTCCTTTCCCTTCGGGCACTTTCTTCATTAGCCATTAGTTGGATTTCCATTTGACTGTTCTTATTTTCAGTCCTCTCCAACCGGGATCCTAATTCATTTTGAATTCTTTCCTGATTTTTCTTACTGGTTTCCAGTTCTTGTTTGAGTTGGTTTTTGTCGTTCCTGAAGCTATTCCTGATTTCATTTAAGTGTTCTTCTACCTCTTTCTTGATGACCATGACCTGTTCTGTTATAATTTCTGGTTTAACGTCACCTCTGGTATCTAGGTCTTCTCGTATTTCCTTTATCTTTTTCTCCATCTCTCTTTGTCCTTTGACCATATTTACTTTAATTCCTTCCAGTTTTTCCTCAGTTTTCCCTTGACTCTTATATAATATCATCAAGTCATTTTGGATCTGGCCTACTTCCATATGAGTTTTTCCTACTTCGACCGTTAATGTTCCGATGGTTCCCTGAACATCATTAATACCCTGACTTATTTCATCTATCTTATGGGTACTTTCCTTATTTTCGTCCTCTCGTTGTTTTCTTTCACTCTGGAGATGCCCCTCGTATATACCTAATCTTCGATTTAGTTCAGCCTCATACTTCTTTAAGTTATCATCTACCTGCCCGGTAAACAGCTCAAATTGACTTTTCATATCCCGCGCATCCTTTTGATTTTGATTTTTCATCTCAGTTACTTCGGTCTGAACTACACCGATTTTGTTCTCGAGGGTTCCTACTTTCTCCTCAACCTTTCCAAATCGGGTTCCTAGCTCATTCACACTTTGTTTTATTTCATCCCGGGATGTTTTACAGATATCGCTGTTAGATTTTATCTGATCTTCTAACTTTTTCTGCACACCTTGAATCTGGGTTACAAGTTTCTTTTCGCACTCATCACCCTTCTTTTCCATGTTACTTAATTTAGTTTCCATGGAAATCAAACTTTTATTTAAATTTCCAAAATTTTCTTGACATTTAGTTTGGGACTCTCCCATACTTTCGTTCAAAGCCTGTATTTGGGCTTGCAATCCTGAATGAAATTCTTTATTTTCCTCTTTAATCTCACTTGCGATTTCCCCTTTTAACTCATTTAACTTGTCCCCAAACTTAGTGTCAAAATCTTGAAATTTGGTATTCATTGTTTCTTCTAAAACCTCTCTGAGTCCATTTGACCCCCTTTTTATTCCCTCAATTTCAGCCTTCACTTCATCGTTCATTTTTATACAGTTAACCTCGATAGCTTCTAATTTAGTTCCCATGTTATCACTATTTGTTTCGAAAGCTACTAATTTAGTTCCCATGTTATCACTTTTAGCTTCGATATCTACTAATTTAGTTCCCATGTTATCACTTTTAGCTTTGATATCTACTAATTTAGTCCCCATATTAGCACTATCAGTTTTTAGTGACTCTAAACTCTCATTTATGGATTCGAACACTTTGTTATTTTCATCCTTTTGGAGGCCCAATGTATTGTTTATAGCCTCCAACTTCTCATTGTTATCGGCTTTTATAGCCTCCAAAAGCCGTTGCATCTCTTCACTCAATGCCATCTTATTAGAATATAGTGGGCTACTAATGCCACATCGCTAGAACATGCTTGAGAGATAGTAATCTGAACCATTGTGTCCCAATTTCTTTAAAAATTTACTTTGGTACGGGTGTTTACTACACCGTACCCTTTTGATATTCTTATTCAAACTCAAAGACCTTTATGGAAGTATTTAAAATTCAAAATTTCGAAAAACCATTTTTATTTCAAAAAAATGAAAATTTTGATTTTTCGAGAAAACTCGGGTTTTCCCTAGGAAAATTCATCCCTGCGTACTGGGCGCCATGAAAGATATAATGGTTTTCCTAGGTGTATGATAAAATCATACAGGCCCCACGTTGAAGCCACTACACAAATAATTTGCTGGGGGGGTTGTTTACATCCAGGGCTGCTCGGTGTGAGTTTCTAGGGACCCAATGCGGTCAGTTAACATTATACGTTGTAGCTACTACTATCATTACTTTACTTTTACATGAATCGACCGTCTTTAGTGTTCCTCTAATTATTAATCCAAGCACAGTATTTCTATTCACCCCCCTGTGCCCTTGCAGTAAGAAATATGCAAATCACAGTATGCCAGCATTGCTCAATTCGGGATTTTTCGGGGCTGCGGTAAGTTCTCCCACTCTGTGACATACATATTTTGGATTAAATAGAGGATACACTTGCAAAAATAACAACAAAATCAACTCCTATTTTAATACATTTAATTAATCAAAAATTATGGCGCTACAAACAAATAAACACATAAACTACTGACCAATATCATTCTACTTATCCAAAGTGAACAAGGAATAGCATAAAAATAAAACAAATATTAGATTAAAACACATGGTTTTCTTTAAAACCAACAATTCACGATTATTTTCACTTCCATAAAGTACTTATCTTAAAGTTCCAAATAACTACGAGCTTCTTTGGCTCGATACTTTCCCATAATAATGGTGTCATATTTTTGTACACCTCAAGAATTATTTTTATCTTTTCTTATCATCAAAACAAATATATAATCACATTTAAAATTACATGTTAATTATTCACTTCAATATTTGGGCATATCACATGTTCTCCATATTTACTATCTCTCTCAAGTTTTGCAAATTCACTACGGTGATCGGGAAAACTATTTGTGTACTCCAGAGTTATAAAGATTACTTGACAAAGTCAAAAACTATGATCACTCCCGAAACCTAGTTATCTTCACAAAACTCGTGGATTCCTTCTTTTCCATACAATATTACAATAGGGATTTTATTTAATTCATTTGTCTTATAAGACCTTTATCACATCAGAAAACTACGATCTGAATTGGCAAGCGATAATATCAATCTACAAGGACCTCGGTTCAACGCCCGGGTCATTAACAACTTTAAACACTCACGGTGTATTTAACACATCTACAAGACGGTTTTTACCCACCCTCGCTCGATGAGGGTCAGTCCATTATACTCGGGCGTGATTTATGACAAGGAAAGCGACTCTCTGCCTAACCTACGGTGGCAGCTCTCTTCAATGCTTTAAAACAAACCTTCACATTATTCTCAGTTCTGTGGAGAGACCTGGCTTTTACTTCACTTATTTCCATTCAACAATATTCTTTGGCTCATAAACCACTTTCGTAACCTTGGCCTTGATTAATTATGAGAGGGTCCTCATTGATTGGGAAGATTAATACACATTCTACGACGAATAATTAGGGGCTTTAACAACAAAAGGATTCTAGGTTCGAATCTCTTAACATGCCTCGGGAACATTTCCACATTTGGAGGACTTATACAAGACGCGATTTAAAGTCGGCCGTGGCCTACATGACATACGCTCAATAATACCATACATTAGCTCCCTTTTAAATAATACACACATGGCCTCGTGATCCACGTCACAATTTAGAGGACTTACAACATATCTCAATTCACTGCAATCAACTACCCTCCATAAGTAATTTACCAAGTACTTTAACTTTTACGCGTTCCTAGCGTGACTTTTTATTTAATTGCGTTCCATTACGCTACACATTACTTTACGGCCGAATGTCTTCCAAAGAACTGATAAATTTCATAGTAACAATTGATACATATCTTAATTCTTATATTAATCTTTTCCGTTGACAATAAATCGCTCCCTTTTTAAGAACACGCATTCACATCATGTCTTATACATTTGTTAAGGCTTCAACGCTCTATATTTTTATATCATTCAATTTAATCTTTATTTAGATTTCTTTACCTTGTTATTCACATCATGTTTTCATTCCTTACAAAAGCTCAAAAGCTATTTCTTTCATATAATTCAAATTTACCTTTATGTAAATATCTTTGTTATAATTATTATTATCACGCTTGCTTTTATAACATTCATTAAATACTGACATTTTATTCCATGCATTTCCTCTACAGGATTTATTATTTCACATAATTATTTATTATTTCTTAAAACTTTATTTTCGTTCAGATCGCGTTCTTATTTAGTTATTATTCATTTAAAAACATCCCTTCTACTCAAAACTCCGGTGGAATTGTACACAAAATTTTTCCCGACACCAAAACATAATGAAAATCTTTACTTACATGTTTAAGGTCGCTTTCTGACCTTTATTCTCGTTTGATGTGACATTTTGGCCCACCTTCTTGACCTACTCCTTATTGTACAATCTCATCTTATGTACAGAAATTTCTTGACACATATTCACTATATTTAACACTGACAACATTTTTTTTAATACACTGGTGTATCCGTTTTGAACACACATTAAAACACTAAAAATATTACTCTGGTACATATTATAACACATATCACTGTGCATAAAACGCTTTCACTTTACCTAAAACACTTAAAATGATACTCTTATTTCTTTTCTTACAATATTTACACTTCACTCCTATCACACGGGCGTATCTCAACGATTTTGACAATTTCTGTCGGCTGTTGATGATCCCTGATGTGAATCCTATCGACCTGCATTGGACGTGTGATTTTACTCGTTCAAAGTTTCTCTCTCTTAAAATGGAAACTACTGGTTTCAGTCTCTCAAAACCGCTTCTATTGTCTATTACTCGGCTTTACTTTATCTGCTTTAACTAGGCGATAAATGTATTTTCTTTGCCGTCACCTTTATTTATATATGGTGGTCTATCGCACCCTATAGTTTCTATATCTTGGCCTCCCTTCGAGGACCGTAAACTGTCTATCGTACCCTATAGTTTCTATATCTTGGCCTCCCTTCGAGGACCGTATACTGTCTATCGTATATTTTTGACGTTTTCTCACTAGAGTACGTTTTCCCTCTGGTTTCGAAACTAAGTTCCTAAGTTCCTTTCGCTTGAACTTCTATCTTTCGCGATCGTAATTACTGTTTATTCTTGTCCTTTACAGGACTTAATGTCTTTAACAATGTCTTTACTAGACGTAACGCCGTTTATTTGTTGGAGTTCTTATAACTTCATAACTGTATTGAACTAGTATTCTTCTGGAACTCGAAGTTCCCTACTGATCGCTGTGTCTTACTTTGGCGATATTGCTTTAAAGTCCGTATATTTAATGTTCTTTATAATTTAGGACTCTTCAAAGTCTCGAACTGCTAACCCTCAGCGTAGCGTACTTATATCGTAACTGGTCTACACTCGGTGAACTTGTAGCCTAGCCTCCCACAGGCTCTGGATCGATGTCTGATACAGCTTAACGTCCCCCTCACGGGCTCTTGAATACTGCGTATACGATGTGGTGCAGCACTTCCGCTCACGGAATGCTCGTAGACTGAATGATTATGATGCTCCAGCGTAACGCCCCCCTGGACGGACTAATACTGCATGTACTGATACAGCGTGACGTTCCCCTCACGGGCTCTCGTAGACTGCATGATTGGCTTGGTGAGGCCAGGAGTTTTATACCTTTCAGTCACAAAAAGATAAAATCCTAGTCCTTATCGTGACCAACTTCTGAACTAATTGTCGCACAATTATAAAAATCGTATCTCCAGACAGCTCGTCTTCCAAACGTAAAATAATCTTCCTGTGCATGGAAATCGATCGTGCATTTCCGAGATATTAATTAATTTCTCGTCCTCAACTGTGTGGGTGGTGCTGTTCTTTTTTTATTCTCCCACTCCTTGGGTCTCGGTGAACCCCCAATGACGTCTACTTGCGTTTGCGGTTTTCTCCTGTGCAGTTTTTACAAGGTTTTTCTTAACACAAAAATCTCTAATCCAAATTGATTCACCGTACGGTATCTGTTTACTTATTTTTATACTCGTAAACGGGTTAAATTTAATTATTCCTGTTCTGACTCAGCAGCGAGGTTGCCATATTCCTGCAACGTAAGAGCAATTTCCGAGTCCAGCTTCTTCGTCTTACAGTCAAAACTTTCCACTCGTTCTAATAATATCCATGACTGGCTCCTTATAAATGTCAAGAGGCATGAGCTCATCTAAGGAACACCTGGCCCTAGCGCTTGCACAATGTTAAGCTATAATCCTGGCTTGAAATCTCTCTCCGTTCCCTTAGAAACTGTATGATTCTTTCATTCTTTTCTCAAAGTACATGGATTCGACTCCCTTTGAGGCCTATGGTACATGGGTTCAGTACCACACCCGCACGTGTAAATCGCGTGAGGAAATTCAAGAGTACCCCTTGACCCCCTTAAGCGAATTATATACGTATTGATGAATTTTACAGCTTAAGTTGGTTCCGTGAAAACCTTATAGCCGTTTGCGAACGTTCACAGTATTGTAATAAATGGAATGGCATTGCGGCTTACAGAAATAGATGGACTTCTGAGATCGTGTTGCCATAGTTACCGGCTTGCATTTTTTCAATAGCTTAATAAATGAAATAAGTTTTCTGGGGATATCTCAAAAACTGTTGGTTTTAGGACCTTAAAATGTGGTTTTCGGGGCCCGTAGGGCTCCCGAGTTTTGTTTCTCACATCGAGACGCTGAAAATGAGCTTTGTCTCGTCTTTCAACGCACATTTCAGCATGGATTTAAAGGGGGTAGGCCCTCTTTTATGAGAGGTACGGAGAGTTACATCAATGATTAATTTCGTGCCTCTGATGGACATCTGTACCAAATCTTACGTTGAACCACTCAGCCGTTCTCGAGTGATGCGCGTGCAAAGTTGTACACAGACAAACAAACAAACAAACAAACAAACAAACAAACAAACAAACAAACAAACAGACAGACAAAAAAAATGTTTTTGCGCGCAACCGTCATAAACCAGTCTGAAACGCGTTAATAACTCAAATTTCCGTGGAAATTCGGAAAAAACAGACACATTTTCATTCTTATATGTTGTTGTTTGAGTCTTCAGTCTTTTGACTGGTTTGATGCAGCTCTCTTACATATAGAGAGATTATTCATGTATTTCGGCGATGCATTTATGCAGTTGAGGTAGTAAAGAAGCATACTGTATTATTAGACTTATCATATTACGAAATTAGAGAAGGTTTCCCAGAATTAGCTCCAGCACCACATTTTGTATTACATGATTAGGCAACCCATGTTATACGAAATTTTAAGAACTAAATTTACAGCATATCTATACTAATATAGGCTAATAAAGCTAAAATGTTTATTTGTTTGTTTGTTTGTTTGTTTAAACGCGTTAATCTCTGGAACTACCAGTCGGATTCGAAATAGTGCATTATGCAACGAGCCTATGATGGCAATAATTAAGACACAAGTCTGTTTATAAACGAGCGTATGCGAGTTTTATAATTTCCATACGAGTGTCTTAATTACCATTATAGGCGAGTTGCATACGACTGTTTATGTTCGACGATAATTATTATAACTATTTTATGTTCGACCCAAAATATTCATAAATATCTGTCAAGATTTCGCCAGTTTTATGTACTGAACAGAGCGCATGAGACGCAGGGAACGCCTTGTATTTGACCATGGCCTTCTCGATTACTCTACTACAGGCTGTTCCAGCCGAGCAGCTCCTCCGTGAGCAGCTGAGTACTCGCCACCTTGTGTGAGTAAACCTGCAATGTGCAATACAGCTCTGCTGTGGGGGCGGCCGTTACTAATCGGTGGATATATCAAGATTGGCAGGAAGCGCATGGACTTGTGTTATGACCTTCGCCCAGTAACGTATTGGCTATGACTCCCAGTCCCTCTCCAACCGTACTCCGAGCATCACTGCTGAGTACTCGCGTGTACGCATACTCAAACTCGTGGATTTGGAACAGTCTGCTCTACTATGACACTAGGCCAGGCAGTGTGATTTACATTAGAAGGCTGTGGAACTCGGCGCATCTAATTATCTAATTGGTCAAACAACTGTTTCTTGAGCTCTGATTGGTGGGAGAAACTGTTTCTTAATGAAAAATAGTGTGATAATGAGCCTCATTATAGTACAGTTTTCTGACAGATAATAGTCAGGGTCGAACATAAAATTATTTTTGTATATGATAGCCAGATTCATGAGGAATAGTTTAGGCTATGTAGCATTAAGCTACACCTCTCAAGTAATAATAATAATAATAATAATAATAATAATAATAATATAGTATGGCCTCGGCTGACGGGTGCAAGCTTTGTTATTAGACACCCAGAGGGTAGCTTGCATGTCGAATTTGGTTGTTCCTTGAAGCACTATGAAAGTCAAGGAGGTTAGATATCTAAGCTCCTTGAACACTATAGCGCTTTCTAGTAGAGAAACGAGGAACTTTGTGTTGGCGGAAACTCCCGAGATTAATTTTGCCATTATGAACACGGCCTACTGAATTCAAATGGGTTCTTTGAGATGCCAACAACGTATAACATGCGTGCCGTAAACTTTTGCCGCCTTTCAAAAATCACTTCCCACGGCCAGGAGCGAACCTGCAAGCTTTGGGGGGGGGGAGGGGTTAGTAATCCGACACGTTAACCACTCACCCACCGTGGCAAGCAACCTCTCAGGTAACCATAAAGATTTATTTTTGTTCAGTAAGTCTGAAGAACAAGCGCTTCCGAACAGTTTTATCCGCGTGCGCTGGTATTATGGTTAGTGATACGTACACCGTTTCACCGATCTGAACCAAAATTTGTATACTTACCCTTTGGAACCCTACGGGTAACACTGTCCAGTTTAAATTTCGGACAGACCACTCCATTTCCTGCAGTTAGGCCCTTTGGCACAAATCTACACCGTTTCACCGATTTGAACCAGAATTCGTATACTTACCCTTTGGAACCCTGCGAGTAACACTGTCTACATTAAATTTATGACAGACGAGTCCATTCCCTGCATTTAGGCCCTTTGGCGCAAATCTACACCTTTTCACCGATCTGAACCAAAATTTGTATACTTACCCTTTGGAACCCTGCGAGTAACACTGTTTAAATGAAATTTCGGACTGATCACTCCATTCCCTGCATTTAGGCCCTTTGGCACAAATCCACACCATTTTACCGATCTGAACCAAAATTTGTACACTTACCCTTTGGAACCCTGCGAGTAACACTGTCTGCATTAATTTTCGGACAGACCACTCCATTCCCTGCATTTAGGCCCTTAGGCACAAATCTACACCGTTTCACCGAACTGAACCAAATTTTACATACTTACCCTTTGGAACCCGACGAATAGCACTGTCTGCTTGATATTTCGGACAGACCACTACCCTGCTGGTTACACTGTCCTCTTGGTATTTTGGACAACGCTCTCCAATCCCTACATTTCGAATAACAAACAAAATAAACTTGAAAACCACGTATTAAGGCCCTAGAACCATTCATGTCTGTAGAAGTGTAATTGTAAGAGAATGTTAATAAGTCTATTGGCAGGAAATTTGGGCTGCATCACGTCGCCCCTAACAGTGTTCTGGTGCAGAATTGCGAAAATAGTTAAATCTTGCGCTGCTTATAAATTGCAGTCACGGGGGAGTAATTAGTGCAAAAAGATTTCTTAAGCCCCTTAAAACAGTTATCATCTTGAAAATATTATGCCTCTGTATAAGTGCAATGGTGTTGGTGCAGTACATTGAGTAAGAGTAGATTCAACAAATGAGTGACAGCGTGCGTATAGTTTCAAAACACTCCCGTATGCGTTCATTTACCATTCATTCGATTGAAATGAAACTTTGGTGATTTGTTGTGTACACTTCTGTGAAGGTTTCTGACTTAGTAAATCCATATTACAATAGGTAGCGCACGAGTAGATTCAACAAATGAGTGACAGCGCGCGTTTTTTTTTTCTTTCAACAAAGTCCCGTATACGTTCATGAACCATTCATACGATTGTGATTAAACTTTGGTGGGTTGTTGTTTACACTCCTGTAAAGATTTCTGACTTATTAAATCCATGTGACAATAGGTAGAGCACGAGTAGATTCAACAACTGGGTGACGGCGCACAAATTGTTTAAACAAAGTCCCGTAAGCGTTCATATACAATTCATCCGATTGCGATGAAACTTTGGTGAGTTGTTGAGCACGCTCCCACGATTGTTTCTGAGATAGTAAATCCATTTTACAATAGTTTAGAGGAAGTTAGCAGGAAAAGAAAAACATATTGTGTATCCAAAAGTACTTCAACATACAAAGTTACAGCGCCAACACTCTCTTTGTTTGGCATTGCAATGCATGCCGGGTACAGCAAGTGATTAAATAAATATTAAAGAAGAAAGGATGAGTAATTAGGTAATGTTACTGGAATAGCGTAGGCTATAGCCTATAACTCGTACTTTCGTCACATTTTAGCATTTAAACGAGTCAATATACAAATATAACAACCGGATAGCAACTGATTATAATATTCTCACATATAACATATTTAATTGACACCAACTTAATACAATGGTAGACAAGATATGTTAGACCTCTGCCGTTTGAAGTGTGCAAATCGCACACTTGGTAGGCAAGCTGTTTGTTACGGCAATTTCTTTTGCGAAGTTTTATTAATTACTCTTTTAGGAGACACTTGTCTTTGGAATATTCAAGAAAGGCCAACCCTCTAGTTCTTATTTCATAAGTTGAACACCTAAAAACAAAACCACAATCCGAAATAATAATGAAAATAATCACGGACGCTTCATTTTCAATGCAAATCAAATGGAGATTCGCGGACCGGAAGTTCGCTATGCATAAGCTTCGGTGCCATTTTAACTCGTGGAAGCTCTATACCGAAGGGATGTTAGATGGGTGTACCAGAAGGCCTTCAAGGGGATGTCACGTGATATAATGTAGACTCGCTCTAAAATTCTCAACGCGCATAAGATCGGCCAGGGTGGCCGGTCCATTTATACACGCTGGATGGTTGCTATTAGCCCAGGGATCAGCTGCTACTGTGGTGTGATGCAATACACAATAAGAACCACACATATGGCATAATTTGATTGTTATCTCGACTACAATACCAGTATGGGGGGGGGGTTATATACCAGATGGTTAACAGATTGCACTCTTATCATAATTAAGAAATCACTTGAGCAATAGGTCACATGAATCGAGACATATGCTCTGATTTATATTGATCACGTGGACATTCTATACAACCAATTGCAAAAGCGTTATGCTAACCCTGTATCAGTGCGAAGTGCAGTAAGCTCCTTCGAAACTGCAATTTTGAAAGTTAGGGACAATGTTGACAGCATCGTTGTGGAGGAAAATGTAGAAGACAACAGACGGAAAAGAAGATGCGATAATAGTTATTACTCGAGAAACATTGCGGCGAAGGAGGTGTGTGACGTGATTATAAATCACAGCAAAGAGAGATTCAACTTCTCCAACCACTTACTGGCCTCCACCTTCTTTGACCACCAATTCTTCCCGACCTTCCAAAATAATTTTCCAGAGGAGAATCTTACGTATGTTATAGAATCCTATCCTTTTCTTGATAAAAATAAACTGAAAACCGAACTGCAGGTGATTTATTCAAGAAGTGATTTTAAAGAAATGAAAGATGCAACTGACTTCCTTGCTTTTTTGATAGAGAACAATCTCAAGGAACCTTTCGGAGAAGTGATGAAACTTTTGAAATTAATTATTACTGTCCCCATGACTACTTCTGAAGCAGAAAGATGTTTTTCCACTTTAAAGCGGATTAAGACATTCCTGAGGAGTACAATGCATGCAGATAGACTGTCTGCTCTCGCTATGTTATCCATCGAGAAGGAGATGACTCATAAATTAGTCGATTTTAATGAGAAGGTAATTGACTTATTCACCGCCAGGAAGGAAAGGAAGATGGATTTCCTGTGCACACACTCGACAGTTGTTATACCAACGCCAGCAACGTCTTCAACATCAGACGAAACTGGATCAGCTTAAGGTAATTACACCTTATATTCTCTGTCTTTCATTTCTCATAGTTTTGGTAACTTCTTCGAGCTGCAATCGTGTGTCTTTAAAGGAAAGTCACCTTTCTAGTCATGCAATGTCACTATTTTACGTCTATGTAAACATCAAGTAACATTAAATTTGGCCACGTTATTTTTCAAAGTAGTGAACCCCCAAATGTTTTATCCACGCGCCGCCACTGATTGATACCCCCTTGATCTCCTATGAATGTGCGTTAAATCACGCTCGACGATAAGAATTGGTAGCTGCAGTCCTAAGATCCAAGGTTCGAATTTCAAACTTGAGAGGGGCCGAGATCCGAGGTTTGAATCATGAGCGTAGTTTTCCCGCGAGTTCTCCCATACTCACCCGGTAGATGCTAGCATGGTACTGGCATCTTATATCAGGTCCCGGCGATCCTATTCCAATTCTAGACCTAAAGAATTACAATTACTCACTCTACTACAGTCAGCACAATAACACAGGTTATCGGACAAAACATACATGAGCGTGAGGACACAAGATGTCCCAATTCCCTAATCGAAGCAACAATACCCTTTTCTTTTCTTTTCTTTCCTTTTCTTTCTTTTTACAAGTCTCAAACTTCTAGCAAGCGGCTTCGGTGGCGTAGTCGGTAGCATGCTGAGCTTCTATGCCCAAGATCGCGGGTTCAAATCCGGCCGAAGTCGTCGGATTTTTAAGAGCGTTAAAAATCCCTCAGTATGCCTTCCTTCGGAGGGGAAGTAAAGCCGTCAGTCCCATGTCATAGATTTATGGCATGTTAAAGAACCTTCCACTAATTACACCTGTATGAAGCTAAATTGTATAGGTTAAGAATGCAAACAACGCTCTTAGGTTCCTACGTTCGTTGCCAAGAGCCGACTGCGGTGGCGTCTGGTAGCTAAGCTCTGAACTAGTAGTCGCTGACGGTGGCGTTTGGCGGCAAAAGTAGGAACTATTTGAAAAATTCAAAAGTCTGCAGTCCTTACTTGAATAAAAAAAAACAGATAACACTCACTAATAGAGTCATCACAGTTAACACCGGTTATCAGACAGATTCTGCACACACCCAAAGTACAAGGGCCTACATGTCCGCGTTGTCGCAGCCCCTAAACTTAAGAACCAACCAAACTTCTAGCACACCTGATACGACGGTATCTGAAATGTAGAAAGTTGTTTTCCCATCGTGAAAACAGTCATTTTAGTCACCAAGCATATTGCCATAGATACATTTTTAAACGATTAATTTAATGGGACGCCTCCGTGGATCAGGCGGCAGCACGCCGGCCACTCACCGCTGGATCCGTGGTTCAAATCCCGGTCACTCCATGTGAGATTTGTGCTGGACAAAGCGGAGGCAGACAGGTTTTTCTCCGGGTACTCCGGTGTTCCCTGTCACAAATTTCATTCTAGCAACACTCTCCACTATCATTTCATTTCATCTGTCATTCATTTCATCATTGCCCCAGGGGAGTGCGACAGGCTTCGGCAGCCGGCACGGTTCAAATCCTCGCCGCTAGATGGGGGCTTCATTCATTCCATTCCCTGACCCGGTCGGTCGACTGGAAGCAGGCTGTGGATTTTCATTTTCAATTTAATGGGAGAGGAAATTTGTTACAATGCAAAACACACTTATTAATGCAGAGAGGTAAATTCGACGTTGTTACTATTTATTAATTTTAGAGGCTTGCGACATTTTTGTCATCAGCCCCGAACGAATTCAACCACAAGGAACAAGAATATCACAAGAAACTAACCATCAAATAAATAAATAAATAAATAAATAAATAAATAAATAAATATTTAAATAAATAAATAAATAAATAAATCTAAGAGCTAGCCCGTTTCCTTAAGGCAAAATCTAAACCAATTGAACTGAAGTCAACCATTTAAAAATAGCGGCCAATTATACGTATTTATTTACTAAACTTTCTCATGTTTTTGTCATGTAAATACCAAAATAATGGATAAATGGTTAATCCATCACAAAATAAATCCCACAAAATATATTTAAAATTCAATTTTCTAAAACCATTTCGTGATCTGTACACAACTTTAAAAGAAACCTTGCATGGTGGTTCCTTCCAGCTTATAGGCATGGGATGAGAAGCATGTTTACAAAATATTATTTCTACGAGGTAAAAAATAGTGGACGAAAAATTAGCCTTTTTCAGAAACCAATCCAGTTACAAACATTAGGCTAAACATTACACGAGCGCTCTTTGATAACATTGAAAAGAGACGTGATGAAAGAATTTCTGTTCCTATGTGTTTCTAGGGGTACAAATGGGGGTTAAAATATTACTTAACACTGCAGACCTGATATGTGGAATCAGGGTGTGAGTTAAGTCCAATTTCACAATTAACTCTTTTTAGTCAGTTTACTAACAAAGAAACTTTCCAAAAAATGCTGCGTTTAGGGAGAAAATATATCTTTAAAAATATTCACATGCAATTAATTGATGAGACAATGGATAACTGCGTATTGGCCATTTTAAGCAATGCAACCATAGTCGCTCTAAATTATTTCATAAAGCAGCGGTAGGACTTTTTATTCATATCATGAGCTCGAATTGTAAACCAAAATATGAGGCTAGGAGTGACAATTAAGATGCACTGTGACATAGAGACACAATTAAAAGGAACTCACACACGCCTTTGCTTATGTGCGGACTCGAGCCATCCCTGGAATCCCGGCTCTACAAAGCAATTTAATTCTGTTCTGACGACTGAAACCCGTTTCAATCCCGTACAATCGGCGTCCTTAAAAAAATGAGAAAGATGAGTTCAATTCCTACCTCAGCCATCCTAGAAGTGGTTTTCCGTGGTTTCCCTTTTCTACTCCAGATAAATGCCAGGGTGCCTCGGCCCGTCTATTTCCAAATCCCGTCTTCAATTAATTGCAAATACAGATACCACAATAACACAGATCATCAGCCATATTTGACACACATCCAAGTTCACGAGGTTAATAATAGCATACCTCTTCAGCTAAATTGCCCACTGAATGGATCGGAGATGTTCTCGAACTAGTGAGCCGAGTTACTGCCCGGTGCTAACGACATGCATAACTAGCTGAAGTACCCGTACTTCGCTATGGGTCATAAATAAATTAAAATGTGACAGTGACAGTTAAAACAGAGGATATGCGAGGTGCTGCGGGGAGGGAGAGTAAGGATGGGACATTTTTTCCAACCACACCGCTCGGCGTTGACCGTGTTTTATAGCACAAATTTATGTTTTACTCGCTAACCGTTGGAGATACACGAAAGGTGATAAGGACCTTTCGGATAGAAAATTAAATTTTAAACCTCATATATGCCATCAAACGTTTGCTATTTCTCAGCGTTCTCTTTTCATTTGAAATGGAATATGAAAGTCTGAAACCAAAGGGTGTAATGACGTCACTAAAATGGTCGCCATCTTTAAATAGTGCGAAGTATCGAAATCAAAAGTAGCCTATATGTTAACCAGGTAGATCAGCTACTTCCAATAAAATTTCATGTAAATCGGACCAGTGGTTCTTGCGTGATTGAGTAATACACTGACACACACCATCTCATGTTTATATATATATTAGTATAGATATTGTGATGGGGAGGTGAGATAGTCCACCAGAGCGCAGACCAACAAAAGCAAATCTGTTACACCTGGTGAAACATAGCTGTCAGGTAGTGAGGTCTGCTTGAAACCGAGAAACTGAACTCACACAAAGTGCTCTCAACCGAAGGGAAGAAGTAGGAGAGGTATGGGCCAGAGGATGTTGCATAATCGTATTTCTCATCTGCCATAAGACAAGACAGGTATGATGATATTTCTTTTTACTTCAAAGTGCCATCAATCTGATTGCAGCAATGACAACTTCTGAGAAACAACACAGCTTTATCGTCAGGAAGTCTTTTTGATCATACGTTATTATTAGGGCTCGGATCGATATGCTCGATAAAATTTCCAGGTATGCTCGAAAACCATGTGTTTTATGCTCGATAGATATGCTCGAAAAACTCATTATATGCTCGAAAAAACATTATATGCTCGATAGATATGCCCGAACCCCCATTATATGCGGTTAAATATGCAGAATATGCTCAAAAAACACCGTTAAACACTATAGAAAGGAAAGTGAAACGGAAAAAACAATAACATACCTTTATATACGAGCTTTACTTTCTAATTGTATGTATGATACACTGCAATATACTCGCATTCAAGTTTTTCAAGTATATATAAGAGAAGTGCTCTTATAAAAGTTACAGTTTAAAAGTTCATTTACAAAATGTTCAGAATTAGGCGAGTCAATGAAGTAGATCTGCATTGGTCTGTAGAACAAGAAATTTTCTATGTTTTCAGTTTTGAATGATTTTCTTAAATCAGTCAATAAAAGTTTCAATGACGACAACGACCTCACTAAAGGTTAAAACCTGAGGTTCTATTATTCACACCAGATAGGCTTTTCAATAATTATTTCTGTATTCGAACCTTAAGGATCGGGGGAGAATTCGAAGAAAAACAAACTATTTAGACGAAAACCACAAGAATATGCATTTATATGCTTCTATTCTGAAAACCGCGGTTTTATGCATTTATATGCTCGATAAATTTCAATTCTGTTGGTCCCAGAGAGGTGAAAATACCACCGAAAGGCTTCTTTCAATGTGTACTATTCAGGAAAAAAATATGCTAATATGCTCGAATCCGAGCCCTAGTTATTATGGTGTTGTTTTGTTCAATGGTTTGCACAGTCACGGTTACATTGCGAAACATCACGACCATACAGTTTAATGTACTGCCGTAAAATCCTAGCAATGAGACGACATTACGTCCCTTAAGATAAGTTTTTATTTTTAGCGTAGTAGGCCTACTGGAGAAAGATGCTCCCGGCCGACATCGCACTGATTCTGTGTAAAGCTATGTACAAACGTCGTGTATGCGGACGTTGCGTTGCTGTAACAGAGTACTAGAGGAATAGAAATAGAGGTAAAAGTCAGTTTCTGATAGACATACAGTAGAATGTTGCTCAATTAAACGGATTAGAATATGTAAATTATGTTACTTTGGCGGAGGGATGGGGGGAAGGTGGCAGTGAAATTCATCAATCTCTATCTTCTATATATATATATATATATATATATATAAATGAAAGTTTGTCTGTTTTTTCTGAATTTCCACGTAAATTTGCGTTATTTGCGCGTTTCAGACTGTTTTATGACGGATGCGCGCAATTTTTTTTGTCTGTCTGTCTGTCTGTCTGTTTGTTTGTTTGTTTGTTTGTCTGTCTGTCTGTCTGTCTGACTGTGGACAACTTTGAGTCCTTATAACTTGAGAACGGCTGGGTGGATCAACGTAAAATTTGATACAGATATCCATCAGAGGCACCACACTAATCATTGATGTAACTCTTCTCCGTACCTCTCATATGAGGGGCATACCCCCTTAAAATGCATGCTGAAATAGGTGTAGAAGGGCCAGACAAAGCTCATTTTCAGCCCCTCAATATCAGAAACAAAACTCGGAGGCCCAAAGGGCCCCGAAAACCACATGTTAAGGCCCTAAAACCAATAGTTTTTGCGTTATTCCCAAAAAACTAATTTGATTTAATAAAATAATGAAGGTATGCAACCCGGTAACTATGGCAACAGAATCTCACAGGTCCATCTATTTCTGTAAGACGCAATACAATTCCAATTATTACATTACTGTGAAAGTTTTTAAACGGCTATACGGTTATCACGGAACCAAATTAAGCTGTAAAATGCATCAATACATACAGTAGGCCTATACTGCGCTTAAGGGGGTCAAGAGGTACTCTAGAATTTTTTTCACGTGATTTACACGTGTGGGTGTGGTACGGAAGGCCTATTTAATCCCTATCTCTATATAATTATACAATTATTATTATTATATAATGGCACACAACGACGAGACAAAGCTCATTTTCAGCCCCTCGGTGTCGGAAACAAAACACGGAGGCCCTAAAGTGTCCCCGAAAACTAAATTTTAAGGCTCTATAACCCACAGTTTCTGAGATAATCCCTGAAAACTAATTTCATTTAATAAACTAATCAAGGAATGCATGCCGGTAACCATGACAACAGTATCTCAAGAGATGACATCCAACTTTCCATCTCTTTCTGTAAGAAGCAATACCACTCCATTTATTACATTTCTGTGAAAGTTTGCAAATGGCTATAAGGTTATCACGGAACCAACTAAGACTGTAAAATTCGTCAATGCGCTTAAGGGGGTCAAGGGGCACTCCAGAATTCTATCACTCGACTTACACGTGCGATATGTTGTACAGAAGGTCTATTATATCTCCAAACAGCAATATTATTTTCAAAAATTCCTGAATTGAAATAATATTTTTGCGGCTTTTTAGGAATTTGAGGTATTCAATTTTATTTTCACGTCAGGTAGTACACGTTAGGTGAATTTAGTTTGAGGGCACATTTTAACTAATCATTCTTTTTTTGTCAACAAACGGGTACATCGTAAGGATGATTTTGTTTGAGTTGGTTGGTTATTGTTGTTTGAATGGGTGGAACTACGAGGTCTTCTGCCCCTTGAATTTGTTGGATACTGTGTGGTTGATATATCCATATTTGGACATCTGGGTGATACGTTGTAGTCAATAGAGTTAGTTTGCCTCATGGCCACTAGCTGCCTTGCTCTTGCATAAATACACATATCTATAAACATATGATTGTTTGTTTATTCAAGTTTCAATTTTGTTTCTTTTACGCGTTTCGGTATGTTTTTTGACGGATGCAAGCAAAATGTGGATTTGTGAGTCTGTATTTCTGTGTATCTTTATGTACGCCTATAACTCGTGTTCGGATGCTTGGAGCATCGTAAAATTAGGTAGGTATCCATGAGGGTCAATACACTAATCATTTATAAAACTCTTCACTGTACTTCTCATAGAAGGGTGGGTATTGTCCTGGCCCCAGCCCTTTATGAAAGGACTGTGCCTATAAATACATAAAATATAATCAGAGGTAACTACGTAAAAGACGACATGGCAACGCGACTACGGAGTAGACCGTAGGTCATAGACCTAGCTCCAACAGCAAGCACTTGGACAGGACACAGAGGACATTACACTCCCAACATACCGCTGAGTGGGCTGACCGAGCACCTTTTACCTATAAATAGAGGTACGAACACGCGCCGCGGTCTCTAAGCTTTTGACTCTCTAAGCTCTTGAAGCGGCTCTAACCTAACCGACATCTTACTTGGACGGAGTACAGTCCTACACTCTATCGGAGTTGTGCTACGCCGGACCGATATGGGGGATGGCCCCATATCGAGTCCCAACGCCACCATCATCATGGAAGACCGGTATCCACGGTGGGGTGAGTGATATCGTGCCTGCTTAATTCCTTTTTCCCCCTAGATTATTATTTCCGTCCTCCCCTATTGCAATTGCTACTATTTTATAATAAACCCCCTTTTTAAACAGTCTATTGACTACCTTTTTATTTCGTTTAGGTTAAGAAGCCCTTCCCTTTAGATTAGTATCTAGTTTTAAGATCTCCATTGAACGCTGACATGCAGGAGGCGCTGCACAGCAAGTGTGCGACCTAGAGGTAAGCTAGGTGAGTATTCATTCCTCCCGCCAATTCCCCTGTATGTAAATTGCTCTCTAAACGTGTCCGCAGTTCTTCATAAAGCATCCTTAACAAATACTGGGAGGTGCGGGTAAGAAACAATCATACAGCTCTACGTAAAAGTAGAACAAATGGTGGACAGGTGCCGGGTTAAACTCAGTAGACACCGGTATCGCCGTCCAGCCCATTCACAGTAAGAAATCTACACAAAAGTAGAACAAATGGTTAAGACGCGGATTAGTCAAAACAACACACTCTACACAAAAGTAGAACAAATGGAGGGAGGCACGGGTAAGAAACAACAGCTCTACATAAAAGTAGAACAAATGGTGGAGGCGCGGGTAAGAAACAACAGCTCTACATAAAAGTAGAACAAATGGTGGAAGCGCTGGGGTACCGTGACGTTGTCGTCAGACAACGCCTAAAGAAGTTCAGACAACGAATTTCTACGGTACAGGTCCCTAAAAACCCTCTTATGCAGCCAAGCAAGATTTACCCAAAATTAAGGAAAATTTTTTGAAGTACGGGTCAAATATTATTTTTGGTACCCACCCACACCCGCCCCAGTAACTAATACATATTTAAACGCCCCCTATACTCAGTACATTAGCGAAGCGAGTGAGACAATTTAAATCCCCCCCGAGCAGAATTTTTTTTAGTAGATTAAGTTAGAAAATATTTTTTACACAATAATTATAATCCCCCCACCCCCACCCTGTTAAGATTTCGCGATAGACACCTCTTACGCCAAGCGATTTGAATATTAACAACCCCTATCTAATAAGTCACTAGGAATATTAACGGAAGCCTAGTAGGAAGAGATATTGATAACTACCCTACCATATTCAGAAAATTGCTCCTTATTTCAGATTAAACCCCCCACAATGAAGCTCTATTAGGAATAAGATTGTGATATCCCATAGAATAAGTTGGAATGAATAAATAACTTTGTATTTTTTACAGCAGTGCAACTATACATTGTATATGATTGTAGGCTAAAATATTTTCTTCTGAATCCATTTTAGTATAACTTAGCGGAAGGTGGTATTGGCTACATGCTTACATAGAGTTAGGAGACCTTGCAATCACATTTCTGCAAGGTGCCGCGTTAATTAGTTTGTAAACGCATTCAGTCAAGACGTACTACAGTTTCTATTTTGTTATGAAAGCCGACCACAGAGGAAATGCTTATTTGTCCATTGTAACATAATCCAATATGCCATATGACTGACACGTGCTGAGCACACCGTCCGCCGCGAGGACATTACACCCGACACTATCTCGCTAGCTCAGCGTGCAGACGCACTCGAGCGGAAGCCAGACACCTTGAGTTCAATTCCTGGCACTATTCACTCACACGCCAGATGACTTTGCATAAGTTTGCCTTTATTCTTTTTGGTTTTCCATACATTTATTCACGTATTGCGAAGCGTGCGATAGTAGAAAAACGAACTAATGATTTTAAAGATGTAAGCGTAGAGTACACTCTTAAGGTAGAATTCTTTTTCCAGCAGTACATTTCAAACAGGACATTTAGTTAGCAAAGAAAACACCATTCCCTCACGAAGTAACATAGGTGAGAAAGTAATCCAGTAGGAATTTATGAAAAACGCCGACAAATGCACGGCGATATCAGTATAGCATACAGGCGTAAGCACGGACTTGGGCATAGCAGGGCAACATCGCAACGTACGACAATTGTTATCAAGAGTATCATCGTTAGTATATTAGTAATAAGTATTAAGTAGTTTTAAGTGAAGTTGAAGGAATATATTATAGATATCTTGAGCTGGCACAATGGTTAGCACAGCCTCAAGAACACGACGTTATTGATATCTTGCAGCAAGTCCAAAGGTGAACCTTGCTTTGAGATAAGGGAAGTATTAAGTATAACTTGCAGCATGTCCAAAGGTGCACCTTGCTTTGAGATAAGGGAAGTATTAAGTGAAGTTGATAGATATCTTGAGCTGGCACAATGGTTAGCACAGCCTCAAGAACACGACGTTATTGATATCTTGCAGCAGGTCCGAGAGAGGACATCGCTTTGAGATAAGGGTAGTATGGAGGAGATTAAGGAGATATTAACACACCTACGTTGATAACAAATGCCATTAATAAATAAGATTAATGTCCACACCGTGGCCCCAAAGTCCACAATTTACGCAAGCCACATGCTTAAAAGTAGAAACGTCACACCCAGAGGGAAGTAATTAGTTACAGGTATATTGGTCAATATAATAATGACAACCGGCGACCGAGGACTATCATTTCAGATTCAGGGACCTAGCCAACCCGCTGAACACGTTAGAAGTAGTCCAGATATTAGAACGCTACTGAACTTTGAAAGGACATAGCCAACCCTTTCACCTAGATGATGTTCGTTTTAATACTTTCAGGGAATTAAACCCTCCACGTTATACATCTTGTGGCGGTCAATTCAAACTTAATACATAGTAAATTTAACGGCCACTGGGACGCGTTCTGTATCGAAGTACGGACAGCCTGCCAACAGCCGATATCTTTATAGTATTCTGATAAGATATTAGGAGATATTTATGTTAAAATAAACTTAATACATAATGAACTTAACGGCCACTGGGATGCGTTCTGTATCGAAGTACGGACAGCCTGCCAATAGCCGATATCTTTATAGTATTCTGATAAGATATTAGGAAATATTTATATTAAAATGAACTTAATACATAATGAACTTAACGGCCACTGGGATGCGTTCTGTATCGAAGTACGAACAGCCTGCCAACAGCCGATAACTTTATAGTATTCTGATAAGATGTTAGGAGATATTTATATTAAAATAAACCCAATACAGCATGGATTTAACGTCCGATGGAATGCGTCCTGTATCGAAATACGGACAGTCTACCAACAGGCGATATCTCTTTGGTATTATGTTTAGCATGAGGAGATAGTGACACGTTTTATGATATTGTAGCATAGTAGGTAATCTGACACCTACACCGCTGGACACATCTGCTGATTTTCTATATAAAGAGTAACCAATATTGAAAAGGAGACTACACATACGCTGAAATTAATAACTAAAATTGAATTAATAAATTTTTTCTCAATGTATTATGATTATTTGTGATAAATTCATAATCTTTCAATATATTAAGATTACGGAGCAACAAAAGAAGGCAACAGGATATGTAAAAGAAATAAAACTATGCAACTTAGGCATAATATTAGTCAGTCCATATAGAGCAACCCCATTATTTTTCTAACGGAGCAAAGGGAGGCATTTAATTGAAGATACAGCCCCCATTAATTTTATTAAAGAGCAAAAGTAGCTATTTCAGTGAAGATAAGATCCCATTATTTTGCTTACGGAGCAAACATTATCATTTCAGTGAAGATAAAGTCCCATTATTTTTCTTACGGAGCAAAGATAGACATTTCAGTGAAGATACAGCCCTATTAATTTTATTAAGGAGCAAAGGTAGCCACCTCATTGAAGGTAAACTTTAGAAAATTATCATAGCTGCGGATACACTATAGAGAGAGCTTAAATATTTAAGAAATACCTTTAATATATATCACCCCCCCCCCCCTTCAAGAGATTTTCTTCACCCCTGTCCAGGCACGTTATTCCACCTTACCCCATGTATATAGCATATTTAGCTAAGACAAGATAGTATTATTAGGTTTAGCATTAAGAATTAAGTTAGATAGTAAATCACCTCCCCCCCCCCCTATCTAACGTGGCAAGTTTTACAAAAGGGTCTTACATACCATGTCATTAACAGTGTTATTTTTTTCAGGCAATTATCACATGTCAATAATAAATTTTTTTCAGATAATATTATCGTATTAATTTATATTTCCTGAAGTTCTATACAGTGCACAGAATTTCCAAGTTAGCCCGGAGAGGCAATAAATAATTTCCAATTTCAATAACTTCCCGACGAAACAGTCGCCATTTTAACGATAACCTAGTTAAACTTAACGATCCAGTGTACACGTAGTGCGAATATCCTTACATAATGTCTGCATATCTATAGATTAAGAAGCGAATACGTCGCTTAAATCACGCTGAGAAAGTAAGGATTAATTCTCAGCTATAGCAAAGGTCTACGTCAATGTATAAGAAAGTTTTTTTACAAATATAAATGATTCAAGTTCTACGAAATATAAGAGTATGTACGCAGCTAAATGCTTAAGGAAGCATGTTGCAGTTTTACAACGACGCATATAAGACGTGGTATTATGACCACAATGGCCAATATGTCAATGAATACATATTGCACGTTAGTTTATAAGGATATTAGTATATATGTCATAATGCAGACATTAAGTAACGAGATTAACCCGTATGACGTAACGAACTTCAGTGATAGAAAATAACGGTACCAGGGTAAACCAATCCCTCTGTACAAAACGTTAAGAGAGATTTCTGATTTCAGACTAATTATACGGTGTACAATCCTGTAATCCCCCAGTAGGACATTCATGCAGGATGCCCCCCGGACGAACGTGACGCAAGACCAAAGTTCCAACACGAATGGCAGCAACAGCAGTCAAAACCTACAAACCATACTAGAATGTCAGCCGATTTAGGCAGGAGCCTTCAGCTATTTATTAACAATACTTCAATGTTAATTTTTTATCTTAAAATATAACTACATGTTTTTTTACGCACATAATCAAGTAACTTTGACGGAATTTCACGTTTTCTAGGATATTTTTACAATTTTCTTTCATCATCCCCACGTTGCAAGGAGGTTAATCATAGTAGCGCACCCTCATAGCTACACTTGGCCTAGAGTACAATACACTACATTTTTTCTTTCCCTTTTTTACACACGCTACGAAGGTCGCGTGCTAGCTCATAAGGGATCGCCATTATTTAAGCTCCTTACAGCATCATTTTCCATCGTAGGAAAATTACAGTATGCATGCATCCTCGAGGCAGGGCTCGACTTGACGGCGTCGTACGCAAGTCACGCACTAGTCCGAGTACGGTGCTAATAATGTAAATTTCCTATGCGCTTTCATTAAAGAATATATGTGCCCTTGACCTACGTCTTAGGCCAAGGACACATTATGTCATTGGAGTACTTATATAGGGCAATGTCATGATGTTAATGAGAATGAAATCATCATTATGTAATGATTATAATAATAACTAGGATCTTCCTGCCGTGTTGAGATCACATAAACTGTATGTGGCTTGGCAGTTCTGACAGGGAGAAATTTATGGTTTTCACACAATGGGCAGAGCAGGTGCGTCACAAGTTGCTTGCCTGCAAGTTTCAGAGCAGGAGCACTCCAGCGAATTCTGAGAATCTTGCCAAAACGCAGTAACTATCTCAAGTTAGCACGCAGTAGATGCTTGACTCCGCCCTTAAAGAGTACGCCTCAGTTAGTTACAAGAGATCAAGACATTACATGAATGATCTGAAACGCCCATGATGAATCTAATTATTATCAAGAATTTTGGGAATGCGGTAACGGATTAAATATCTCTGTGTTCATCGAATAGAAGTAGTCCCCGCGCAAGGAAATTTGACAACGTCGAGTGTGTGAGAGAGAGAACATAGCGTCCTTCAGCAAGAAATTAGTTCTACCCAAGCGCTGATGATATAAATTTAGCCTATGATCGAGTTTCGTCGTGAATCATATGATTAGCAAGGCCATACTTTTATGTATGAATTAAGGTACCTGATTACTGTAGCCTATGATTGTGAAGGGAGCATTTGGTGTCGTATGTGCAAAACTGTGAATTGGCAACCATTTTGTCATATATGTGGGTGAAGTCTGTGACAGCGGGCATTGTTCATCATTCAGCCAACGTTAGTGGATGCTGGTCCATGTAGCGTCACGCCCAAGCATTAATGTACGAAACGCACAGTCCATTGTTCGGCTGATGCGAAATAATATTAAAAATGAATACTGAGCTGTGAATGTGTATAACAGTAAGGACGGATGTGAAATTATATGTAATTCAAGTGAAAAATATGTAACAGAAAATGTGTCCGCGACAAGTGTGGAAATAGTGTGAGAATTTGTCATCTATGACACAAGTGTATAGTCCACTAATGTATATTTTTTTAGTGGTGCATAATCTAATTAAATATGTGTGTATGTGCATTTTAAAAGGGTGCTGGCTTATAGCAACCTAGTGATAATGGAGGATTGCAGTGATATTTAGCGAGTGGTTTTACATCATCGTGATGGGATTCGAACTGGCCATGGAGGTCATGTGTTAAGTTATACTGTTGCGGGCCTCTGGTCCAACTCTTGCAAATGATGAAGGAAGTCTTCAATGTGATAAGTACCTTTTGATTACATTTTACAGTGTCAAATAATTCATGGATTTCATCGCCATAATGTTAGCATGTTATTTGTTTTCTTTTGATTTGTTTTATCTTGTGTGTACAATGACTGTGTCAATGGCGACCATAGTTGTGCATCTGACGGAGCTGGGTACGCTCATAAGGATTAATGATCAGAATAATTATTTTAATGAATTAAAAGTGCCTAACTTAACGTAAGGATGTTGCTAGGTAATCGTATCCGTACATAAAACACATGGTAGAACTCCCTATTTCATTTATAAATGTGTGTTAGAAATATCCCCTGTGTTTTTCCCCCGAATAGGACGAACGAAGCATGGTATTTCGATAGATGCCCTTTCCAGGCAAAATCTCATTATTTCGTGTCAATGACCAGAGATAGTAATTTATGTATTTACATACCGGATGAATTAATATCCGAGGATTTTTTTTGGGGGGGGGACGATATTTAAAGGACCATGGTGTATTGTGATGGATGGTGATGCAGTATTATGGTGTAGCAATGAGTAAAGTTTATAGGACAGTTTACAAAGGCGTGAATTATGTCAGATGAGAGGTAGTATGATAAGTTTACAATGATATAAGTGACGGCTGACCCAGCCTCACTAATTGTTATATTAGTTTTTATTGAACGCGTGTGATATTTAAGGCCATACAGGTAAGATGTTGTAAGGAGGAATCTACGATGAAATAAGATAAAATAGATGATGATGCCAGGTAATAAGACCTGAGGGAAGATGACAGATGAGAGTTAGTATGATAAGTTTACAATGGTATAAGTGAATTGTATGTGTAAGGTAGTGGCCATCAAGCGCAGATAAAATAATGCTATAATTAATCTATATCCAAATGAGAGCGTCCCGCTCCACATTTAGAATACTAAGATCCAGTCCGATCAGCTGGTGAGAATACAGTCAAATATTAGCACGGGGGAAGGGGTGAAGACTTGCATTTCTACCTTTCACGGTCAAGGTCAGCCAGGAGGCGCGGCCAATCTATTGTAATTTTCCAACAAAGAGAGGGGTCCACTCTGGACTCGGGTGTTTGCCGCAGCGATTCATTTAAATTTTTGTTATGTTTGGTCCCAAGTTTAATATTCACGTAAGGGTATGTTAGGTCACTACCCTGATGCCTCCAATCGATAGCGTTTCTTTTACTGGTCATTTTGATATGAGGGACGGTTTTGTCTGCTGATCATACAGTCCCGGGTTCGATATCCTTTTGTTGTGCCTGGTCCAGAAACTATTTTAAACGGGTGCTAGGTAGGCAGTAACCTTGCGGTCCCGTGTTCGAAATCCTTTTGTTTATGCCTGGTCGATCAGTCTTTTTAAATGGGTACTAGCTAGACAGTGACCTTAGAGTCCTGTGTTCATGAATAATTATTTTCGGTCCTGGAAAATAATTATTATTAGTTTTTTTTATAGTTAATATTGGTTCAAAATTTATCTTGAGATTTCTTTTTCTCAATAATTGTTGAACGGACCATGCTTTGTTCTATTGTAACCTCGTTCTGCAGGATAAGGCATTCAAGGTAAGAAATGTATAGGTAGCGAATACCCCTAAATACATATTGATCCTGTTGAATAGGCCACTTAGAACATGTTTGTGCCATGCCTATCTTTTTCAGGGGTCGCGGCTTCAAATACATTCACCGTTGTTTAACATAACACTGATACAAGGTATTTCTTCTGTGCCATGTCTATCTTTTTCAGGGGTCGCGGCTTCAAATACATTCACCGTTGCCTAACGTGACTCTGACACGATACGATTACTTTAATAATGTTTGGTTGGAATTATTAATTGTTTTTCATGTTTATCCAACCCAAGTTTGAAAGGCAAATGATTAGTCATCATTTTTATGATGCTATTTTGTTGGTTTTTTAAGGCATTTTTCCTAGTTTGTTTATTAAATATCCATGAATTATTTGACAAGGCATCGAGTGCTTGGTTCGAAAGTGTATCACGTCGAACGCAAGGGCCGAAGCCAGGCTTATCATATCGCTAATATGTTAAAGTAATGTGTGACAAATTGTAAGTGTGTTTCAAGGCTAAGGAAACTAAATGGCTTCATTGATTCAGCTATTTTGTTTTAAAGCTAAGACGTCCAAAGTAATGTCGGGATTGGACATTAAGATTCCGTACGGAAAGGCTTCCATAATTAATTTACAAGAGTATGTAAATAAGATGCATAAATCATATTCATGTTTGCAGATAGAAATACATAATTAATGCCATGAAGGTTAAGATTTGATATGAGGGTAAACTTTTATTTAACGGAGGGATTCTAGTAAATGTTAATTAAACGCCATTAATAATTAAATAAGCCAATGGCTAGGCTATAATGTATACTTCGGAATGGCCATGGATGTCTCTGATATTTGAACATACCATGTATCTGAAATGTAATTGGATGATATTAGACTCAATGATTATTATGTTTACTCAGATTAATGATTGATTAATTTCGTATAAATGGATTTCTTTTTCTTAATCCATACTGTTGTTACAGTTGACCGGACCCTCTTGATCCATCATCTCTTAATAACTTAACTTTCTGATGATATCTTATCATCGTAATTAATAAATTTGATTATGGCAATTAATGCTAATTGGTGTTAACCAGATTTCATTTTTGATTCATTTTCTTTATTTTGCCATATGATTGGTTTTTATTTGTCAATAAATTTGATTGTAATCATACATCATAACTACTATGATAAGTATTAATTGATGCTGATTAGCATTTAATTGGTGGTTTTTGGACATTAATTAGTCCATTGTTTATATTTTTGATTTTGACTTAATTTTATTGATTCCGTATTTGATTTATTTTACCTTTGAGTTATTATTATTATTATTATTATTATTATTTTAAATTTCATTTCTACTATTTCGGTTTTATTTCATTTTTTTTTTGCTGTACTGGTGTTGGTGCATTAAATTTGTTTATTCTCATTCAGAATCTGTGTGTGATGAATTTTATTCAGCCCTAGTGATCTTCCTATAATATCCAGAACAGTTTCATATTCAAGCTAGTGTACCGTTCATGCCCCGACGACAGAGTCCTGTTCTGAAGGCCTTGTGCAAGGGTACATGGCAAAGGATAGATTATTCTCTATTCTTCTTCGATTTTTCTATTCTGGAAGATCCTAGTGGTTAACATACACAGATGCACCCGGGTTTTGTGCTTGTTTGATTAAGTTTGGCTTGCCTACTCGTTTGGCATGTTAATTATTTTTTTTGACTTTATGCTGAGCCGGTAAACGCTGGAAGATACCCATAAGTCACTTATCAATTCAACCCCGAATCCAAACCGTATTCCATTCATTTCATACCCGTTATTTTTCCGTGAGGATGAGCCTTGCCCTTTTTCCGCTTGCCACATTCATTTAATACCAAACCCTGTTCTCCCCACCACCAGTGCAAAGTGCAAAATGGCGCCCAACGGTGTGACTTAAGCTTGAGACAATAGCAGCCCAACATAAGGTCGAAATGGAGCTCAATTAATTGAATGAGAGTTACTGTAATTAAATTTTCATTTATATAAATTTTTATAGTATCATACAGTAATCTCAAGGAGTCCCTTGAAATTTTTATAGCATTGAGCATCCATCAGATAGTTAATTAAGGCTCATTGGTGGCCTGATGAGAAACATTAATCACTTTAATTAATGTTTGATTAAATTAAATTAATTAATTATTTTTTCTTTTAGTGATAAGTCAAATATTTAATGACACCAATGGATTACAATCAAATTTTGAATCGTTTTACTGTTGCAATATCACTGTAGGTGATTGCAAATTCGAAGGATAGGGGAAGGAAGCCTTGAAAGCTTTGAAATACACTTGCATTGCATGGTGTGTTGATGTGTATATTTGCATGAGTTGGGACAAGCCCGCATATTCTCCTATTGATAATTATGTCATCGACAGAGGACCTGATGGTCGTATTGCAAGAATTTAAGGACAGTAGTTATAAGCAGATGCAGGAAATAAAAGACAGTAATCAGGAACTTAGAGTTAGTACTGAACAGCAATTGTCACAGATGCAGAGAAATATAGAACATGTAGGCCGCATTTGCAATCAGAGTACTGAGCAAATAGAAATTCATATGGTCACGATCGAGAACGAGATCAAGAACGTGTCTCAGAGAATGGCTAGTATGGAAATTCGAGTCCAAGCGCAGGTAGCGAAATGTGAAGTGGGAATTGCAGCAACTCAGGCAGATGTCGACAAGCTGAGAGATGAGAATAAGTCAACGCAAGCCAAAATAGGAGTGATCGAGACCGACATTTCTACATTTAAGGACGAGATTAAGGATTCATTGCAGCTCATACGAGATGATATGAATGGCCAACATGACGAATGTAAGAAATCATGGGAAAAGGATAAGGAAGGATTGAAGAGAGATGTCGAATTAGCATACGAGGACATGGGCCAGGAGGCTAAGGAAGAAAGGATAGCTGTACTCCGTAAATTAGAAGAGAGCAAATTAAAGATGAATAAGGTCGAGATGGAGCTGTTGGCAAGGATGGAACGACAAGAAAATAAACAAGTCAAAAGCGACCTCAAGATGCTGATCCAAGAAGAGGTCATCGCCGACTTACAAAAAGGATTGGCCAAGTCCATTACAGAAACCCGTATGGAAGGGAAAGTAGGATTTCAGGAGCATACGACCATAGATGAGGGGATGGAACCTCACAGTCAGGAATTCAGGGGTCGTACTTCGACACCCGTCGAGTCTAACGCAGCTGCTCAGGTCATTCACGTTATAAAAATGAGTGATGACCGGCCGAACAAATTTTCAGGGAACAATAACTTTACTCCTAAGAGTTTCCTCAGAGAATTGATGGAATACATCAAGGAAAGCAAGATCTCAGAAGACCGACAGTTAAGGACAGTAGAGAAACTGCTGACTGGACACGCGTTACAATGGTTTCGTAGCTTCAGGTATACCTTTGACACTATGGGGGAATTCCGTGAAGCATTTCTGAAGAAGTATTGGAGCCTTGCCTCGCAACAGAACCTGAGGATGGAACTATACGCGCGCCGCTATAGTACCACATCACCCACAAAATATTCAGAATATTTCATCACACAGTTACACCGAATGAAAGAGTTGGATATGCCTCCATCAGAAGAAGAGATGATCACCGCCATTGAGAAGCAATTGCCAGTCGGAGTTCAACAGATCATGGCGGCAGCGAACGTACGGACAGCGGTACATGCCGAGGAAATATTGAGAAACCTCGATGAAACGACGATCCACAGTCCGCAAAGATCAGGTCGAACGACTGAAAATGTAAACGTGGTCGGCCTAGAAGAAGCACCTAGACGACGCATGAAAGACCAAAGTACAGACGCCATGGACATGAGGCAGAACTGGGAACGTCGGGAATACCAAGATCAAGAGTTGAGGCCCCCGTGGTATGGTAACCGAGGTAATAATAACTGGAGGTCGTCTCAAAGACAAAATGAACCATGGAGAGGACATCGTGGATCATACAGGCCGTATAACAAGAGAGGTGGGCGTTTTCAACGCGGAAGACCGCCGTGGGACCAAAACAGAGAGCCAGAAGTGAGATGGGACTTGCCAGATGACCACAGAGAGGAAATGGAAAGGTGGCACAGTGATTCGTAGCGGTATTTGGCAGAATTACGTGCCAAAGAATCGGCCGAACAAAGTAAGAAAGACAAATGGAACAGGGGAATGAATGATCGAAGGGATCCAGATGTCATCGAACAGGGAGCTGAGAGCCTGGAACTCCAGAATGCCCGGAGGAACAACAATCAATCATCCGGAGGTACACCAGATAGGAATGGCAACAACGAGAAAAAAACGCCAATTTTAGAAGATGGGAACGTCGCTAGTGCACAAAACAGTCACAATGCAAAGTATATGGTAGTAGCGCAGATCAGTGACTGGGTCATCAAAGAAGAGGACTTGACGGAGGACACAAGAGGGCCAAAGATTAATACAATTAGAGAATTACCCATAATTTACGCCCGAGTGGGAGGTCTAACGGTACGATGTATGGTAGATACGGGTGCCAGCATCAGTATAGCTTCCCAATCATTAGTTAAAGAGTTGGAGAGATTGGGGAAGGTTCCCGTGATGCCAATTTCTAACATCACAGTCAAGGGCATTATCCCAGACAAATCCGCAGTCTGTAAGTTCCAAGCATTGTTGGACATTACACTGCAAGGACATAATATGCCGCATTCGTTCATCATAATGAACAAGATAAATTATAACATTATCTTGGGAGCGGACTTCATTCGAGAATATAAAGCAGTAATCAACCTATTTGAAAACACCATTTGTTTTAAAGATATTGGAGAGGACAATCATTTGGACATGCAATTAAATACGGATATTCCAAGAGATGGCGAAGAGATATGGACATTGTGCACCACTGAAGAGATGGAAGCATATGAGATAATCGACGAAAGGTTAAGGGATATTGAGGATGATTTAATGGAACCTGAATCCTGGGTCATGGCGCTAGAAGAATTGGAAGACAGAATTACTGACGCTTTTGAGGAGAAGGCTCGTGAAGCAAAGATAAATGAGGAGAACAGGATCAAATTGATGGACATGTTAAAGCGACACGAACCGGTTTTTAATTCTAAACCCGGTAAGATAGAACATTTCAAGTACCAAATGCAGGTCAACGATTGGTCACCGTTTAGGAAAAAGCCTTATCCGATAGCCGAAAAACATATGAATGAGGTGAAAGAAACCATCAAGCAAATGGAGGATGCTGGAGTCATAGTTAAGATGGCTACCCCATTCGTGAGTCCGTTGGTTGTAGTCAAGAAACCCAATGGCCCTGTTCGAATATGTCTGGACGCCAGGACAATTAATGAACGGTTGATTCCTGAATATGACCAAGCTCCAGCGATCAAAGAGGTCATAAACAAATTCCAGAACAAGATATATTTTTCATCGATAGACTTGACTAGTAGCTATCACCATTTGGGACTGGATGACAAGTCAAGGTTATTGACTGGATTCCTATTTAATCAGCAAACTTATGCATTTCAAAGATTACCATTCGGTATCAAAACAGCAGGTTCGGCACTCATACGAGCGTTAGACCGGAACCTGACGTCGGAAGTCAAGGATGCCACTGTAAGATATGTCGATGACATACTCTTGGCGTCTGATAATTTGGATGATCACCTCACGAATTTAGAGAAATTACTAGATAATTTGGAGAAGGCCAATTTCAAAATTAACATCCAAAAATCTCATTTTTGCCAGAAGGAGGTACTCTATTTAGGCCACATCATCGATGGTGAAGGAGTACGCCCAAATCCTGCGAAACTAGAGGCTATTCGGAACTTTCCTAAACCAAACAGGGTAAAACACGTCCGCCAATTTCTGGGCATTTGCAATTTCTTTGCAAATCATTGTCCCGGGTATACTGAGGCTGTGGCGCCACTACAGGATATGCTTCGTAAGAACAGCAAATGGGCATGGAAGGAAGAATGCGACGCGGCTTTTCGGAAAACGAAGGAATTACTAACCAATAGTATTAAATTGGGTTACCCGGATTTCTCAAGAAAATTTATAATTCAAACCGACGCCTCACGGATTGGAATTGGATGCATGCTGTACCAAGAAGATCCAAACAACCCTCGAGAACGATCTTACTTGGCATTTTCTAGCCGTAAGCTAAAGACACACGAGCGAAATTACACAGTAACGGAATTGGAACTTCTATCCATCATTTTTGCTTTACAACAATGGAGGGAGACTGTCTATGGTTTCGAGATTTTGATAAGAACCGACCACAAGAGCCTTATCTTCCTATTGAAAACTCCCATGGCTAGCGAGCGAGTGAACAGATGGTCGTTGTATGTTCAACAGTTCAATATTGACATTGAACACTGCCCAGGAAGTTTCAATGTGATACCCGACGCATTAAGTCGAAACCCAGAACGAGGAGAAGGAGTAGTATCTGTACATCAAGTCGAGCTCACTCAGGCAGATCAGGAATTTTTGGTTAAACTGGGAGAAATTCAGGCTCAACAAGTTAAGGATCCGTGGATGAATACGATCATCGATTATTTAAGAGGAAGATTGCAACGAGGAACGCCCGCGTATTTGGAAGCGGAGAAAATTTCGACAAGTTATATTTGGTATAATAACCTGCTGCACAAGTACGTGGATCCCGATCGCGTGAAATCAAGGATTGTGGTGCCACCTTCTTTACAGAGAGGTCTAGTCTGGCACGCACATAGCATATCTGGACATGGAGGAATCGATAAGACAAGTGCTCTTATTCAAGAAGCATTTGTATGGCCAAAATTAAGGGAAACCATTCGCAGTGTTTTGAAGACCTGTGACAAATGTCAAAGGGTTAAGCCAAACTCATTCCTCATGAAGCAATATCCCAAACCTCTACTGCCACAGAAGCCGTGCGAACTGGTCGCCATGGACGGTTATGGTCCGTTACCAAAAGGCAGAAGAGGATGCAAATACATTCTCGTCAGCATCGATGTATTTACAAAATACGTGGTGTTATGTCCAGTTCAGAAGTTAAACACTAAACAGGTACTGAACAGAATTAAGGCAAGGGTAATTCCAACGTTAGGGAAGATGGAATTCTGTCTTATGGACCACGGCAGTTATTTCACTAGTGCCGAGTTTAGGAGTGAGATGGTGAGGTTAGATGTCCGGCACGTGTTGAGTTCAGTGCGCCATCCTGAGGGAAATCCATCAGAAAGAATAATGCGGGAGATCGCAAAATATTGCCGAATTTACTGTTCTGATCAGCATTGGAAGTGGGTCGACGTATTACCCGTAATGGAATTCTGTATAAACAATACGATCCGTGAAAGCACAGGACAGATCCCCACAGTCCTTCACTTAAATCGATGTCCGGATCGACCGTGGAAGAACATCTTACCGTGTCCATTGGACGCACGACCAAGCCATGAATTAACCATACAGGCCACGGCAACTTATTTGAAGAAACAAGCTGATCGTCGATTACGTAGAGTGCGTAATAAAAGATTTCACCGTCCTTTGGAATTGGAAGAATTGGTCTTGGTGAAACGACCAGCAGTGTCCGATCCAGCGAAGCGAATATACTCAAAATTTTGCGAGATATTCTATGGACCGTACCGAGTCATAAAGGTGATTGGAAATAATGCTTATAAAGTGAAACACCTACGCACTGGAGTCGAGTCTGTCTATAACGCACAGAATCTAAAACTGTACTATCCCGCCGAAGAAGATGAGGTCCAACACCAAGTCAACGTAGTGGAGAAGAAAGAAGAAGGGGAAGATCCATTCCAAGTAGAAGAACCATCGGATGCAGAAGAAGAGAATCAACGGACAAATAATCACGACTGTCAATGGATAACGCTGCGTGAAGAATTTGATAATGCTAAGAGAGAGTAAACTAAGGATAAATGCAGAATTTAAAGGTGAGAATAAGAGGCTGCTTGAAGAATTTCACGATCCGAATTAATTTGGAGTCCATTAGAAAGCCAGTTTCGAAAGAAGGTCGATGAGGAAGACATGACATTGTTAAAATGGATTATGTTGCCGAGTATTGTTGAATTGTAAAAACTCTTCGTAACCTCAGCAGTTTTTCCAAACTAAGAAGGAGGGAGATGTGCCCTTGACCTACGTCTTAGGCCAAGGACACATTATGTCATTGGAGTACTTATATAGGGCAATGTCATGATGTTAATGAGAATGAAATCATCATTATGTAATGATTATAATAATAACTAGGATCTTCCTGCCGTGTTGAGATCACATAAACTGTATGTGGCTTGGCAGTTCTGACAGGGAGAAATTTATGGTTTTCACACAATGGGCAGAGCAGGTGCGTCACAAGTCGCTTGCATGCAAGTTTCAGAGCAGGAGCACTCCAGCGAATTCTGAGAATCTTGCCAAAACGAAGTAACTATCTCAAGTTAGCACGCAGTAGATGCTTGACTCCGCCCTTAAAGAGTACGCCTCAGTTAGTTACAAGAGATCAAGACATTACATGAATGATCTGAAACGCCCATGATGAATCTAATTATTATCAAGAATTTTGGGAATGCGGTAACGGATTAAATATCTCTGTGTTCATCGAATAGAAGTAGTCCCCGCGCAAGGAAATTTGACAACGTCGAGTGTGTGTGAGAGAGAACATAGCGTCCTTCAGCAAGAAATTAGTTCTACCCAAGCGCTGATGATATAAATTTAGCCTATGATCGAGTTTCGTCGTGAATCATATGATTAGCAAGGCCATACTTTTATGTATGAATTAAGGTACCTGATTACTGTAGCCTATGATTGTGAAGGGAGCATTTGGTGTCGTATGTGCAAAACTGTGAATTGGCAACCATTTTGTCATATATGTGGGTGAAGTCTGTGACAGCGGGCATTGTTCATCATTCAGCCAACGTTAGTGGATGCTGGTCCATGTAGCGTCACGCCCAAGCATTAATGTACGAAACGCACAGTCCATTGTTCGGCTGATGCGAAATAATATTAAAAATGAATACTGAGCTGTGAATGTGTATAACAGTAAGGACGGATGTGAAATTATATGTAATTCAAGTGAAAAATATGTAACAGAAAATGTGTCCGCGACAAGTGTGGAAATAGTGTGAGAATTTGTCATCTATGACACAAGTGTATAGTCCACTAATGTATATTTTTTTAGTGGTGCATAATCTAATTAAATATGTGTGTATGTGCATTTTAAAAGGGTGCTGGCTTATAGCAACCTAGTGATAATGGAGGATTGCAGTGATATTTAGCGAGTGGTTTTACATCATCGTGATGGGATTCGAACTGGCCATGGAGGTCATGTGTTAAGTTATACTGTTGCGGGCCTCTGGTCCAACTCTTGCAAATGATGAAGGAAGTCTTCAATGTGATAAGAACCTTTTGATTACATTTTACAGTGTCAAATAATTCATGGATTTCATCGCCATAATGTTAGCATGTTATTTGTTTTCTTTTGATTTGTTTTATCTTGTGTGTACAATGACTGTGTCAATGGCGACCATAGTTGTGCATCTGACGGAGCTGGGTACGCTCATAAGGATTAATGATCAGAATAATTATTTTAATGAATTAAAAGTGCCTAACTTAACGTAAGGATGTTGCTAGGTAATCGTATCCGTACATAAAACACATGGTAGAACTCCCTATTTCATTTATAAATGTGTGTTAGAAATATCCCCTGTGTTTTTCCCCCGAATAGGACGAACGAAGCATGGTATTTCGATAGATGCCCTTTCCAGGCAAAATCTCATTATTTCGTGTCAATGACCAGAGATAGTAATTTATGTATTTACATACCGGATGAATTAATATCCGAGGATTTTTTTGGGGGGGGGCGATATTTAAAGGACCATGGTGTATTGTGATGGATGGTGATGCAGTATTATGGTGTAGCAATGAGTAAAGTTTATAGGACAGTTTACAAAGGCGTGAATTATGTCAGATGAGAGGTAGTATGATAAGTTTACAATGATATAAGTGACGGCTGACCCAGCCTCACTAATTGTTATATTAGTTTTTATTGAACGCGTGTGATATTTAAGGCCATACAGGTAAGATGTTGTAAGGAGGAATCTACGATGAAATAAGATAAAATAGATGATGATGCCAGGTAATAAGACCTGAGGGAAGATGACAGATGAGAGTTAGTATGATAAGTTTACAATGGTATAAGTGAATTGTATGTGTAAGGTAGTGGCCATCAAGCGCAGATAAAATAATGCTATAATTAATCTATATCCAAATGAGAGCGTCCCGCTCCACATTTAGAATACTAAGATCCAGTCCGATCAGCTGGTGAGAATACAGTCAAATATTAGCCCGGGGGAAGGGGTAAAGACTTGCATTTCTACCTTTCACGGTCAAGGTCAGCCAGGAGGCGCGGCCAATCTATGTCATTTTCCAACAAAGAGAGGGGTCCACTCTGGACTCGGGTGTTTGCCGCAGCGATTCATTTAAATTTTTGTTATGTTTGGTCCCAAGTTTAATATTCACGTAAGGGTATGTTAGGTCACTACCCTGATGCCTCCAATCGATAGCGTTTCTTTTACTGGTCATTTTGATATGAGGGACGGTTTTGTCTGCTGATCATACAGTCCCGGGTTCGATATCCTTTTGTTGTGCCTGGTCCAGAAACTATTTTAAACGGGTGCTAGGTAGGCAGTAACCTTGCGGTCCCGTGTTCGAAATCCTTTTGTTTATGCCTGGTCGATCAGTCTTTTTAAATGGGTACTAGCTAGACAGTGACCTTAGAGTCCTGTGTTCATGAATAATTATTTTCGGTCCTGGAAAATAATTATTATTAGTTTTTTTTTATAGTTAATATTGGTTCAAAATTTATCTTGAGATTTCTTTTTCTCAATAATTGTTGAACGGACCATGCTTTGTTCTATTGTAACCTCGTTCTGCAGGATAAGGCATTCAAGGTAAGAAATGTATAGGTAGCGAATACCCCTAAATACATATTGATCCTGTTGAATAGGCCACTTAGAACATGTTTGTGCCATGCCTATCTTTTTCAGGGGTCGCGGCTTCAAATACATTCACCGTTGTTTAACATAACACTGATACAAGGTATTTCTTCTGTGCCATGTCTATCTTTTTCAGGGGTCGCGGCTTCAAATACATTCACCGTTGCCTAACGTGACTCTGACACGATACGATTACTTTAATAATGTTTGGTTGGAATTATTAATTGTTTTTCATGTTTATCCAACCCAAGTTTGAAAGGCAAATGATTAGTCATCATTTTTATGATGCTATTTTGTTGGTTTTTTAAGGCATTTTTCCTAGTTTGTTTATTAAATATCCATGAATTATTTGACAAGGCATCGAGTGCTTGGTTCGAAAGTGTATCACGTCGAACGCAAGGGCCGAAGCCAGGCTTATCATATCGCTAATATGTTAAAGTAATGTGTGACAAATTGTAAGTGTGTTTCAAGGCTAAGGAAACTAAATGGCTTCATTGATTCAGCTATTTTGTTTTAAAGCTAAGACGTCCAAAGTAATGTCGGGATTGGACATTAAGATTCCGTACGGAAAGGCTTCCATAATTAATTTACAAGAGTATGTAAATAAGATGCATAAATCATATTCATGTTTGCAGATAGAAATACATAATTAATGCCATGAAGGTTAAGATTTGATATGAGGGTAAACTTTTATTTAACGGAGGGATTCTAGTAAATGTTAATTAAACGCCATTAATAATTAAATAAGCCAATGGCTAGGCTATAATGTATACTTCGGAATGGCCATGGATGTCTCTGATATTTGAACATACCATGTATCTGAAATGTAATTGGATGATATTAGACTCAATGATTATTATGTTTACTCAGATTAATGATTGATTAATTTCGTATAAATGGATTTCTTTTTCTTAATCCATACTGTTGTTACAGTTGACCGGACCCTCTTGATCCATCATCTCTTAATAACTTAACTTTCTGATGATATCTTATCATCGTAATTAATAAATTTGATTATGGCAATTAATGCTAATTGGTGTTAACCAGATTTCATTTTTGATTCATTTTCTTTATTTTGCCATATGATTGGTTTTTATTTGTCAATAAATTTGATTGTAATCATACATCATAACTACTATGATAAGTATTAATTGATGCTGATTAGCATTTAATTGGTGGTTTTTGGACATTAATTAGTCCATTGTTTATATTTTTGATTTTGACTTAATTTTATTGATTCCGTATTTGATTTATTTTACCTATGAGTTATTATTATTATTATTATTATTATTATTATTATTATTTTAAATTTCATTTCTACTATTTCGGTTTTATTTCATTTATTTGCTTTTGCTGTACTGGTGTTGGTGCATTAAATTTGTTTATTCTCATTCAGAATCTGTGTGTGATGAATTTTATTCAGCCCTAGTGATCTTCCTATAATATCCAGAACAGTTTCATATTCAAGCTAGTGTACCGTTCATGCCCCGACGACAGAGTCCTGTTCTGAAGGCCTTGTGCAAGGGTACAATGCATCCTCGAGGCAGGGCTCGACTTGACGGCGTCGTACGCAAGTCACGCACTAGTCCGAGTACGGTGCTAATAATGTAAATTTCCTATGCGCTTTCATTAAAGAATATATCTTTCAACTTCATTTCTTTCAATTTATATCTCCGCTGAAATTCCATTTTTTAATTTTTTTTCTTCAATTTTAACAAAACAATGTCAATACTTTTATGCAAATTTCAACTCTTCCAAATAGGCAATACAGATTATGTCAATCATACAATATGGGATATAGACAGATACAGAGAACTATCTGCTATGAAATGACTGTAAAACAAACCACCCCAACACTCTTGCCACGCCTTCCAACCCTTAGCACGGTACAATTTTGCTCATCCCCCCACCTACGAAGAAGACCAGAAGCGACGAAGGACGATACGACGAATCGAAAACAAATTCACATCGACGAAAGGAAAGAAAAAGAAGAAGAAGAAAGAAGAAAATAAAAGTTTCTGCCCCCACGTCTAGTCCAATAATCGAGGACGATTATTAAAACAGGAAGACGACTTGTCCTGGCCCCAGCCCTTTATGAAAGGACTGTGCCTATAAATACATAAAATATAATCAGAGGTAACTACGTAAAAGACGACATGGCAACGCGACTACGGAGTAGACCGTAGGTCATAGACCTAGCTCCAACAGCAAGCACTTGGACAGGACACAGAGGACATTACACTCCCAACATACCGCTGAGTGGGCTGACCGAGCACCTTTTACCTATAAATAGAGGTACGAACACGCGCCGCGGTCTCTAAGCTTTTGACTCTCTAAGCTCTTGAAGCGGCTCTAACCTAACCGACATCTTACTTGGACGGAGTACAGTCCTACACTCTATCGGAGTTGTGCTACGCCGGACCGATATGGGGGATGGCCCCATATCGAGTCCCAACGCCACCATCATCATGGAAGACCGGTATCCACGGTGGGGTGAGTGATATCGTGCCTGCTTAATTCCTTTTCCCCCCTAGATTATTATTTCCGTCCTCCCCTATTGCAATTGCTACTATTTTATAATAAACCCCCGTTTTGAACAGTCTATTGACTACCTTTTTATTTCGTTTAGGTTAAGAAGCCCTTCCTTTTAGATTAGTATCTAGTTTTAAGATCTCCATTGAACGCTGACATGCAGGAGGCGCTGCACAGCAAGTGTGCGACCTAGAGGTAAGCTAGGTGAGTATTCATTCCTCCCGCCAATTCCCCTGTATGTAAATTGCTCTCTAAACGTGTCCGCAGTTCTTCATAAAGCATCCTTAACAAATACTGGGAGGTGCGGGTAAGAAACAATCAAACAGCTCTACGTAAAAGTAGAACAAATGGTGGACAGGTGCCGGGTTAAACTCAGTAGACACCGGTATCGCCGTCCAGCCCATTCACAGTAAGAAATCTACACAAAAGTAGAACAAATGGTTAAGACGCGGATTAGTCAAAACAACACACTCTACACAAAAGTAGAACAAATGGAGGGAGGCACGGGTAAGAAACAACAGCTCTACATAAAAGTAGAACAGTATAGGGAAAAAAGTTTCAAAATACATGCTAAAATAGGCGAAATATAAAAATTATTCTAGAAGGACGACCAAAGCATATGTTGCGCTTCTCAATGTGAGACACAAAATTCGGGGGTCTATAAAGGGTCTCCGAAAACCACATTTTAAGGTCCTTAAATTAACAGTGTGTGTGATATTCCCAGAAAACTAACTTCGTTCTGATAAAACTTTTGAAGGAATGACAAACCGCTAACCATTGCAACAGTAGCTGAATTGATAACGTCTGGTTATTCATACCAAAGACCGTTCGAAGAACGGGTACTTCTGCTAGTATAGGAATACGATTTAATATTATAGACGATATCTCTGACCTTGAAGAAAACGTAATTAGCAGAAAATTAAGGAAGTATGTTATTTATCTTAATTTAGGTGCGTGGACATTATGAACATCAGCCCCATGCACTTGGGAGTGTATAGAATTCGTAGGCCAGAGCAAGGATCATGTAAGTATAAGAGATTCGTCACTTTTGGTTATAGAATTTCCGAGAGAGAACACCGCCTGAGGCTATGGTTTGTACTGGCAAGTCTGACAACATAAACAGTAAAAAGTCATATGAATGTAGCCTTTATTACGCGTAAATGAACAGTATGTTCTGCGATGAGTTATTGATTATTGATGAAAATAACACAAACATAACTGCGCCTTTCGCTAGGCGCTGAAATATACGTCCAGATAGGAAAATAATAAATTTTGATATATATCAATGTTGGCAATAGATTTGTCACGAAAGACACAGTTATGCCGTTCTAGAGCTTAATTCACTTCTAGGCTAATTAAAAATGCTCTCATACTCGACAGAATTGTTGGGATATTCGATGAATATAAAGAAAACTGTCCAAATGCACACACTACATTGCCATAACCTCACTTTTTGCCTAGCATGCCCGCTGCCACCCACCCCTCCCCGTAGCCCTAAACCACAAATTTTATTGCAATGCAAAGGAGAATGGGTAAGAAAACAAACAAGAGATGAAATGCACACATTTATTCTCTATATATTTTTATTCGAGAGTAGTCCATATTGCCCACTAGTTTTTCACATGGTCAACACCAGGAAGATGAAAATTGCCGTATTGTTCCTACTATCATTATAATTCTTACATCCCGGTGCTTGGCAATTTTTCCTCCCTTACAGGGGCATGATTGACTCTCAATTCAATTCAAATAAACAATCAAAATACTGAACAAATCAAAACAACCAACAACACCACGAGGAAAATCAATCAAAACAGACTATTCCCGCTTCCGCCAGTCGGTTTGATGTGAACGTTCATGAGTGCCAACTACGGAACCTTAGTGCTAAAATTAATTCTTCATTGGTTGGCAGAACAACCAGTACAGGACCTTACCCCGACCCACGCGCTCCCTATGAACTGTCATCCCCCTGGGCCAGAGCTTGTAGTATACGTGATCGTAATCAAGCGACCATGAGCCAGTTTTACGTGTAAGACCGGGAATCGAACCTGGTCTGCCTTGATGAAATGCTAGTTGTTCTTGAACTCTGCACCACCTCGTCCCTAATGTAGAATTCGCCTGAGATCATGTGTGGTGTCTTAAGTGCGTATTTGTAATTGCGTCTAGGATTGGGATGGAGGTGGCTATGGTTTTGAAGTTAGGAATCATCCCGGCATTTGCCTAGAATAGAAGTGAGAAACCATAGAAAATCACTTCTAGGATGTGCGGTGTGAATCGAACCCACCTATTCTCAGTTCTGCCTCACGAGGCTGAGTGTACCCCGTTCTAACCCTCAGACCAGAATTAAATTTCTTGGCAGAGCCAGGAATCGGACCCAGGATTTTCGGGACCGGAGTCTCAATACGTATCCCAAAATCACTGAAGGTGGTTTGAGAAATCAATAGATATTGAACATAATTAGTAAATATTGTGGATATTATATCTTGAAACTGTCATTTTTTGGGAATATAGCATTCTGTGATCTCAACAACAATATTCTGAAATACACTGCCTCTAACGTTTGGCAGCCATCAAACAGTTCGAGTTTGAGCGGCTTTAGATTGTCCCGTCGTGCGTTCGCCGTAGCATGGCACAGCCGGATGCATCTCTATAATCTCTTGTTATCATTGTTTCAGATTATAAACACATCATGTGGGCAAAGCGTGCAATGTATACATATATTTTCCAAGATACGATATTCATTTCCTGGCGTCACGACCTTAAGCAGTCCATATCAAGAATAAACACGGGATGATAACATCGTAACATGACCAAAACCGTATTTTGTCCATATAACAAATTAATCATTTCTGATTACAAGGACGATAGCTATCAGAAAAATTCACCAACAAAGCAACATATGCCGTTGTATTTGTAAACTAAATGTGAGGTTTCGGCGTAAATGGTAGCATATCCGGAAGCTACATTCAAGCGAAGGACATGTCCTTCCGATTAATTGACGGTTTTTATGCGTGTCACGTCGGAAGTATACAGGCTATATAATGGAGGAAGCGTTGCTTACTTTGAGTATTCGGATGTTTATGCTTTGCGTTCGATAACATACTCTGGCTAGAGCGATGAATGACTAGAGTGTTAAGATCAATTCCCACCTCAGACAAATGTTTCAATCGTTTTGGCGATTATGTTGAGACATAATAATAAAACAAGCAAACATTTAGTAGTAAAATCAGTTTGGTTTCCGGTAGATGACTTCGTAGTTCCGCCCCTCAAAACAACAATAAATAACTAACAGTTTGGAATGCCAATCTGTTATTGTTATACAGTCAATCAGAACTTGAAAAAAAAAAAAAAAGAACAGCCCTCGTGTAATAGATGACACAGTTTATAAGATAGATCCACACTCACAAGGACACGGTGCAACATAAATATGTTGAAAATCCTAAAATGAAACAGTAATAATAATAATAATAATAATAATAATAATAATAATAATAATAATTAATATCGTATGGCCTCGGGTGCCTGGTGCAAGCTTTGCTATTTGACACACAGAGGGTAGCTTGCATGTCGAATTTCGTAGTTCCTTGACTATGAAAGTCAAGGAGGTTAGATGTTAGATATCTAATCTCCTTGAACACAATAGCGCTTTCTAGTAGAGAAATGAGGAACTTTGTGCTGGCGGAAACTCCCGAGATTAATTTTGCCATTACGAACTCGGCCTACTGAATTCAAATGGGTTCTTTGACATGCCAACATCGTATGACATGCGTATCGTATTTTTGCCGCCTTTCAAAAATCACTTACCACGGTCAGGGGCGAACCTGCAATCTTGGGGTTAGTAGACCGACACGCTATCCACTCACCCACCGTGGCAAGCTAACAAATGAAACAGTAACAAAAGTTCATTGTAGGAATTACTGGCAAAAGTAATTACTTCGTGTTGCACTTTGTTCTGAGTTACTATACACCTGTCAGACTGTAAAGCATGTGAATAAAAACCCCATTCCACACATATAGTACGCAATCCTGATCGTAGGTGGTAGATAGTCTACATACGGCCATAGAGATATCGTCCATCCTACACTCAGCCATTGCATAAGTGCGAGGCTATCGTGCAGGGGAATCCTAGCCAGCACTTTGACAGACCTTGGACGAGTTTTTTTTATTTGTTTACAGTTGTGATAACCTGAGATTCACTCAGTCGTAAAGTGAAGTTAGACCCGAGTTGCCTGGCAACTCGCAACAAATCGGTCTCAACAAACAGAAGCTGGTGAATCACAATAATTACAGAGATTACGAGTACTAGGTGTCTCCCCTATCATTTGACTGAAGCTCGTCTGATTCTTATAATTACACCATTATACCTGTGTTGTTGTTGATTGATTTGGGGGCTTTGCGACATCGTGGTCATGTTTCCCCGTGTACTTGAGTGTGTGGAGAATTTATCTGATAACCTGAGTTTTTGTGATGGCTGTATTAGTGTGCGTATTTATAAATTGGGGATAGGATTGGGACGTAGGCGGCCATGGCCTCGTCCCAGTATTTGTCTGGAGTAGAAGTGGAGAGATACCACAGAAAACCACTTCCAGGATGGCCGATATGGGAATTCAACCCTCCTCTTCTCAGTTTTGCCTCACGAGGCTGAGTGTACCCTGTTCCAGCCCTCAGACCAGAATTAACATTTCTTAGCGGCTTCGGTGGCGTAGTTGGTAGCATGCTGAGCTTCTATGCCTAAGGTCGTGGGTTCAAACCTGGCCGAAGTCGTCGGATTTTTAAGAATGTTAAAAATCCCTCAGTATGCCTTCCTTTGGAGGGGAAGTAAAGCCGGCCGATAAAGAACCTTCCACTAATTACACTTGTGTGAAACTAAATTATACGTTAGATTGGACAAACACTCTTAGGTTCCAACGTTCGTCACCAGGAGCCGACTGCGGGGGCATCTAGTAACCAAGTTCAGAACTAATTGGTCGTTGACGGTGGCGTTTGGTAGCAAACGTTGGAACTACTTGAAAATTAAAATGTCTGCAGGCCTTACTGGAATTAAAAAACAGATAACACACACTAATACAGTCATCAAAATTAACACCGGTTATCAGACAGATTGTACACACACCCAAAGTACACGGGGCTACATGACCGCGTTGTCGCAGCCCCTAAACAGAGGAACCAACCAACATTTCTTGGCAGAGCCGGGAATCTAACTCGGACCTTTGGGGCGACACTCAAGAACGAGTTGGTACGATCCTCGCCCCCATTGATGTTTTTTCCTTACCATTTTTCATGGATGAATCGTAAATATAGGATTTGAAAATAGATTAATGTAGGTGTATTAGTCATTCACACTTGTGAGCTCAATGTCAACTGGAATTCCTTCTTACGTTATAAGTCGTACCAAATATATTCTTCTGCGTCTAGCTACAGCAACAACTACCGTAGACTAACTCAGAACGATTGCGTACTACCTAGGTACTCCTAACAATTCAATACGTATATCTGGTCCAGATGGGTGGAAACGAAGTTAGATTATCTCCTGGATATACGTTGTTCCGTTACAAAGACATGTTATTATTATTATTATTATTATTATTATTTATTTTGCGCATGCGCTTACATATTCTCAGGATATTTTTCTGGAAAGAAAACATTTACAATCCCAGTTATTTACATCAGAAGGAGCAAATGCTTCAATCTCTCGGTGGTTGCATTCTATAGTAGCATTACTCTTCCCCCTCACTCCTTCAGACTTTATTATTATTATTATTATTATTATTATTACGCTTGCCACGATAGGTGATTGGTTATCGTGTCGGACTACCAACCCCCAAGCTTGCAGGTTCGCTCCTGGCCGTGGTAAGTGGTTTTTGAAAGGTGACAAAAATCACGGCACGCGTATCATACGATGTTGGCATGCTAAAGAACCCATTGGAATTCAACAGGCCGTGTTCATAATGGCAAAATTAATCTCGGGATTTTCCGCCAACACAAAAGTTCCTCCTTTCTCTACTAGAATGCGCTATAGTATCAAGGAGCTTAGATATCTAACCTCCTTGACTTTCATAGCGTTCCAAGGAACAACAAAATACGACATGCAAGCTGCCCTTTGGGCATCAGATAACAAAGCTTGCACCCGGCATCCGAGGCCATACGATATTATTTTATTATTATTATTATTATTATTATTAACATTATTATTACATCGTTCTTCCCGTCTAAGGAGCGCGATTGAACCTATGCAGCTGAACTTGCCTTCTTGTCTTCCCAAAATCTCATCTCTTCGCTATGACGCTTTCTGCGCTCCTCCGTCCAGGTTATTTTAGATGCAATGTTTGGGTCGTTTGAAAATTGCTGATTGTCAGCTATTAAAGAAAGCTATTCAGTTGGTCAACACAAATTGTGCCTAATTACATTAGGTGGGAAACAAGTATTTACATACCCTACAAATTAACACGCTTTTATGTACAAATACCTACTTAATTGGATGACATGTTTCGAACGTCACGCGTTCATCCTCAGATCCTGTTCACACCGAAAAATTACTTCTTTCACTAGAAGATTGTCAACTAGTTCTCTGAATTTAGATCTGTTCAATACCATATCACTTGAGATGTATATTTCCTGAAGGTATTTTTCAATTTCAAGCAGCTTTCATTGAGAGAATATAATATTTAGAATTCTTTTTGTCCGACAGTGATCACTCATTGTGAGAATATGCCCATAAAATTTCAAACGTCCTTTCCTGAATGTGTCCGAATTTTTTCCGAATGCTGATCAAGCTTCTGGGATTTACTTCTCCTCCAAATTCCCTCAGTACAAACTGGGCCAAAAAAAAAAATCTCGAGATTTTTCTTTCTTGTTTTTGCGTATATTTAATTAGTGATTTGCCCCCAATGATCAGTGTTTCAGAGGCTTATAGTGAGTGCCTCATGTGTGATTACCGTATTGTAATGTAGTAATTTTGCTTTACGGGAGATGGATATTTTATTATACCCGTTCCATGTGATTCTATAGGCTCTTTGCAATTTAGTGATTCTCTCCTTGTTTGCATCACGATGAGGGATGGATAATAATTATTACGGTATTATTATCATTATTATTAATATAATATTAATATAATTAATAATAATAAAATATCGTATGGCCTCGGGTACCGCGTGGCACCCAGAGGGCAGCTTGCTTGTCGAATTTTGTTGTTCCTTTGATCGCTATGAAAGCCAAGGAGGTTAGATATCTAAGCTCCGTGAAACTACAGCGCTTTCTAGTAGAGAAAGAAGGAACGTGTTGGCGGAAAATCCCGAGATTAATTTTGCCATTATGAACACGCCCTACTGAATTCAAATGGGTTCTTAAACATGCCAACAACATATGACATGGGCGGCTTCGGTGGCGTAGTCGGTAGCATGCTGAGCTTCTATGCCCAAGATAGCGGGTTCAAACCCGGCCGAAGCCATCGGATTTTTAAGAGCGTTAAAAATCCCTCAGTATGCCTTCCTTCGGAGGGGAAGTAAAGCCGGTGGTCCCATGTCATAGATTTATGGCATGTTAAAGAACCTTCCACTAATTTCACCTGTGTGAAGCTAAATTGGATAGGTTAAGAATATAAACAACGCTCTTAGGTTTCTACGTTCGTTGCCAAGAGCCGACTGCGGTGGCGTCTAGTAGCTAAGTTCTGAACTTGGCCTAGTAGTCGTTGACTGTGGCGCTTGGCGGCAAAAGTAGGAACTATTTGAAAAATTCTAAGTTTCAGTATTTAAATTAAAAAACAGATAACACACACTAATACAGTCATCACAATTAACACCGGTTATCAGACAGATTCTACACACACCCAAAGTACATGACCGCGTTGTCGCAGCCCCTAAACTTAAGAACCAACCAACATATGACATGAGTGACGTGATTTTTGTTGCCTTTCAAAAATCACTTACCACGGTCAGGAGCAAACCTGCAGGCTTTGGGTTGGTAATCCGACACGATATCCCCTCACTCACCGTGGCAAGCTATAATAATAATAATAATAATAATAACAACAAGACATATTTATTTCATCATATCGGTGGGTAGAAATCATCATATCGTCGGTTTGTTTTTAAGACCGTGTGCCAACTTCCTTTAGGGCAGCACATTGAGAAACGAGGAAACTATGGAACAGGCCTGCATTGTAATAGTAGACCAGGTCCCAATGTTTGCAGGTTGCTACTCAACGATTTACAGATGATGCCGGTAGAGGAGATGACTATGGGTACCACCACTACTACACTTTCCTGTCTCCATATTTGCCCTATTTCCTCAGCCAAGGGCAGATCATTGGCGATTTTCTCAAAGCAGGTTTGTTGCAGGTAATGGAAATTGGGCATTGCAATATCAATGAGGAAGGTTCTCTTTCGCACCTTGCCCACAATTGTTTTATTATTATTATTATTATTTTATTCCGTTGTGCCCAACTAAGGAGCACGTTTGAACTTATTAGCACGTTTTCTTCTTCCCTTCTGAATATCTCTTCATCCTCTCGCTGTGTTCCCTTTTACGCTGTTCCATCCATCCTGTATTTTGTCGGGTGGGCTTCTCAGATCATTTGTGTTTTTGAATTAAAGTTCTGAATTTTATTCTGTCTTGGATGGTTTCTTAATAACAGTCAATTTCATTTATGTCTTCATTGATTTAGCCAGTTGTTTTGATTTTTCATTGATAAGGCTAGGTTGAACATTTTGTGAGCCTGTTATTATCCATTCTACAGGGCGCCAGGAAATGTTCTCCGCAGTGGCTACGTGCAGATGCGAGAGGTAGCGTCATCAGTTTAGTTGGCAGCACGATGTCCTTGATAGGGTGAAGGCCACATGTGTGAGCTGTGGGCTGTCGAAACCGTCAGTGCGTATAGTTAGATTATTGTAAGAGTACAACAGTATGTTATGAATGGCTGTGATGAGTATAAAGTTTACTGTTTGTTTTTTATGACACAAGCAACAGCCGTGCTGCCAACGTAATGTCTCGCAGCAGCGTATAGGCACTGCGGAGAACATTCCCTGGCGCCCTGTATATAGGTGTCCGTAAAACTGTGACAGCCGTTTCCTTATGGTATCTGTGACTTTTTCTGTAACTTGATAGATTTCATGTGTTATCTTTTTCATCCAAATTCCATTTTCACACTTTGGTTCTAAGATTTCCCTGAAGATTTTCTTTTCTTGTTTTTCGATAATTTTTATTCGAGATTTGCCACATATTATAATAGTTTCAGATGCATATTGAGCTTCTGGTTTTACGACTGTGTTATAATGTATTAATTTTGCCTTTGTTGATCTAGTTCTTTTATTGTATCTGTGCATAATAATAATAATTATTATTATTATTATGCGAGAGAATGGAAGACCATTATTAAAGGAAAAGTTTTCATTTGTTCCAATGTTTTAACGCCTTGTTTCTGCTATGTCATTTTCTTTCCGTTCGGTTATTTTGGGTGATATGGCGCCCACACTAAGATAATTGGAGTGTGTTTTCTGCCTCAGGAAACTACCGCATTAGATAAGATAATGTAGCCTAGCAAACGTTTCAGTAAGTACCGTCGGTTGAAAAGTGAGTGGGGTGAGATTTAACATAGCAATTCCCGGACCTACGGAGTGACAGCCAAGAATACTAACCACTTTATCACGAGATGGTCTGGAGAACATAGACTTACTTCCATTCTACAAGTACATTATTACTACAATAAGAACCACCACATTATCTCCATTGAGCAACTTCAAAAGAAATTCTTCAGATATTTACACCTGAAAATAATGGGCAATACCCACACACGGTGAACTTTTATCGAATTTCGGCATGACTAGTTTGGAGTCTTGGAGGCAAGAACATTATGTGAAAATCCTTTAAAAGGTTGTTAACGGTCAAATTGATACTTCTCCAGCATTTAACACCCAGCTTTCTCAGATCGTCTACATCATCTAACCACCTGTTCCTGGGTCTTCCTCTTCTCCTTCTCCCATCAGGTTTTCCTATAAATAGCTTTGTGACTGCACTGGTTTCTGGCATTCTCTGTACATGACTAGCCCACCGGATTCACTCCTGCTTAATTTTCACTATTATATTGTACCCATGTCACATGGAGAATGCTTGATCATCACCTGGCTTGCTACTGCGGCTTCGAGGCGTGTACCGTTCAGCCCACAACATGATCTCACATTCAGGTATGAAAGCACTCTAGGATCTACAAGACTACATTGAAAACTAAACATCTTACAATTAATCGTAGTTAAGTTACTAAAACTCACAGGAACAAATACTAATACACATAAACATCAATATTTTGGAAAGAATCCAAAATAGCAAAAATCAAAATCCATAAATTCTTAAAAATCATGCAACTCTACATTATAGCTTTATCTTGCTTAGCTGAAATCTATTCTTTAATGTCAATACAAATTTTCTTCCTTACAACATTTCATTTCTATTCATTAAGACAACGAGCGTGCCTATCATTTTATGAAAAATACACTAAGGCTTTACGGACATTTACCGTATCATCATTGTCCCTTCAGGGCTTTATTTTACCTTTATTTTCATTGTTTACTTTATTTTTAGTCACTTTCAAACTATATTAACTCTTCCGGTTAAGCCTTAGGTTTAAACATTTACACAACAAATCAACAATTTTTAACATTCCATGACTCGAACTCACATCCTTCCAACTTGTTTCTCATGCTCAAGGGGTATGCATTATTGATGTATCATGTGCTACCATTTTTCATTACTTAGTTAACGTATAAACTCAATCATTTTATTACCCGTTTTACTCACAAAATATCTCGAGGTAGAAATCGATTATTTATTAACAAACTTATTCTTTGACTACTATGGTCAAATATTATAGAATTTCTTCAAACTTAGTGTGGGGACAAATGTCAAAGACCCACCAATACAACAATCTACTTTATATGCTTATAGCACTTGATTTAACAAATTTGCATATTTTTTCGTTCAATTACTAATACCTATTCAGCTCTTACAACTTCTGTACACAAAGCGTCTATTGTATTCGTTCCCACTTGCAGTCGGTGAAGGTTGGTCGGCTTGCCTGACTCCCCCTCACACCACTTACTTAGCTCGTGATTTATGACCTCGTCTCGCCTCCCATTCATTCATTGCTTCGCGACATTTAACTGTTTAAAACATCTTTTCTTAAAGGGCGTATGATCATCCAAGTTAACACATTTCTTCAACTATTTTTTCCTTACTTTATTTATCAGTCATTTCACTTCCTTATAACCTATGCCATATTTAGAGATCACGACGACTCATATACACACATCAAAAAAAGTTTTGCATCACCTCGGTTCCAAGAGTTCCGGAACCTTTAAATACAAAGGGAATACAGATCAACACAAACAACATTTCAGCTCGTTTTATTGCTCATGAGACCCACACATTGCATGTTGTACCATCATACAGCTAGACTTTCAGCATTTGTGGTCCAGATTGCAGTACACACCACTACCTCTAATACCCAGTAGCACGTCCTCTTGCATTGATGCATGCCTGTATTCGTCGTGGCATACTATCCACAAGTTCATCAAGACACTGTTGGCCAAAATTGTCCCACTCCTCAACGACAATTCGGCGTAAATCTCTCAGAGTGGTTGGTGGGTCAAGACGTCCATAAACAGCCCTTTTCAACATATCCCAGGCATGTTCGATAGGGTTCATGTCTGGCGAACATGCTGGCCACTGTAGTCGAGCGATGTCGTTATCTTGAAGGAACGCGTTCACAAGATGTGCACGATGAGGTCGAGAATTGTCGTCCATGAAGACAAATGCCTCTCCAATATTCTGCCGATATGGGTGCACTATGGGTCGGAGGATGTCATTCAGGTATCGTAAAGCCGTTTCGGAGCCTTCCATGACCACCAGTGGCGTACGTCGGCCCCACATAATGCCACCCCAAAACATCAGGGAACCACCACCTTGCTGCACTCGCTGGACAGTGTGTCTAAGACGTTCAGCCTGACCAGGGTGCCTCCAAACACGTCTCCGACGATTGTCTGGTTGAAGGCATATGCGACACTCATCGGTGAAGAGAACGTGATGCCAATTCTGTGGGGTCCATTCAGCATGTTGTTGGGCCCATCTGTACCGCGCTGCATGGTGTCGGGGTTGCAAAGCTGGACCTCGCCATGGACGTCGGGAGTGAAGTTGCGCATCATGCAGCCTATTGCGCACAGTTTGAGTTGAAACACGACGTCCTGTGGCTGAACGAAACGCATTATTGAACATGGTGGCATTGCTGTCAGGGTTCCTCCGAGCGGCAATCCGTAAGTAGCGGTCATCCACTACAGTAGTAGCCCTTGGGCGGCCTGAGCGAGGCCTGTCATCGACAGTTCCTGTATCTCTGTACCTCCTCCATGTCCGAACAACATCGCTTTGGTTCACTCTGAGACGCCTGGAAACTTCCCTTGTTGAGAGCCCTTCTTGACACAAAGTAACAATGCGGACGCGATCGAACTGCGGTATTGACCTTCTAGGCATGGTAGAACTACAGACAACATGAGCAGCGTACCTTCGTCCTGGTGGAATGACTGGAACTGATCGGCTGTCGTACCCCCTCCGTCTAATAGGCCCTGCTCATGCATGGTTGTTTACATCTTTGAGCAGTTTTAGTGACATCTATGAACAGTCAAAGGGACTGTATCTTGGATACAATATACACAGTCAACGTCTATATGCCGGAGATCTGGGAACCGAGGTGATGCAAAACTTTTTTTGATGTGTGTACTTTTTAGGCAGACAACAAGAGGTCACTATCATACCTTGCTTCCGTCCTTTTTATAGGTAGACAGCAAGAGATCGATATCATACCTTGCTTCTGTCCTATCATTTCATTTTACATACTTTTATTGTCGGATACACTGCAAATTACCATAAACAAAGCTGTTCCAGCGGAAATGTACCATCTGCTTTGGTCGCTAACCATATAGGCCTATACCATTTTATGCTGACTGGCGAAAACCCTTTAGTTTTCCCATGGGCGCAACACTTAACAACGACGACGATTTCCGACATTTAATACCTTTTTTTGGTCTCTCAAAATATGCACGTTACAGGATATATATTTGCTAGCTTGATACTACTTTTTATTCATTACTTATAGGCCCATTGTGGCAACACAACTTTTTAATAACTTGGACTCTCATCGCATACTACAAATATCTTCGACAACTCAACTTTACTCGTATCGCGGCATTACTTTTACTGGTCTTTACTTCAGCATTTTACTTTCAACATGGCCTATGGCCTATAACTTCACAATACATTTCCAAGGTGTTCGTTTATCACCAATTACTTTAATTCATTACATTTATTAGCTGAATAGCGTTATTACTTCATTATTTTAAAGTATCCCAAAGATCCTTCAATTATTCAATTATTTCAACTCGAGTTTATTATTATCATTCTCATTAATACTTATCGCTTCATTATTTACTTACGGAAAGCAATTATTCAATTGAACATTTATTATTTCGGAGTATAAAAACTCAAAACTTATTATTTTTCGGAGTATAAAACTCAATATTTATTATTATTATTATGGTGCTTGTTGCATTTTACTTTTGCTTTTCACTTATATGGCGTAATTTACTTGCCAATAACATTATTATATTCGATTTCTCCTCTCAGATTTCACTTTTCATTGTTTATTATTCATTTTTACGGGTTTCCATTATTATTATTAATGTTATCATTTTTGCACTTCAATAATTATCTTTTTACATTTTTGCAAATTATATTTGCGGTTCTTCCAATACATTTTAACGTTACTCGTTCATTCACTAGTGCTTTTATTGGTTATTTTATACATTTTCAAATTCACTGATTAGCACATGACACAATCATTTAGTATAATAAACATTTCTTACTCACCCCATCTGCTGTTCGGCTCATGACCTGGCTATTGGATGCCTTCATCCATTTAATTGCTTTAGCAACACATGTTTACACTAAAATAGACCATCTTCATTTCCTGGTCTTCAATTTTACACTCGTACACAACTTGATATATTATTACTCTGCTTTTTCTTAAACACTTATTTCACTACAAATTTCACTTAATTTAATATTTACACTGCACACGAACCATATCTCAGCCTATTTCGGTGAAAACATCACGGCGCTGATGATCCTGGTTACTCTCTTATTCTGCATTGAACGTGTGTTTGCTCCTAAAAATCTCCTACTTCTTGGTAAGTCTTTCTTTCCTAGTCTCTTTGGAGTTTGTCTATTGTGCGTGGCTTCCTTAAATGATGCCTATTTGCTTACGGCGAAATGTTTATGATGCTTGCTGCCACTTCATTCCTTGTCTCTACTTATCGCAACTTTCGCAACTCTATTTGGCTTCCAGTTCGAAGACCGTATACTTTCTACATCTATATTGTAGCTGCTTTTTCGTTTCTTTAAACTCGTATTTCTTATAGCGTTTCTGTACTGTGCGATTTTATTTTATAAAGCTCTTCTGACGTCCCCTCTGGGAGTTTAATGTTTGAACTGTCTTTACTTTGGCGTGACGTTACCTGTCTCCGCTCTATAAATTCACTGTTTCTCTTTTTCGATTCCTATTATTCTTCACTCAGCTGTCTTCTGTTATGAATGTTCGTTAGTCTATTTGCGTTCGCTCAGAGTCCCTAACTCTGTCTTGCTTCCTTAAGCTTTACTGAATATCAAGACCAACACATGGTCTTGAATCGAACTATGGCTGCAACGTATAGCGTAACACCTCACCAAGGTGTTCAATCAACTGACTGACTGACTTACTTAATGTGCCTGACGTGTTTGATATAACGTAGCACCCCCCACCCTCCCCCACCGATGCTCGGATCTGACTAATCAACTTGATGCGATTGATGTAACGTAACACCTCCACCGAGGCTTGAATCTGACTGATCGACTTGATGCTTTGACTTGAGCTTAAAGCCTTATTTATTCGTTTTGGGGCAGAAATTAGTCCCTCACAATCTCGGGAGTTCAACTTCTGATTCCTGGCTCAAATCTGGTTTATATTTGGTTTCCAGATGTAATCTGTAATAACTTTACGATTGCCTGTTGGCGAAACGGGATTCGTTCATAGGTTAATTTTTAATCAATTAAAATAGTTGATATTCACTCTGCGGGGCCGATCTGATTACCTCTGTAACCCTTCGTAGCACTCCGCCCTGCATTCCGATAACGTTATCTGAGCTCAGCATTTTCTCAAGTACCTATTTCACAGGCCTACCAACTTTCCGATTTATGCTGTTCCTACTACGGCCTTAATTTCAAATCTTGTTAACATGGTGAATTTATTTTGTCAAGTTTTATAGTTGGGAGTCCCTCATCTTTATGTTCGAATTCTCGCTGACTAAGCACTCTTTGGGCCCTCGTCTCAAGTACGCCCTTAGGAAAGTAGATCTCTCGTAAATGTCGCACTAGAATAGTAATAACTTTCCGTTGGATCGCTTACTCATGGAATGTTGAGTGTTAATTACGATCCTTTGTTTTGGGGCTTCGTTAATGGCTTTTCTAATGACCTTTTTCACTTAAATTGTCAGGACTAATGGGTCTTTATGTGTTCAATAAGCCACCTGCCTATCTTGCAGTGTTTCTGAAGCTTATTTCACAACGAGTTCTTCCTCTTGGTTCCTTACTGCTTCTATTAAACTCTAACATATTTTTATATGGATGGTCCAGGTTTCACTTGTGCCAACATCCAAATGGGCACAATATCTGGCTGACCAAGCAATCCCATCCATCCTGATCTCTTACTACTCCAAATATATTTCTCAAAATCTTCCTTTCCCACCGTAACAGCCAACGTTCTTCTCTGATGGCCATCACCCAGCATCCTAACCATACGTAGTTATAGGTCTTAGTCGAGTTGTGTATATTATCTTCGAATTCTTGCTGACGTTCCTGGATTTGAACATATTATTCAAGCTGTAAAAGCATCGGCCATATTATTATCATTTCCTGGATTTCCACTGATGTTATTACTGATCCTAAATCTTTGAATGTTTCAACTCTTTATTTAATTTTAATAATAATTACAATAATAATAATAATAATAATAATAATATATCATACAACCCGAAAATCAGACATTACCCCACGGTAGTGAAGCCCGAGGATCTATATGCATCGGAGTGTCTGACTATGAATACAAAAATGGGGAGATGAAGGGACTTGAACTCAAGGAACGGATAATCTTAAGAAAATTCTAGGAGTACGTAAAAGTGCTGACGGGACTTGGAAGAAAAGGAAGAACGAGGACCTTTACCGGCACACTGAAACATCACTGTCTCAATGCGCAAACGACGGCTGAAGTTCTATGGACATCTGATGAGAATGGACGAGAACCGTTTGACGAAGAAAGTCTTCGAGTACATTGCAAAACTGAAGGCTACAACGAAATGGGTAGAAGAAGTCAAGAAAGAAGCGGTTGAATTGGAATTACTGCTACCGTAATCCACAATAAGAAGATGTTTCGAAGTCGCATTGACAGCGTTAAGACATTTAAGAATAATCCACCAAAATGTAGGCCTAAATTAGTAATTCCTGCGGTGCAGCGTAGGATTCAAAGTGAAAGAATGAAGAGGTTCTGGGAGAAAAAGAAGAGATTGACCAGAAAGCCTTAGGTTCTATGTGGTCCATAGTTGGCCAAATTCGGAAACAATAAATAATAATAATTATTATTACACAAAAAGGTGACCGCACCGAAGTAAACAATTACAGGGGCATTTCAGTATTACAAGATCCTCTCAGCGTGGCTACTCCAACGGACTCAGAACCAGCTAGAACACAAGATTGGCGAAAACTAGGCGGGATTTCGTCCTGGTCGCTCCTGCGCTGAACAAATCTTCAACCTAAAACTATATTGAGAATCACAGCCCTCAGGAACACTCCTGTTATATGTACCTTCGTTGACTTCAAGAAGGCATATGACTCCATTGACCGAAAGTCATTGTTCAACATCCTACACGAGCAAGGTTTGGATAGCAAGACCTTGCAATTGATCAAACAGACACTGACAGACACGAACTCAAAAGTGAAATTCGTGGGGGAAATCTCGGAATCATTTCAGATCAATACAGGTGTTCGCGCCAAGGTGACGGGCTCTCTCCGCTGCTTTTCAACATAGTGCTGGACGAAGTCATCAAGAAATGGGAGAAAGAGCTGAGATTACAAGGTTACTGGAGGCCAGTGCGACTAGGACGACCAAAGGACAAACTGGAGGTTGGCTAACTAGCCTTCGCGGATGATCTGGCACTACTCTCAGACAACGGAACCACATTAATCAGACAGATAGATGTGCTCCAAGAATGCGCCGAAAAAGTAGGGCTACAGATTTCGTCCCAGAAGACAGAGCCTTTCTGTATGAAATTTGACATACAGAATTTAAACACGAAATATGGCAAAACTTTAAAATACCTAGGTGAAGTGCTTGAACACCGGGAAAAGAGAACATTGCACAGAACACTAGGTTAATGAAAATGAAGAGAGCCTTATACATGACACAGTGTGTCTACAACAAAAAATGTCTGTCCACATTCACCAAACTTCGTCATTACAACACGGTTATTAAACCTGAGGTGCTTTATACCAGTGAGACATTGACGTTTTCCAGTAAGGGCGACCTGGAAAAAATCCTCATACAGGAACGAAAAATATTAACAGGTCCACGGTCGACTTCCTTCAAAAATCCCCTCCCCGACCCTTCCTTAATTTGCCCAAGTTAGCGGTCGTCTGGGGGATTGGTCTGCCACCATCCCAAGTTGTATCTGCTGACAAAGTGCGCTCAGCTCCCAGACACCGTCCTTGTGGTATGCTTTTTTGCTGAGTCCGTGGGTGAAGCCGAGCTGGGAGGATAAGCGATAAAAAAAATCTGAGTGATCCACGGTTTTCTAGCAATTCTTTCCTTTCTATCAATGTTTTCTTCTGCGGTTTTTATTATTTCATTCTTCAAAAGTACACATTCCTCTGCATTTGAAGTTTGTTTAGAGTTCTTCATTAGTTGTCCCCTTATACTCATCAGTCTTTAGTTCATGTCCTTCTCTTTCCATTTGTCGATTGCCCTCCTTTTTGGCTTTAGACTTTTCTTCTGTTTCTTCAGCTTTAATCTGCATTTCATAACAACCAGATTGTGTCAACACCCTCTGAAGTAGTATAGAAGGTGTTGATTGTGGCAGCTCCGGAATATGTTTTGCAATCCTAAATCTGGTTTCGCAATCTCTGCTTGACCATAATGAAGTCGATTTGGAAAATGCCTGTATCTCCTGGTCTCATCCTTGTGTATATTCTTATATTGTGGTGTTAGCTATGACCAATTCGTGCTCGACGCAAAATTCCATCAGCCCTCTTCTTCGATCATTATTTTCACCAAATTCGAATTCTATTATTATCTTCCATTCTCTTCCTTTTCCTGCCACAGAATTCGGATTTCCCATTACGATAACATTTTCGTCACCCTTGACATACCTCAGAATTGCATCTATTTCTTCGTAGACAAGTTCAGCTTCTTCATCATCAGCTTGATTGGCAGGCATATACGTGCACTACTTCGGTTCACGTAGGATTTGTATTGATTTTAGCTACAATAATCAGTTCACTATATTGCTCATACTATTCGACCCACTGTCGAAGTTTCCTAGTCAATGTTTGATTTAATGCTAATGATCCTATAGTCTCCTGACCAAAAGTCCTGCTGTTCCTGCGATTTCACTTCACCGATTCCTATCCATTTTCCCTTTCTAAATGTTCTAACCTTCTACTGCCAATCGGACTTCTAACATTCCACGCTCCAATCCGTAGAATGTCAGATTTCTTCTTTATCACTTCTGTGATGTCAACCCCTCCCCCCGCGAGTAGTCCCCACCCAGAGATCCGAACGGGGAAGGGACTAGTTTAACTCTGGATTGGAAATTTACAAGAGAGCAGGCCACGTCATAGTTAATTATGCATATAGAGGTGAATATACTGAAGAAAATGGAAATTGCAACACCCAGAAGGAGTGGTGCTACATTGCTGCAATTGAACTTGCAGGACGAGTGTTCAGTTGTGATTCGATGATTACACTTTCAGGTCCCTCTGACCGCAAGTTTGGACAACAATCAATACAGGATGTGCCCACCACGAGCTGCAATACATTGATGAATTCGTCGGGGCATAGAGTCAATAAGGCCCCGGATCGCTTCCTGAGGAATTGTGGCTCATGCTTGCTGCACTGCACGGGTCAGTTGTTCCAAAGTTGTGGGTGGCTGAGGACGGTTGGCCAGTTGTCGACCCATCATGTCCCACACATGCTCAATAGGACTGAGGTCCGGGGATCTGGCGGTCCATTCTAAGGTTGTGATGTCGTGGAGAGCTTCTCTGGGGATGCGTGCAGTGTGAACTCGGGCATTGTCCTGCTGAAACATCCCATTAGCAATGTTCGCCATCATAGGGACAACCACTGGATTGAGTACCCTATCAACGTACTGTCGAGCAGTCATAGTGCCCTCAACAAGCACTAATTGTGATTTCACATTAAAGCCAAAAGCTCCCCAGACCATAATGCTTGGTGTTGGCCCTGTGTGCCTCTCGACAATAACGTCTAGGCGGCCCCTCTCCCCGGTACGTCGGCGCACACGATTCCGGCGATCACTGCGGGCAAGACAGAAGCGCGATTTATCACTAAAGACGACCCTATGCCATTCGTCGACCCACGTCGATCGTTCTCGACACCAGGTCAGCCTTACACGTCGCTGTTGTGGGGTCAATGGAACACCTTCTGCAGGGACACGGGATCGTAAGCCAGCTGCATGCAGGCGATTACCAACTGTTTGTTGTGTAACGTGGGGTGCCACAGCTGCTCGAATTTGCGCTGCTTTTGCATGGGGTTCCATCCGGGCCATCCGAATGATGCGGCGATCCTCTCTCACAGTTGTCTGTCGCGCTGGGCCTGTGCCAGGTCTGCGAGTGTGGGTACCTTCATTTGACCACTGCTGCCATACACGTTGTACCGTAGATGCCTGTCGGCCAACACGTGCAGCGACAGTCCTTAGCGATAATCCAGCCTCACACAGCCCAATTATCCGAGCCCTCTCAAACGGCGACAGTTGTTGATAGCGTGCTCTTCTCTGTCGTCGAGGCATGTTTGACGGGGAACACTTCACTGCACAGACTGCAAGTCAACTACGCTACACCAGAGTCCGTACACTGGAGTTGATACCTCCACGGGGAGACCTGTAGCAACAATCCAATGGGTCTGAAACTTTGATCGTTTACATGCCTACATGGCATCGTTCCATATCTTGAAAATCAACCTAAACGACCAATGCCTTCATGGTGTTGCAAT